>JARWLC010000015.1:19534433-19991933 GCA_033318265.1 Phyllotis vaccarum | reverse complement strand
AGTCCTAGTACTCATGTGGCTGTAGCTCCCTGTGAAGAAGTTAGATGTTTTGGAAATTTCTTCTTCCACATTTACATGGCCACTTGTAGTATCATCATGTAGGTCTTATTGAGACAATCATATTGTTGAGATTTCATGGATGAATTTTACCTGTCATGTCTAAGAGTCACTAGTAGCAGAGCTCCTGGTCCTCTGTTTCCTACAATTTTTTTCTCACTCTCTTCTTTGATTTTTTTTTTTTGAAGCTTAACCGTATTGCAGATAAATCAATTGTGGTTGAGCTCTTCTTGGTCAGTTATTCTCTATAGCTTGAACAATTTTGGGCTTATATAATTATCTCCACCTGTTGTAAAAAGAAGCTTTTTGGAAGAGGGGTGAGAACTACATTTACCTGTAGGTATAAAGATATGTGTTTAAAATAAACTTAGCAATTTATTTATTTAATTATTTCTAGAAAATTGGCAGAAGTAGATTCTCCTCTAGTGTCCATGACCATTCCAGCCATGTGTAATCTTTTTAGTTTTACAATGTAAATCATGGATTCCCCATTTTCTAGTTCTGAGAATGAAAGTGGCAGATCGAGCCAGGTGCCCAGGAAGAAAACTATTTGCAACAGATGGCGCCCAACATGGGGCAAACACCCATATAAAGCCAGAGAAAGATTATTAAGTGTTTTAGATCACAGAAACTTAGCCAAAGCAGCTTCCAAATTGTGTATCTGAAGTGGGTGATTGTACAGAGATAGCATGGCTTTCTGGCCACATTCAAAATGGCACCAGCAGACTGGTGGCAGGCAGTGTAAGCTGCAACCAGGCCAGTTCCTGAAATCTCACAGAAGACTTGGCAGAATGTGATTCATTTAAGATTTCTATTTACTTTGAATAAAAAGGAAACAGAGTCAAATGGTTTCTTAGCGGCATTTCTTGGGTCTGCTCCATTTGCTGGTGGTGAACAGAGGCGTGGTCCCTTTAAAAGAACTTACTGATTCAGCTTTATCGGCAAAAACTATGTAGTTCTTAAAGAAATTGAGTGTGAGTATTGTAAAAGCTCTTCTGGTTGGAAGATGATTAAGAATTCACAATAAAACAGATTCAGATGAAAAAGAAACCTGTAAATGGGTTACAACATGTGTAAAAGTTACATAGGTTTCAGAGAGAAAAGAAAGAAGGCAGAGAAAGTCTTTAAAAAGATAAACGGAGTAATAAAAATATAATAAGTCATGTAAAGATGAAAAATAGACACAGAATATGGATTATGGTTATTATTGTGTTTTATTTAATGTTTTAACTATTAATGAACTAACTGTAGAAAGACAATAGATTGCCAAGGCTGCTACGTTAAACAAGAATATATATTTTGAAGGTATTTTGATTTTGAAATTTGTGTCTAAGGATTTATTACTTTGGAAGAGTTCTGCTTTTGTTTCCAAAGAAGATGAGAACCTGTGGATTGCTTCCAGGCTCTTATGATTTCATCAACCAAGACCACCTGAAAATTCTCTGATGGGAAGAGATGGTCACATCAGCTTCAGGGCTACAGACTAAGATGATCTAGTCTCAAGAACCCATGAGATTGTCAACGTTCCTTAATCAGCAGGAAGAAGTAATGGAAAACAACGCCCAAATTCCCAAAATATTGTTTATAAATGTTTGTTTTCATTATAAATGATTAATGGTCATAGTTGATCTATTTCTAAGAAGAAAAAGGGGATATGGTATATGAGTAATTTTTTAAAAATTAGATTATTGAATTTACTTAGATCAGGAAATCAGCTGTTAATCTCAAAATGTTTTACATTGGTATCTATTTTGGTTTATTGATACAAATTTAAGGTCAATTCTCTTATGCTGTATATATTTTTCTACTCTATGATATTTATGTAACTGATTTAAAATTATAATGTATAATTAAGAAATGCATGTTAGTTAGATTTTTAGGTATACGAAGATATAATTCAATTAGATAGGTAATCTTCAAAAACTTCTAAGACCTACAAAATATGGCATTTAAAATGTTTTAAGAACTTAGACTTTTCTGGACAGTGAGACAGATCTGCTCCTGGCAGCACCAATTTACTTCAAAAGAAAAATGGGCATCGAAGAAACTCCATATGGAAATTAGTTTCTTTGTGGCATCGGTTAGCCACTGGACATGAACCTGTTCTTATATTGACTGCTTGACAGTATGCTGTTTAAACTAGACATGCAGTTTCCATAGGAAGGTGACCTCTGAACTTTGGCAGAACAAGCCGAGATGGTCATTCAGGTTCCTGCTTTTCAGAGAAAACTGTCAGACAATCTTCAGGACTCAAGGAGAAGTGACTGATGAATGGGCAGATCAGATTTCCTGCTTCACCAAAATGAAAAGAGACTCTGGGCCTGTAGGTTGAATATGGATGCCCCAACTTTATAAAGGAACTTTGGTTGACTGTCCAGGCATATAGGTGTCATCTCTGTCATTTCTAGATTTAGGAAGTTGCTTGAACTTCCTGTTTACTTGGGTAAATATATCCTTCTATGGTCTTTGATGTAGTTGAAGATCAGATAATTATAGGAAGAGTATTTCTTAGTCATTTGAAAGGTATATTGGATATGAAACTTTGGATTCATAAAGATAAGGTAGATGATAGAGTATTTTCTTTAATTTTGCTAAATACAAGTAGACTAGATATTGTAACTGTAATTCTTGCTTGATAGCTGTTTTATTATATGTAATTTTGCTATGTTAAAACTGAAACCTTCCTTTTTGATTAGACAGAAAGGGGGAGGTTATATGGGAATGTCTTTCTGTATGCTGTGAATTTCAATCTTTAAATAAAGGAGCTGTTTTGGCTCATGACAGGCACCATAGAAGAAGTAGGTTGGGAATCAGAATAGGTAAGAAAGGAAGGGCAGAGTCAGGTACAGATAGAGCCAGGTGCCCAAGAAGAAACCTATTTGCAACAGGCATTATTTCACCTTATGGATATCTTTTAGGTCCAGTTGTGGTTGTTCATATTCTTTATGGCTGGCTAGGATTACCAATTTTTCCTCTCACTTGGTAGATTGCATAGCATCTTGAAGCCTCCATGTCAGTTTTCCTCTGCTTCTGTAAGTCCTATCTGTAAAGTGTATGGTGACTGCTGTACCACCCTGCATACATCTGTTACATCTGTTTATATCTTTTAAACACTGTGCACTTATGAAGAAAGCAACAAATTTATGTAGCAGAGTTAATGTCTCTTAGTCTACAAATTATATCACAGCGTCAAACAGAAGACATTGTCTCATACTATGGAAGTTATACATAATATCATACCACTTACAAAAATATCCTGACACATATATGATTCCTTAAGTTTGTCCTATAATGGTTTTATCTTTCTTATCCCATAGTCTTGCTTTCTATTCCATGTATAACCATTGCAAATGTTACCAATCTACCTTTAGAAAACAATATTCAAATAAAATCAAGAAGTAAATGTCTATTGATTGAAAGTAGAAGATAAAATAGGAAAACTAAAAGCAAAAATAAACATCAATAACAAAAAAATCCTGTCAAATCTAAGATTGCTGGACTCTTACTTTTCTCCATTTGCGTTGCTAATTTCACATTAACCTTTATGATGACCATGGAGAAAACTGGTAGAATTGAAAGCTCCTTCTTTCCTTTTCATAGGTTTTCAGATATTACTAATAGGTTTTTTTCTTAAGGTATCAGAAAATATTTATTAATCTTTAGGTTTCAATACTGCATATGTGTCTGACAGTATATATTCCTCCAATGTTTTTCTGAATTAATAAATGAAAGAATTAACTAACAATTATTTGTTTGATTTTGCATGAAAAATAGGGAAGCAGATTATAAAAGGATAAAATGAGCAATATGCTTTTACTCTTTCCTATCTAATGATATATTTACTCAAAGTTGCCAAAACATGAGGAATGTACACAGTAGTTTTTAATAGAGAAAAATTGACCTAGAGGGACAGAATTTCAAATTTTAAAAGAAAACTCTCTTGATGTGGGAATGCCTTTCTGTATGCTGTGAATATCAATCTTTAAATAAAGGAGCTGTTTTGGGGCCATGACAGGCAGCATAGAAAAAGTAGGAGGAGAAATCAGAGCATAGGTAGGAAAGGAAGGGCGGAGTCAGAGGCAGATCAAGCAAGCTGCCCAAGGAGCAACATGTAAGGAACACAGGTGAGCCACGGGCCACGTGGCAGACAGATTAATAGAAATGGGTTGATATAAGATGTAAGAGCTAGCTAGAAATGTGCCTAAGCCATAGACCAAACAGCATGAAGTTAATATAAGCCTCTGAGTCATTTCTGGGGACCAGAGCAGCTGGCGACTGGGCAGCTAAGGGGTCTTGCACAACAGGTCTGTGGGTCTGGGCCTCTGGCCGACCAGGACTGAGAAACCCTCCCTGTAACACTCTCTATCTTTGAAGTAATTTGTCCTAGTTTTGGGATAGTAAAACTTGAGAACCTAAACATAAGGAAGTTGGATAACCCATTTGGTTGATAGTTTGCCTATTAGTTACAAGGCCATGTGTTCATGAGTAGGTGGAGAGATTCTTCAGAGACAAGTAACACTGGCTCTGGCTCTTATACATTCTGAGTCCTCTTCTGCAAGGAATCATGAGTCTTTAGAGGCAGGGATGAGGCATAGATATCCCACTTAGGGTTGAATATATCTTTCTCTCTTATTTTGTGCACTTTAGCCATCTGGAGGTCTTTGTGTTAATTACCATCCACTGCAAACAGAAGCTTTTCTGATAAGGAGTAAAAGGGAACAATAATCTTTCCATTTAGCAATAAGTCAATAGGAGTTATTTTAATACTATGTCCAACAATAATAGTAGTAGGTTCTCCCAAAGATCTATTCTTTGTCTAATCATAGGTCCTTTTCTCAGTGATGATGCCAGGTATGGAGTCCATATTGCACAGTAAGACTTGGGGTCAATCAGACAACGGTTGGTTATTTCTATTATATTTGTGTTATGACTGTATCAGTGAGCATGCCTTGGCAGGCCAGTCATATTGTAGTTTACAGAGTTCACGTCTAAGTGAAACTGATAGCTACTTTTCTCCTCCAGTAGCCTGCATGACACTTTTCAGCATGATGAAAGCAGTCCAATAGGGCTGATGCTTCCAGGTCAGTACCAGGTTTATAACTATGTGTTCTATAAATCAAAAGTGTCTTCAACACTAGGATCTCACCATCAACTTCTCAAGGGAAACAGGTCTAGTTAAGCTTCTGTTGCTGTGACAAAGTCATAACCAGAAGCAATATCAAAAGGAGAAATTTTATTTAAACTTTTAATTGCAGACTTCCATGAAATATAGTCAGGGCAGGAACTCAATGTAGGGGGATTATGTTGTTCCATTGTAAATAATTGTCCCACCCACTGGTTTAAGAAAAAAGCACTGATTGGCCAAAGGCAGACAGGAAGGGTGGGTGGGGCTATCAGACTAAGAAGACTCTAGGAACATGCAGAACAGAACGGAATGCCAGAGAGAAGCCAGAAGAAGCAGAGGACAACTATGCTGCTCTGAGAAAAGGTTCCAGGCTGCATGACTGAACAGGATAAGAGTCATGGGTTAGATTAAGGGTAAAGAGTTAGCAAGTTATATGCCTGGGCCTTAGGCCGATCAGTGTAAAACTATTGTAAGCATCTGTGTGTCTCTGTGGGTCTCTGTGGGTCTGCGGGCCTAAACCTTGAGTCTAGGCCCGAAAGACTGGGCCAGAAACCTCTTACTACAACTTAAGGCATGGATCAGCAATCAGAAACTGAAGCAGGAAAAGAAGGAACATTGTTTGCTGGCTTGCTTCCCTTAGCTTGCTCCAACTGCTTTCTTCTACAACCTAGAATCACCTGCCGAGGAGGGGTATTTCCCACAAAGGACTAGGCTTTCCTACATGAATCATTAATCAGGATAAGACTCTGTGGACTTGCCTACAGGTCAGTCTTAGGGAGATATTTATTAATTAAGATCCTTTCTTCCTAGGTGTGCCTAGGTTTGTGTCAAGTTAACAAAAGCTGGTCAGCACAGTTGACCCTTTGTCAACCTGACATGCAAACATCACTTAATAAACCACAACATTCCCTCTGATATATTTCCAAGGTTTTATATTAATGTTATAAAATAAAACAATATAGCTCTAAACGTCCACAGTCTTTGAAAAGTCTTAATTTTGTTTAAAATATCCAGGATCTCTCTGAAAGTCCATGTTTTGGTACCTTACAGGTTTTAAGGTTCTCCTCCTTGGTTGTCTATCTCTGGTATTTTCAGTTGGTGGAGTACAGCACATGATGGTGTGGACACATCTTAAAGGAAAGAACTCACCTCAGAGATTCATGGCAGCAAAATAAGAGAGGAAGATATTGTCCATTTCAATGGCATGCCTCAAAGTAGGCACTAGCTGCAAAGATCTTACCACATACCAGTAAATCCAGAAGCTAATGATCAGGATTTTACACACATGCCTTTACAGTACAGTTCAGATCTAAATGGATCCAAAGGTTAGAATGGCTGCAGCATAAATACCACCTTTGCGAGGTAGAAAATGGAAGAGTTTATGAAACTATTGAGGGCTAAATATTGATTTTATCAGTGATTAATTTGTCCAAAGCACATGAAATTCCCATAGGCAAGACCTTACACGAAGGTATAAGTTTAAGATTGTATTTTTAGTCACTTTGTCAACATTAGTAACTTAAGTCCATGACACTTAAGTGAATTAAGTTCATGAAATTTCAGTGAGACTAGAGGCAATTGTGTTTCTCTTTGTAAAAGGTTTTAAAAGAAAACAACTTTAGAAAAAACTTCTCTATCTCCCCCCCCCTCCCCGTGTGTGTGTATTTGTATGTGTCCTGATAATAACGATTCTCAGTGTGATGACATGTACCCATATTAACACCACTCATGGCTTCAAGTTTGAGGCTAACCTGAGTTACCAAAAACTCACTCAACCCAACAATCATCATAGCTAAACTAAAATGTGTATTATCAGTTGTCTGATTCACAGGCAGCATGTCTCAGCCAAGCAGGTAGAAAAGTCTGTTGTACTTAGCTAGCTGGAAAAAGTCAACATTCAAAATTTAAAATGTTATTTCTATTGAATGAATATTCATTTTTGAGCAGATGATTACTTATGATTTGTTTATTTCTCAAAATCATAGAAATGTTAGTATCTTTTAAATCTTTGATTAAACAAACTATATTGTTCATGTAATGTTAATTTTTATACTAAATAGCATTTTTTAAATTCTTGCCATATGTTAGTCAAACATATGTCCATATTTTAATTCACACAGAACCATGTGAGGTAAAAACAGACAGAGACACTGTGTCACAAATTCCTTTCATCATCTTATTGTCAGTTATCTTACTTCCAAATACTAAGCCAGTGGGCTCTCTGTCTAGAGAAACATTTACACGGTACATATATTTGTAGTTAGCTTTTTATAACATCTTTTCATGCTTCTCCACTCCCAAGAGTATCCTTATTTATTCTTCTGGTTTGAAAGAAAACTTTAAACTTAAGGTAATAATTAAATCTACCTCATGATTTTGGGGTTGCATTTTGGTCTCACTCAACTTTGGGGAAGAATTTAGTTAATCCACAGAAATTTAGAGTATCAACATGCAGTGCAATGTATTGGTGTATATTTTTCACAATTTGTAATATGATGGTAATGAACCACTATTCAAGTTAATATGGCTTAATGAATGAAGTCCATCTTGAAGTATCTCATTCAGCCAGGATCTATTTTTAGAAATATCTAAATATAAACTATGTGTTTAACAACTAAATTTCTCTCCACAGTTTTCCTTCCATAAATACTAACTGAATTGTAACATCTTTCCCAATAACATATATTCTTTTAAAATTTAGTTCTACATTTATTTGTATGTGTATGTATGTATGTATAAAGGCATGTATGTGGGGGCTTATATGCTGTGGGGTGGTGTGGAGAGTAGAGGACAACTTGTGGGAGGTTGGCTTATTCCTTCAATTATACAGGGCCAAGGGATCAAATATAGGTATCTGGTTAGCAATTATAAGCCCATTCTTAACTGAGTTGTCCTCCTGCTCTATTCTGTTTTGTTTTAACAAAATAAAACATTTTTTGATATTCTAGGAACTATTACCAAAAGAGAATGATATTTTTTAGAACTTATGTTTAAGGCGTCATTATAATCTTGTCTTATTTGCTTCCTGTTGCTATGATAAAAACCCTGACCAAAAGCAACTTGGGGAAGTGTTGTATATGTTTCTGGCCCAGACCTTCCGGCCTAGCCTCATGGCCTGGACTCACCGACCCACAGTCCCATAGTCCTACTGAAACACAGACACTTATCTTAGTTGTACACTGATTGACCTGGGGTCCAGGCATATAACTTGCTAGCTTGTCCCCGCCTGTGGGTAAAGTCAACGGAGACCCTGGAGGAGGGGAGTGAGAATGAGAGGGAAGACAAAGAAAGACGCAAAGGATGAGGGCAGGACAAGAGATCTGTTTGAGCCCCGTTTATTAAGAGAATGAACTGAGTATATGTAGGGTGAAGGAGTTGGTTAACACTCTTGCTGCTAACCTTGAAAAGAAACTTACAGGTGCAGGAGTAGGGAGGTAGTTGAGATTATGAGAGGAGTAGTGTGGGAAAGCAAGGCCCCTTGGAGAAGAAACATTCCACTCCCAGCAAGAAGTTGTAAATAAGATGTGACCTTTGGTCAGAGCCAGGCAGAGCTTTTCTCTCCACACTAGCTCTTGCTCTTAATCTAACCCATGATTCTTATCCTGTTCAGCCATGCGGCTTGGTATATTTTCTCAGAGCAGCATAGTTGTCCTCCGCATCTGCTGGCTTCTGTGGCATTTCTGCTCTGTTCTTCCTGTTCCCAGAGTTTTCTTAGTCTGGTAGCCCCGCCCACACTTCCTGTTTGCCTTTGGCCAATCAGCGCTTTTTATTAAACTCATAGGCGGGACAATTATTTACAATGTAACATCATAAATCCACTACAGGGGAGAAAGGTTTGTTTGTTTGTTCATTATATATGTCCATCCAAGTAACAGTGCATCTCTGAGGGAAGTCAGTGAAGGAATTCAAAGCAAAAGCCTAGACACAGGAGCTGAGATCAAGGACAAGGGGGAGGTCGGCTTATTCATCATGCCTTTGTTGTTATTGTTGTTGTTGTTACACACCTCAGGACTACCTGCCTAATTATTATACTTCCCACAGTGGCCAGGACATCAACACATCTCTCATCCATCAAGAAAATTTCCCCCAGATACTTATCCAAGTCAATCTGATGGAGGCAACTCATCAATTGAGGTTCCCTCTTCCAAGTGGCTCTAGTTTGTGTCCAGTTGACAAAAACTAGCCAGACATGATCTATATATCATAATCCTCTGCATCAGATTGAAAAATAGATATATGAAGTAAGTCTTGAGCAAGCAAGGAGATCTGCCTCTTTGTCAGATGACAAGGTCCACATATGAATTGGTACACATGAAGGGAAAATGCTTGGCCACAAAGATCTCAAGAACTACTTACCCTGCATGAGATATCTTACATGCAATTTCTATACCTAATTAAGGTTTTGTGTGATTGAATGTCACTGTAAGTTTATCAACAGGCTTCCTGTATTTGTTCATCAATTCTATCAATTATCTAAACCCTCTTTCCTGTTCTCTTGTTTGCAAAAATGTAGAAGACACTTGTCCATAAGCTGTCCTTGAGAGAGTGCCTGCTAGAAATCTTGTTCTGTGAAGCAATACTGCCTCTTGTAAAAGACATCTGGCTCTTATTAACAAATATGCATCACAGATCAGGCAAGCCTAATACTCTTTGGGACTTACATATCCATTTTCTCACTTCTCACTTTCTAAGCAGGTGTTCTTCCCACAGAGGCCAACTCCCAAGAATCTGATTTTAACCATAAAAGAGTTACAGGGAACATGAGGTCTCCTTTTGAGAGAACTGATTAACTTGAAATGTCAGTTATTCTTATTCATCCATAAATATACAATGCTGCTCCAAAAGAGGTAAAATAGTTTCAAATTTTCTTAGGGAAGAAAAATGAAACAAATAACTACATGAAAAGTTGTCTGTGGTGGGATTTAGGTTATCTACCAATATTCTAAAAATATATACTACCCTTTAAATATGTTAAGTTTTAGTTATAGTTTATGCCTTATCCTTTCCTAGACACTACCTCATAATAATTTCTATTGTATATAGTCTTAGTTTAAAACCTTCTTAATTAGACAAAAAAAAAAAAAAGATGTGGGATTCAGGTGTCAGCTGATAAGGTCTAAAGACACAATCCAGGGTCCAAGGCTCCTGAAGGGGGAATGGCCAACCCCATTCATAAGGGGCTGCTGAGATCCTGAAAAGCCCCATTTCCTGGTTCCTGACTTCTGGAGAGATTAGTTCGACATCCATCATCCATCACATAGATAATCCAGCCTATCAGATGCCTATATAAGCTGTTACCTATATCGTGAGTGTTGGCTTATATTTTAACAAATATTAATCTTAGATTAATATATTTTAAAAAATTTCCACCTTCAGTTGTCCAGTAACAACAATAATGAGAGAAATAATGATCAATGCTTGTGTTTTTAAGTATTGGGGCACTTGGGTGTTCAAGGATAATTTTTCTCATGTGGAACAGCAGTATTTGAATTGATGAAAACCACAGTGTAGCAACACTGAGAATTTAGACCATTGGAAAGGAATTTATTAGCTACATTTCACTGAGACAAGAAGGTACATGGTGCAGGAAGGACCACATCAAGGAACAATAAGGTGGAGAGGAAGCAGAAGGCAGGGGTACTAGGGAAAGCCACAGACAAGCTTCTTTTATTTCCCTGTGAGTTCTGGTGGAAGGACGGTTAGCAGGGGAAGAGATCTCAGACCTGGTTAGTTTGACTAGTTCTGGCTGACAAAGTTATTGTCCCTCTCAGTGGCGGTGTATTCGTCCCTGGGAGGATACAGGGCAGAGGGACTATCAGGTTAATGTACAGACTCTGATGAGAGTAGGATGTGGGTACATTTGAGGCCATAGGTGCACCAGTGTTGATTCCAAATAAAATAAAATACCGCTTCCCAAGTAAATTGTTTACTATGCTTTGCATCAGCTTTCCCTAGAAACGCAGACTCTCTTAGGTCTGCAGGCTCCGCAGTGTCAGGGAGCCAAGCTTGCAGATTGGAGCACTGATTAAAAGTAAAAAAGTTGAAATTGCCATAGATATGAACATAGTTAGATTAGTTAAGACACATAGATAGAGAGCAGGCTACAAGGTGCATTAAGGGGAGTAAGGGCCTCTGTTACTCTGTGACATGAGCTTTAACGGTTACAAAAACCTCTTTATTCTACACACTGATTATTATAAAGTAAAATTTCAATACTATAATAAATAGCTGATAATATGAATATATTACATTATAGGTAAGTATACTTGCAAACACAGGTATTCATTAGTGATACTTTGTAAATATGCACATATTACCTAATTTTGTTTATGACCTAAAAAATATGGTTTGATACTTACTACCTATTAAATGTATTGGTCTTTAGGGTGACTCCAGGGAATCCAGGACTTTACTTTTTGTTTCATACAATTATTCAATTTAAAATTTTTCTATACAGAACATGTATAAAAATATGTTTAGAAATGTTTAGAAAAATGCATTGCTTTTTCTAAATAAAGCAATGAGATTACTTTCACTAATTGAACCATCTATAGAAAATACATTTTCCAAATAAGGAGAGAAATTATACATAAAACATACCCATTGCTTTCTGATAATGTAAGAAAATATTGTGATCATATATGTTTATTGTTGTAAATAACTGAATCTGATTATTAAATCTTTTTAAAACTTTGTATGTACTGTAGTGGTCCATCAAATAATCTCTAAAACTGATTTCTTGAGATTATAATATGATTACATCATTTCCCCCTTCCTTTTCCTCTTTTAAAACCTTCCCCTATAACACACATGATATAGAGTGGTGGAGCCCATTCCCAAAGCATACAACGCAACTACACCTAAAACTCTGGGATCGTTGTTAAAAGGGGGACATAAGAACCAAAGGGACAGGAAGTTGGCTGTGAAACTGTGTTCCCTAGAAATATTAGAGAAGATATTCCTATGTAGTCTCACCATCATGGCTGACTAAACATGAGCTGAACAAGAACTACAGCAGTAGACACGCTAACATGGAGGGGAAGCTCATGAGGCCTCAACACTAGGCAAAAAGCTATAATTAGGGGATGCTGAGGGCAGGCAAACCAGTGTTCCCCAGGGGATAGCATACCACTTGACTAGCCAATATCAAGTGCTCAGTCCCTGAATTATTCGTCAGGGGAATAATGAAAATGAAAATTTTTGTGTATACTTGTTTCCTGAAATGTGTTGAATAAGTCATTGTGTTTTTTATATTAGTCCTTTGTAACTTGATATACTTACCAATACTGTGAGCTTATCATGTTCATGCTTCATTCTGCTTGTCTGAAATGTGCTTGCAGCCCAGCCCAGCATGTGTTGTTTAATATATATCACATATTTTAGTATGCCATTTTATCACCTGCATCAGCTTTACAGCCATAACTCCATATGTCATAATAGCTATATCTAATTTATAACAACATGCTTACAAATAGTATCCTATTTCATTAGCAATGTAAAAAATACAACACAGAATATGTTCTTATTGTCACATATTTTATTTCCATAATACTAGAGACATTGGTTTAATAAGACAATATTCTTTTGAGATATTTAAAAATAAATTTAGAAGTCTATTCTGATAAAGCGTATTTATTCATAATTTTATTATTTTATTTAATATTAAATAATATTTATTCATAACTTTATTATATCTGGTTCATTATTTAGTCTAACTCCTTCTAAATGTTACCATTTCCTGAAGGATATGTCAGTGTTGTGGGCAGTGCAGGTAGTCTAGGGGACAATTTTCTCAGCTTCTGTTACTATGAAAATATCTATCTTTTGCCTTTGGGGAATAGTTCCACTTGATGTGTAATTCCACTGCAAAGTTCTATTTCTTTCCTTCAGCACTTTAAGGATGCCATTATGTGTACTTGACCCTTACTATGTTGGATGAGAAGCCGGCTACAGCCATAACTGTGCGAACACTCATTTTCCCTGGTTACTTCCAAGATTTTCTTCTCCTTGTGTTTAGTTTTTACTACTGAGTTGAAACTACTTACATAATTTTCTTTGCACTTAATGCTATGTGACTTACTGATGGCTTTCTTGCTTTATGAGTTGCCATGAGTTATTTTTTTGAAGAAAACCTAAGCCATAATTTCTTCAGCTATTTCTTCTGTCACAGTATATGTTTTCTTTTATTTTTTAAGGAGTCTTCCTCCCTTTCTTTAAGTATGTCTGGGTGTTTTGCTTGCTCACATGTCTATGCTTCCCTATACATATGCCTGGTGTCCACAGAGGCTAGAAGGGGGCATTCCAAAACCCAGAACTGGAGTTGTAGGTGATTGTGAGGTACCATGTAAATGCGGAGAGTCAAAGCTGGGTACTTGAGAAGAGCAGCCAGTATTGTTACTTGAGGAACCATCTCTCCATCCTACCTACACATCCAGAATATGTTACCTAATCTCTGGTATTGTAACTGGAGTTTTAGGGCAAAAATCGCATGATACAGAAACATCAGTGGGCTAGGATTGGCAATTTACCTCAATATAAGAGGTTAGAGGGTAAAAATCAGAAAAAATGGATATTTAATCAAAGTATATTTTTGAGGAAAAATGTAGATAAAGAGCCCAGTGCCTGTCTGAGGTCTGTCTTTATACTACTTACATGGATTTTAGTTTTAAGTGGTGAATGACTAGAGCAGACAATGACAAGGCTGTATGTATTATGAAGGTGGTCAAAGTGGTCTCAATTGCTCATCGTCTTGGTGCTTGCTCTGTGTGGTCTATAAATAACAGTTGCGGTTGCTTAAGGGAGCAATCTGGTTGCTATAAGATGAGTGCTTCTGCTGCAGGCTGAAGCCCCATCTCTATAGATAACTACTTTGTCAGTAGGGTCATCTGCCTCTCAACACTTCACTGTTCATGAAGTCAAGGTGACTGACTGTAGGTGTAACACAATTGCAGAGCTTCATGGCCTGGAATAGAACTTGTAAAAGCCTGACAGTAAGAAGCCACAGGTAGTCCATTCTTTATCCTTCGGTTTTGAGAAAAAAAGGAGAAAGGTAAGCTATTACCAGTTTTTAGTGGGCCTTCATTAAGTAATTGGCAAGCATGTTAGCAAGTTTAAGTAGCTGACCTCAAGTGTAAAAGGCAGAAAGGAAGAAGGGAGACAGAGCGCTAGTCCTTGGTTACTGTGTAAGTGAGGGGCCAGTGAGCTGCAGCACCTGCAGTTTCTGACTGTGTGTCCTAAAATCTCCTGACTGAAGTATTGCACTGTTTGATGGTGTCCCACATATTCCAGATGTTCTGGTCTTTTTTTCCTTCCTTTCATTTTGGTCTGTTCAGTGTATAATCTCTGCTGACAGTGATCTTCAAATCCACTATTTTTATTGTGACTGATGTCCGTTTTATAGAAAATTCCTAATACCTTTCGAGGTTTTCTCCTCTGTTTATACGGTGTTTGCACCTCTGCTAAAATCTCTTTGTACATGCTCCACGCTCCTTGTTTGCTTTTCCTCTGGACACATGCCTCCTGGTTCACTTCAAGTTCCTGCCTGATGACAGCACCCACAGGTCCATCTACTCCCTTGCTTTCCCTTCCCCTTCCCCATCACCATTAATTTTAAATGACAAAGGTAAAGACGAAAAATCAAAGTAAGTGTTCTTATTCAGAACAGAATCACCCTTCAGTTTTCAGCTTTTAGTGATGAGGGCTAAATGGGACTCTTCCGTTTTTGACCTCCATCTGGGTTTCTGTGCAGCTTTAGCTAAACGGCTTTCAGTAATGGCTTTAAACGCTTTGTCTGCTTAAGATGCCTGTCTATAGCAAGGCATGTGATGGGAATTGGCAAGTGGCTGATAATCTGCTTTTTATTGGTTCCCACTCTCCAGCTTTCTAGGTCACTGTATAGCTTCTTTTCGCCAGGTACTTCTGCTGTTCAGAAAACTGTCCCGAAGCCCAAGTTTCGGGTTTTTGAGGTCCACTGCTTCTGCCCCGAGGAAGGGTCAGTGTTTAATTAGGGCAGGCATCTCTTGTACCCCTTGCCCTTCCCTTTGATGTACTACTACGGTTAGATTTCCCAAATTTATCTCTGGATCCTTCCTCCCCCTCATGGTTCCATCAGGGGTAAAACAGTTGCCCAAGTGCACAGAACATTTTGTGTCTCCGTTCTTTTGGGTTCTTTACAAACTCAATTCTCTGATTTCTTTTATTTACGTAGCTATGATGTTTCAGCTCATCTGATTCTCTAGTTGTTTGGAGGCATGTCCTCTATTGTGATTTTCTACATTCTAACTCAGATTGTGACTTTTGGGGATGAAGTCATAAAAGATAGAGTTAATGTGAACTCTGGTGTTCTGGAACACCATAAAATCCACAGCCAACTTCAGAAAACTTTGAGAAAATATTAATATAAATGTTTCTATTCTCAGTATCCACCTTTGTTTCGTACCGTACTCCTTTTCTATGCCCACCCTTTATTGGCTCCTCTTATCCTTTTTAACATAATTCTTTCTGATGATATATAGTTAATTGACTTGGGTAAACAGTTTCTTTATGGGATGTTTTCTTTGTAAGATAAGCACACATGAGTTCTTGATCTGAAATCTGGGTTTATGGTTAGATTATTGGAAAATTCTTCTGTTTGTCTCAGTAACAACATGCAATTAAATGCTCAGCACAATTTCTACTCAGAATTTCACGTACTCTGCTTCAAATAACCACTATATAGATCAACCATATAAGTCTATTGCTATAATCTATCCACACATGTTTTCTCAATAGCTTTTTCTTGACTGAATTTTCTAGAAACTGTTTGCCAAGAATCACAAGAAAAAGAAGTAATCATACCCAGGTACTTTCTTTATATCTTCCTAGGAATTTATACACACACACACACACACACACACACACACACACACACACACACACACACAAAGCAGAGTTTGATTTTTTTCTGATTTATACTTGATATTTTTATTTCCAATATTACTAACAATTAAATATTTTGTTTAGTAATGTAAGATAGTATCATTTCAATCATTGTTATAGGTTAAAATAAGGGTTGAGAAGATAAATCTGTTCATTAATTTTAAGATGTTCTGTTGCGGAATTTACTGTATCATGTGGAAAGCCTGGCTTCTAAAACAAGATACCAGGACTTAGAGACTAAAGCATGTATAAGAAATGTGTGATGGTAAAGTTACATAACTATGTATTAATTCATGGATATTTTAGGATAAAACAAAACTCAGATTCTGTGATTCCATTTATTAGAACAATACTTAAGTAATTCTTAATAGACACTGAAATGTGAATACTATTTTCTCTGTAGATTTCAATATTACAGACTTGTTCAATGCAATTCAAGTTATATTTTAATAACTATTTTTATTTTTAAATATGTATATTTATGTGTGTCTCTGTGTGCATATGTACATGTATGAGTACAAGAGCCCATGGAGTCCAAGAGAAGATACTGGATGTACTGAAGCTGGATTTACAGGCAGTCATGACTCATTTGATATTGGCTCTAGAAATTGATTCTAGGGTCCTCTGAAGAGCAGTAAATACTCTTAACCATTGAACTATGCCTCCAGCCCCACCCATATGCAGATATTTTTAAAATTTGAAGAAAAATTGGCAAAAGTTTGAGATTTTACTACTTTCCACATATTTGAACCCCACTATTACTAATCAAATAGGCATTTTAATATATGTAATATATGTATGGGTTTTAATCACATTATCATTCTAGGCTGATCAGAGAGTAGGATGTCTTATACAGTTAAAACAATAACTTATAATCCCTCAATGTTTAAAAGAGGGAAGAACAATTCCATTAAGGTATGTGGAGTGGATTATTTTAAGATGAATGACCTCTTAATAAAGCTTGGAATGAAAGCTGCATGTATTACAGTCTAGGGAAATGTTTCACCAGGGGAAGTTAAACTCGTGGAAACATCTGGGCTGGATTTTTGGCACAAACAATCAAATCTTTCTCTCATGGGGAACAAGCCTTCCCAAAGAAAAGACCACAGAAGCTGTCTGTTTTTATTAATGTGACTCATTGGTGAATCTTCAGGAATGATGGATCACCCTCATTTAAGGAATGATGTGCTGGAAAAACGCATTATTTCCAAAAATAAGAGAGTGGATTAATGCAAGTATGTACTGAGAAGAATGCAGAACTCACTTGACTGCTGGCTGGTTTGGGGTGTCACCCATTTGCATGGCTGTTTAAGCAAGCACTCTAAATGGAAATGCACTTGACACTGTCATTTTTGCAACTGGATGTAATCAAACAACATTAGAATTTAGCTGATTTTTCAGAAAATGATTAAATCAATTTCTTATTCATTTCTAACCATTGCAAAAAGGAAAAAAAAAGATGACTAAAGAATACATTAATAAAAGGACATTGTAAATAAACTGCCCAAGAATAACTGAAGATACTGGTATCTCTTTATCCTGTCTTCCCCTCCCTTCCTTTGTCTGTCACAATAGTCCTGGGCTACATGCATCATCAGAGAAAAATGTTCATCACCTGTTTGCAGGCCTTCATAAAGCAATTCAGGATAAATGTTCCATAAGTTACCTTGAGATTGAATTATGCTCTCCATTAATGTTTATGTCAAAAGAAATTGTTAATATAGAAATATTCTTAAACATACCATAATAAATGATTTGGGCCTTGCAGTTCCTACCAGTGGACAACTGAGTATTAAATCTGCCATGGGATTAGAGATAATACATTGAGACTGTATCTATTACCCCAGATCACAGTGTAAGTACTTTCCATAGGATGCACTCCAACATCTTAAGTGGCATGTGAAGCAAGACTGTAGTGGAAAGGTAATTGCTAAATATGCTTGAACCTTTGACATAGAAGGAGATTTCAATTGTTTTATTGAAAAAAAAAGATGCACAAATAATTGCACAGTAACCTATTGCTACAAACTAAATTATCAGAAAATTAGAAGCTTAAGCCACATTTATTTTTTTAACTTAATGGTCTCTGTGGTTAGTAGTCAGAGTCAGTCTTATTACAGACCTGTGAGTCAAAGTTTCCAAACAAGCTCTTTTAAGGCAAACTTTATGACAGGTATAGAAGCTCTTCTGGAGATTGCTAAGGAAAGATCCACATCTGAAATCAAATGGCGGTTGGAAGAATTCAGTCTCTATCTGGCTAAACACCACAGTCACTAAGCCCTAAAGTATTTTATATTTCTGTTTGACTATTTCCGTGAAAGGGAGTTTGTAGGCATGAGGCATTCCAAGTGATGTATTGCTGACTTTGTTCAGGAATCAAAGAACATATATATGATCTCAATCCTGCTTATATATCTTCCTAATCTCTCTCAATTTCTCGCCAGCTATATAGCATGTGGTAATTAATTCTTGGCTCTATGCCAGTTCCCAAACATGTGGATAATAAAATTCTTTTTATTCTGTCTATTCACAGATATATTCTTAGAATTAAATGATGTAAATAATAAGTGCCTTAAACAAATATATTGCTTATAACTGTCACGTGTATATATAGGTCACCTAAATGTTCTGGGCTTCACTATTCTGAGACCGTATGTAGGATAACGACTTGATGACTTTTGCTCTATAGCTCACACATTCCCACAGCCCCTACTGAGATTTCCTCTCTAGGCATTTCTGTGACTTTCCATCTCTCTTACTTTTAGTCAGTAACAAATGTTACTATTTTTAAGTTTTTCTTACTGTGGCCTTCCTGTTAGGAGTCTTGTACACCAGCCTGTTCCATTGTCTTCTATGTGAAAAGTGCCACAGAGCCTTGAACTTGGTAAACTGATAGGTGAGAACCAATATACTTATTCTTGCCTTCAAGTTTAGAGCTCTCTCTCTCTCTCTCTCTCTCTCTCTCTCTCTCTCTCTCTCTCTCTGTGTGTGTGTGTGTGTGTGTGTGTGTGTGTGTATGTGTGTGTGTGTGAGAGAGTGTGTGTGTGTATGCACACAATTAGAACTGAAGCTTTATTGTTCTGGAGGTGTGATACAATAGCTTGAGGTATAAATGTGTGTAAACTGTTTTATTAATTGCCTGAGTCCCAGCATTTGGATACTATGTTCAGGATTACAGGGTATGTGGGCTGTTCACACAGATAAATTACAATTAGGAAAGTGAGAGTCCAACAGTCCTGGTTATAAGCTCTATATCCAGTAGACAAAAGGATGGACCTCACTAACCTTTTGTGAAATGGGCCACAAAGGATGTGAGACACTTCTTAGCTCACTACTGCCCTTACTTACTTTATCTCTCTAAGGCAGATGGTAACTGCCAGTCCTACTGTTGATCTGAGAAGCACATGCCAGCCACGGTCTGGTTCTACTACTCATATGTAGCAGAGATAAAACCTTACTTCATAGAATACTATACAATGTTTACTCCTTATGAAATTCTCCATGTCCTGAGCTAAAATAGCTTAGAGTACTACAACGTCCTTACAGCATAAAATTTTGCTGACACAGAGGTTCTCCTGTTGGTTGTGTGTATGAAGTATTATTTTTCTTTTTGATTATCTAAGTTGCAAGTTGTTTCCTGGACCTCCAGAAGAGTTTTGGAAAGATCATAACATTGCTACAAAATAACAAGTTAAGTACTAGGCGAAATGGGTTTGTTCATAACTAAATTATTTTCACACTAGCAGGTGTGCCTGACAGTTACTAATGATGTAGCTCCATTTTAATACAATACAATGAAGAAAAGATCTGTTTTATTTTGTACTACATGGAATTGGCTTTGCAAGTTGTTTGGAAAAAAGAACAAATAAACCAGCGAAGGACTAGCAGGTTTCACTTTCTCCCTGTGCTTTCTCAGGTTCTTGGGTGAACAGATTTGGGTTTGATTTGGTTTTCACATCTAGGTCATCCCACTTCCCTGCTTACACATGAAACACAGTTTGAAGGCTGTAGCCTTTTGCACTTTGCTTCCAAATAAAAACAGATGTCTTCAAGTTTGATTTATTTCATGGGAAATGTTAGTCCCTCATAAAATTAGGCTTCTTAGTTGTCTGGTTATGACTGAGTTCTAGCAGCTGAGCATTAAGCCAGACCCCCCCCCCCCCCCCCCGCTCTTGCTGCTGGAAATACAGTAGTAGAAACAACCCTGAAATTAGGAAATTTAATAAGCAGGGCCTGCCAGCAGGTTTCCTGTGAAAGGACTTGAAAAAAAAAAAACAGAGGTTCTGTCATTTTGAAGAAATAATTTTGTTGAAGTTTGTTTATCAATAAGTCAAGGTCTCTATACACTAAGAATTTCTCATAATTTGTCTCATTTTCTTCCTATGAATGCTGGAGATAGGTGCTTCATTTGATAGTCATGATCACAAAGCCTTTACAAGCTGGTGGTAGTTGAACCCAGTGTTTCACACTTCTACAAGGTGACTTTATCTTTGAGATTCCAAATGAGTTCCATGACAGGTATTGCCCTACATGGTGCACATGCAGAGGGAATGCACCCCATGACAGGGAGGAGAGGCAAGCATGCTCCCTGCTGTGCTTATGGCTCTGTCAGCATTGTCCATTAGTCTTTGTAGATGGCTTTATTGGCTGCTTTTGCCCCATAAATCTCTTGCTAAGCACTTCTTATCTTGAAAGCAACTCAATAATCTACCTGTCTATCAGCCATTATTAGTCCTAGGCTGTCAAAACTAGAGGGAAAAATGCTGGGAAAAAAAAATACCTCACTTTTAATGTAGATCTAAAGCAAGCCAGTAGAATGCATTTTTATCTTCCCTAAAAAGGAGGATTCCAGCTCACCTTTCTAATAGACATTTTAGAAGCTGAGATTGTCCACTAACTGTAGAGTTTGGTGCAATGGCTTGCTAATTTACATACTACTCCCAGAGGTTGACAGGGCACTTAGAAGAAGATCATGCAGACAGGAAGAGAAGGTTTTGTCTGGGGGCTTCAGAACGTTCACTTGTTTCAAAAAGCACCAGTATGGGTCAGAATTGCGTTGTTGCTCCAACATACCATTTTCTATAAATCACTCATATTCCATTTTTTTTTTTTTTGGATTGGATAATTGTAAATTAGAGTACCGAGAAAGAATGAAGTTGATTTGTAATAATAATAAAAAAGTTTTACTTGTAAAAAAATGAAAACAACCCTCTTTTTTATTTTTAACACAGTTCACAAATCGAAGGCTATGAATGTGCTCTCATGTCTGACACTGTTTTCTGCAAAGGACTCAGATGAAAACAGAGACCATTAGAGTTATGGAACTGGAGACAACAGCAGGCGTCACAACCATCCTGAGGAAATTTCGAACCTGGTTTTTGTCATTGTTGTGCTGGGTTAAGACTGTGAGCAGGAAATAATGCAGCATAAGAAGGAGGTGCTGTAGCCTGAGAGGTCATTCAGCTTCCTCAAGTGGAGATTATACTTTTACTGAGTGAGTTTTAAACCCTGGACCATGTGATTTTTTTACCACTGGTCTGCTTTATTGTTGTTGTTGCGGTTGCCACCTGTGTCTTGAGAGTCTCTGTTTATATTTAGTATCTGAAAATAAAGAAATCTTCCTAGGACTCCCTCAGTTGATGAAGTTTTTATATATTGTGAATGAGGCCTGTGCTTAATGACAGCGTCATAGAAAAGTAGATGTAATGGTTCATTCTTGCATTTGGGTTGTAAAGGCAGGATAATTAGCTATTGAAGGGAATCCTCTGCTACGGAATAATTTTAAAGTCATCATGAGATACATGAGAACCTGCTTCAAGCATGAACAAACAAATGTATAAACAAACAAAAAGTATAACATGGACTGGAAAAGTAGCTCAGTTGGTAAGAGCATTTATCAGCAAATCTGGTGACCTGAGACCTATAGATGGAGAGAACCAATTCTTGCCTACACTCACATATACATGGAACACACATACATACTGAGAAAATTAAAACATATATTTCCTGCATGTACTTTTAAAGTCATCTTAATGTGAATTTAATGTGAGTGTGTATGTATAATTTTCCTCCTACTAAAAAGACATATAGATCTATACAAACACACCTACCTACATACATACATACATGTTTTGCATGCCAGGACTATGTTATGAATAAACATTGGCCAATAATTATTAATGTATTATTTAATTGTCGTGTACACAGTCATTCTGTAACAAAATTATCCTCCTGTTCAAAGGGTCCTTGTTCCCCTGTCATTGTTTGAAACCTCCAGAGAAGTGGTGTGGATGCTTTTACTTTGTCATGCAAACATAGGGTCAGGTATCTCTCTGTCTCTCTCCAGGTCTCATGGGCTTTGGTTTTGTTTAGAAAAAACCTTCACAAAGGAGGGATCTTGCCTGTGGTTTCTAAGGAAGCCTTTTGTGAAGTTCATGCCCAGTAAACACAGATAGTGCAGGGAGTAATGGAGTGTGGGAGAGGCAGCTTGCTCTCCCAAGGATTCCCGTTGCACTTCAGTTTTTATAAGCAGCAAATGAGAATGCCTTTAAAACCTCTCATGTGGATATAAAAGTGAGTAAAAAATGGAAAAGAACAGGGGCTAAGGCTGCGGCACTTGTGGCAGAACTATAGAGTGCACCCGTCCATGAAAGAGAAATGCATTTTTAATATTTTTATAGAAAAGCACTTCAGATTACAACCTGCATCACATATGTTTAATATAGATAATGTGAAAGCATGTGGGATGGTTCTGGAATCACAATCAGCATTGCTAGTGCAGAGGCCATGATACAAGTGTGCAGGCAGCCTGTCTTCCTGCACTGGAAACCCACAACCAGGCTTCCAACCATGGTCTGTCTATGCCTTTGTTCTTAATGGCCAGAATCTAGTCACTGGGTGCAGAAATGTAGGGCTCACTGACCACAGGCAGGACTGTCTCCTCTCTGGGGACACAGGACTGTGTCCTTTTGCCAGGATTTTAAAGTCCTAACAGGAGTTTGTTACCTTTTACCATCTATAAGTCTTCAGTCCCTCCCTTCATCCCTCTATCTTTCTTTCTTTCTTTTCTCACTGTGGTTCTGGGCAGTA
Source organism: Phyllotis vaccarum (assembly GCA_033318265.1). Lineage (NCBI taxonomy): Eukaryota > Metazoa > Chordata > Mammalia > Rodentia > Cricetidae > Phyllotis > Phyllotis vaccarum. The sequence goes on along the minus strand of JARWLC010000015.1, from coordinate 19,968,745 downwards.
ACTGATAAATGTGGCAAACAGCTGAGCTGTACTGTTGTCATGACTGCAGGCCTTTTCTCTAGACCAAAAGCCTCACCGGCTCTAAGTAGAATGTGGGACGATTTAAACTGCATTAATTCTTTCTAAAAGCGAATGAGAGACAAGGGCGGGCAGTGACAGAAATGGACGTTGCTGGCCTCTCAGCCCCGAGCCCAGAAGTGGAGCTGCAGAGCTCTGACCACCACCCGTGACACAGTGAGATCACAATGTTCGATTGTTCCTCAAGGGCTCGGCATGGCATTGCTCTTCTCTGCTGAGTCCTAGGCCCATCTTGGTGTCTCTGGGTTAAACCGTCTGCGACAGGCCACTGGATTATAAACATTTCGAAGGAAAGGAATTGCTTTTCTGAACTCCTTTCTCCAGAGAAAAGCAGTGTCCCCCAAAAGAAGTCAAGACCGAATTGTCATTATCCCTCTTCCAGTGAATGGCCTGGGGAAACTGAGGCACCCCAGAGAGTGGAGGGGTTGACACACAACCACACAGATGCTCACAGAACCATCCCTTCCCTCCCCTTCTCTATCCTCCCCTCCTTTATGCTCCCTTCCCCCTGCCCTCGTCTTTTCTCCTTTCCTGGGGCTCATTTATCTCCCCCAGATGTGACGATTTCCTGGAAGTGTGCCCTCTTTCTCTCTCTCTCTCCTTGTCTTTCTGTAAATGCCCTTTCCTCCCTCTCCACACCCAGTGAGAGGACAGACAAGTCCCAGGCTTTGGCCTCACTGTTTTAGGCACAGTTCTTTGTGAACTCTCTTCTGTGCATACCAGTCTTTCGTAACCCAGGCTTCCTCTCCAGTTTAATGTACTTATCACCACTTAAGTGTTGCACAAATAAATGAGACTCAGGGATAGATCTCTGAGAAGTCAGAGATACAGAGAGAATAAACACCACAGTCAGATCTTACCCAGCTGTCTTCCAGCTTCCTCAGCCTGGCTTCTCTTGGCTTCCTCTCCACCACTTTCAAACCCCACCTTAAATACTCTTTTGGTAAGTTAAGGCATGGCCCCACCACTAACTGCTTGGGAGCCTGGAATTCCTTCTATAATCTAAAATGACCTGACTCAGTTGGGATTAAGGGTGTAGGTCATCACTCCCAAGATATTCCCTGTGCTGGGATAAAAGGTTTGAATCACCACTCTCTGATCCTCCTAGACTGACTGTGGTTAGAGCTCTGGAACTTCTGGAGCTTTTATTAAATACCCACATAGACTGTGGGTAGATTCCCTCTGATATCTCCAAAACTTCTGAAGCTTTTATTGAATCCCCACACTTAAGAAACGTAAGGGTGCAGAAGGGAAGTTCTATGATGTTTTCTGCGTATACTTAAGAATTTGGCAAAAGTTTCTGTCAATTTTTTAGTTGGCTTCCAAAGTTTTCTCACTTGCTCTCCCTGTATATATGTGTATACATGTGAATGATATATAAATATGTACAAATACATGTTTTATACCACATACTCAGAATATATAGGCATAAATCTGTTCTATGAATTTTCATGTCCATTCTATGTTGTTTTTCTGAGGTACCCTTAATATAGAAAGGATCACGAGAAAAATTGTTTATAAAAACTATTCTCTACCAAGGATTCCCTATAAACCCTTTTAGCTGTTTAAGTCAGTGGTTCAAAGGAGGATTTTTAAAAATATGTCAAGTTCATAGAAAACCTTGGCATTCAATTCACATTAATAAAGTGTCTTTGAGTTAGTATGTACTCTACTTTCTATTTTTCAAGGCTTGATACTTACCCGTAATATAAATACTTGGGCCTCTGTTTGCGTATCATCTGTTTGTTTTGGACAAACTCTCTACTTTATGGAAGATGATAAAAATACATGCAAGCAACATCTAGCTAAGGCCACATTGAAGATTTATGTAAAAACTTGGACTCGTAATGGTAATATGCTGTGAACAATGCACCTGAGGTCCTCTTCAGTCTGTACTACATGCTCTCCAGCAGGTTGTTTTTAGACAAAAATGTTCAGTCTTTTTACATGGCTGTCTTTAAAATAATTCCATGTCACTTAACAGGTAATTCAAGCCTCAGGATTTCTCTTCTGTACGTGTCTTACAGCCCCATCTGAGCAACTCTCTCATCTCATTCTGACAACAAGTCTACTCTTCTAGATTCTTTGCTAAATTAACATTCCATCAACACAGACCTTTAATGTCTCTATCCCCAGACACAAACACAGATTACATCAGCATGCCTGCTCCTAACCTTCACACTTAGCACACGGCAGGTGCTCAATGTGTGTGTGCTGAATGGCTCTGTGTTTAGGATGTCTTCTGTGATCTTTCTGCTTGTATAGCCCTCATACATGCACAGTGCTACATAAAAAAATAAAAAAAAAAAAGATCTTTCATTGTTTTTCTTGATCTCACAAGCTGAATGAATCATATCTGTGTCTGTGTTCCCAGGGCACTTTGCCTCTGCAGTATTACACCTAACATTGTGTTTAAATATTTGCTTCCATATCTCTTATAGGTAAATGATAAGTTTAGCTCATTTTGCTGTTCAGAACATGCCATTATGCCAGAAAAGAATGGCTGAATACATAAAATTTAAATGAATAAAGAAACAATATTTATGACTGAAAACTTATTTATCTGTGTTTTTAGAATATGTGGTTTGAAATTTCCCCACAAATTAAATCCCAAGTTCCAATATCTCAAGCTGTGTTTCAATTTGTAAATAAAGTTATTGAAAGTGAAGTTAAAGTTATATCAGACTAGAGGAGGTTGGATTCATAATCCGGTGTGACTGCCATTCTTATAAGAGAGAGACAGACACAAGGACAATGGCTTTTGAAAGTAAGAAGAGTCAAGTAGCTAACAGCCAAGAGTACCAAGGGCCACCAAAATCTGGGAAAGACAAGAAAGGAGGGTAAAGGGCGTTAGGACATGTGGCCTTGTCAGCATTTTGGTTTTGGAATTTTAGCTTGCCATAAGATAAATTTATCTGATCTACAGCCACATGTGGGACTTATGAAACAATTTTTTTTTTTTTTGCTGGACCCATTAGTTTCCTTGTTTAGACCTTGTGCATATATGTTAGATGTGTGTGCTGTTGTTAGTGTGAAGTGTGCATATGGACAGGAATACATAGGAGTTTGTATGCATGTGGAGTTCAGGGTTAAATACTTGCCTTCATCTTTTCCTATCTGTTTTATAAGAGAAAGCTTCTCACTGAACTTTGGGTTCATGAATTGGCTAAGATATCTGGCCAGCATTTCTGGAATCCTCCTATTTCTGACTCTAGCACTCAGCTTACTGATGTGTTCTGCCATGCTCTATTTGGTGCTGAGGATCAGAACTTCAGCCTCTTCCTTACACAAGAAGCACTTTATCAACTAAGATATCTCCCCAGAACCTTGAGAGCATAATCATGTCTTTAGTACTAAGCTTTACTTTTTGATTAAAGTAATAAAGTGTAGAATAAAAACAGCTGTGACACCTGATTTGCTTATGGTTGGTGAGGTGCCCAGAATTAACAGTCTCCCAGAAAGGCATCTACCTAGAGAATGAGCTTTTTTGGTGAACAAATAGATAAGCTTCAATATATATATATAATATATATATATAATAAGATGACTGGTCTTCGTTTCCAAATGTCTCCAAACTGGTATCAAACTCCCTTTAAAATATTAAAAGTGTGATCATACTTTATGCATTTTTTTATGTACGGAGGAAATACTATATTAACTGACATACTTATACATATATTCCTTTATTACTTTATGTACTCCTTTCTTAGAGATATAAAAATAAAGATAATATTCAAGACTTTCTTTTATGAAGATTTGTTCTGTTGTAATTGAAAGGAAAAGATAAAATATAGGTAAAATTTTACATTGCTACAAAAAAAAAAAACCTGAAGAAGGATATGAAGGAATAGACTCGGGGATAATATTCTTGCATGATGCTGATATCTAGGGTAGCTTACATTTTAACTAGTGAGAGAATCACATCCACTATCCGTCTGTTGTCTATCTGTCATTATTAGCCTGTCTAGCTGGTGATCATAACACATTCCATAGCAAGTAACTCTCTGAGTGATAATTATATTAAGTCACTTAAAGAAATAGCAGGAAGAGCCTACAGTTTTCTTTCAGAAGGAAGAAGGTAAAATCATCTGTGAAAGTACCCAACCCATACCTGGAGGAAGAAAGGCTGGGAAAACTCTTCACAAATAACCTTGTCAAACATATTCTTACCATCCTCACCATTCCCACAAGCAACTCTGAACCCAAAACTCACTGTCTTCTTAGATTTTCTACTGCTCTTTGACAAAACTAGCTTCTCAGGGCAGGAGATGGCTCAGGCTTTAGGAATAACTTGTGGCTCCTACAGAGATCCATGGTTTCATTTCAGTACCTTAGCATTTTCGGGTGCTCACAACTGTCTGTACCTCTGTTTCTAGAGAGAATGTCATCAAATTTTGACCTCTGCTTCCAACAGTCATGTGTGTGGTGAACAAATATACAGACAAATGTCATTACATAAATAAAAATGGATAATATCAACAGAGAGCTGGTATATAAATTTTAAGCTCTACCCCCCTCTCCTCTGTATGGAGATCTAAAAATGCAAAAATTTGAGCAGTTCTATTCATTAAAAAAAAACTGAAATGTATGCAACTATAATCACTAGTAGGTCCTGAGTGCTTCACTTGAATGAATAATAGTGTTTAAAATTGTGTGTATGTGTGCCTCTGTGTGTGTGTGTGTGTGTGTGTGTGTGTGTGTGTGTGTGTGTGTGTGTGTGTGTGTGTGTGTGTGTGTGTGTATGAGTATCCATTCTCAAATGGAGCAGCACTGGGCATCAGAACACCTTCATCTAGAGTTACTGGAAGGTGTGAGCTTCCTGACATAGATGTTGGGAACCTGTTTCAGTTTCTGTAGGAGAAAGAAAACATATAAGCTCTTAAGCACTGAGCAATCTCTCCAGCCTTCTTTGTCCTTCTTATGAGAATTTTTCATGAACAGACCAGACAAAAGTTTATCCTAGCCAGGGTCAAGAATTAGTATCACTTGTCTGTACCGTAACCAGACTTTATAATCTGATTTGCATATTGGTGGGTACTGATGCCATTCATCAGGTCTTTTGCTAATAAAAGTGGAATATGTTTCTGTGTGGCCATGGAAGGTGATGAGAAGAAAGGCAAAGCACTTCAGAGAGATTTCAAATCTGTAATGTCTGTTTAAAATTCTGTTTCTGACTTTACATTCAAGTGAGGACTTGATCAGTTGCTAGTGGAGAACATCCAGATCCTAAGAAAACACCAACACGGGTAGGATCCGAAGGCTGATCTTAGAGAAGACCAAAAAGGAAGAACAGAGAATGGAACAGAATAGCCACTGAGATGGGAGAGAGCAGCAAAAGGGTGAATCTTTATGCTGCAAAGACTAAACCTGAAGAGCTTCCATACGGACAGCAGAGGAATGAAGTGAAGACACTCCAGTGGGTTTAGCAATTGGAAGATGAGAGATGAATTTGAAAGTGACGTACAGAGAGGATGTTCAGTAGGTTGTCTTTATGAATGTGGAGGCTGCGAGGTCAGTGTTGGACAGTGTTTTAGAGGCATAAGCATTAAAGGTATGGAGATAAGGATAATGGTAGCATGGAAGCAAAGACTTATTAGGCATGAAAGAAACAGTAGAATGATTATAATTTGAACAAAGCAAGCTTTATACAAGTGCTACACTGCATCATTTGAACATTATAGGGATAAGCTAGAACATCAGTGATTGACAAATAAAGATGATGTCATTGTTCCAGTGTTAAGTGTCCACCCAATAAGTTCAGTGGGATATCAGGAGTTCTATGCCAAGTTTAGGCAAATAGAAACATAAATCAACATAGGATTTTTGAAATTATTTTTTCATAGTCCCACCAAGAAAGCTTGCTTTGCAAGTTTGAGAATGTGAATTCAAACCCCAGAACCCATATGCAAATACCAGGTATGGTGGTTTGTGCTTGCGAGTCTAGCACTGGGGAGGCAGAGACACGTGCATTCTGAAACTTGTTCTTCCACAGTATAGCTGACTTGTTAAGCTCTAGTTCAATAAAAAATTGTTTCTCAAAGGAGATGAAGGTTGACACTAACGTAGCCCCACACACACATAAAAATATTATCCTTTTACTTGCACAAATATTGGTAGGTTACACACAATGTAGTCCTGTGAGACATAGTACCCGCTTCACAATGTAGTTCTTTCTGAGCATCCAGAGATCAATGAGATCATATGACATCATAAGACTCCAAATGTGACAAAACGAGAGAGTTCATTTCAACTGCCAGAGAAGTCCCTCACACGGGTTTCTGTATAACTGGTTGGGGAACATGACAAAGGCAAGTCGGTAAGTTGGTCCACTCACGCACAGGATAAAAGAGAGAGCTCAAAGCAGGTGCCTCCGACAGCTTCCCAGGAGTTCACACAGGGCTGCACTTGTGAGATCTTTTGAGGAGGAGAAGAGTTAGAAATGCTGCAAGTGATCTCTGAGGGAAGTGGAGCAGAAAGAGTCAGGCAGTTGTTTCCACCTGAAGGCAGATGCCAGGAGGTGTGGCGCCATCCACACTGAGCATTGAGATGCCAGGAGGTGTGGCCCCATCCACACTGAGCAGCCACTGCCTGTTGCCAGGTCTGCATTCTCATACAGGCTTTTATACATTTGGACCAGCTTCACCTTTTATATTTTCATTTTTCTATTTACAATTGCCCCTGCAAACAAACCAAAAAGCTTTGAAGAAAGAGCCTTTGTGGCAAACATGTTAAGTTCAAATAACCCACCTTTCCTAATCTGGAGCTGCCTGTTTTCACCATGTTATCCTTGCCCTCTGAACTATCATCAGCCTCGTCCTTTGCATCATTCATGACATGATGAAATTGTTTTACAGACAGATGAATGTTACGATATATATTTAATAAAAATTATTCCTGAATAACAGAGTCAACCACAGAACCAAGTCAGTTCAGGGAGGTATGACCCACACCTTTAATCCTAGCTTTAAGAATGTGGAAAGAGGAAGTTAAGAGAGCTGGGCAGAGGGAGAGAAGAGAGGTTTTTCAGCTTTCCCAGAGACATTCCCTTTTTTACCTGTGAAGACTCAGAGGCATTCAGTTGGAGGATTCTTGAAGACAGGCCTGAGGAGGTGGCTGGGTGGCTTTGGTTTGTTACTAATATTCCAGATTTTCCCCATTATCTGGCTCTAGGTTTTCATTATATGCTAACTAGAGTTCATGCAATAGATGAAGGAGTCGAGGTTTGAAAGATCTGGAGATCTGCACTGTTTCGTCCATCATCATGGACACTTCTGAAGACCCTCATTGGAATCTAAGAAAGGGACAGTGGGAAGATTAGTTACCTGAAGCTACCTTTTGTGGTTTCCCTTTAATGGCCTAGGTCCTAAGCTTAAAGACAATCAGGTTCAAACAGTCCATTTCATCAAAGGAGAATGTAATGAGGTGGCTCTCCCATCTATCATTAATGTAACATTGTTTGTAAATGGTTAACTTCTGAGTACTAGCCTTTACCTCCAACTTTTGCCACAATCATATTTCAAAGCTGAATGAAGCATTCAAAACTGAAAACACAAGCCTGTTAGAAGGTTAATTGCTGGATAATGAATTACCGCCGCTCTTAGGAAAACTTCTCTGCTTATTTATTATTTTGGCTGCATTTTCTTGAGGGGTTTTGACATTTGCAATTCAAATGCACTCATAAGAAGTCTTCTGTGAAAGAATCATCCATCCCATGATAGTGGCTAATTTTGTTCCTAATTGCGGCTGTGGAGCATTAAAAGACAAAACTCTCAGCTTTGTTCAAAATATACTGGATTGAAAGAAACCCAGCTGCCATTAGAGTGTTAGTGTTCCCTGCTGGACCACATGGAGTAATAAGGCTTTTTTGACTATTAGGGAGATGTTTAAAAACTATGATGTCACAGCTACTCTAATGCTCTATAGCAATTTACTTCATTATATTTTAATATGATTATTTTAAATTCCATGGTTCAATCACAAGTAATCTCATATAAAACAAAGGGACACTAGATAGACTGCATCTTTCCAATAATAGTTTTTGATTAACCACTTGCACCTATAGCATTACAAGTACTGGATAATTATGGACAAAACAATGTGTACATGGTCCTGACTGTAGAGTATGTTCAGTGTAATTTTTATCATTAAAAATGATGTTACATGATAAAGTTGTCAGAGCTATAGCTTGAATACTGGGAGAATCCAAACGAATAGTTAGTTCCCCAGTGTCAGATTAATAAAGCACATTTTTGACAATAGGTAGTAAACTGTAAACAATAGCAACCATTTATTTAAAAGCTAGTACATGCTAAGAACTGTGTCAACTGTGTATGTTTTTTTAACTTTTCCATCTGAAATACTGTTATTTTGTTTTGCAAATGAAGAAAGTGAAGTTTAGAAATGTCATTTTCCCTGAGATTTAGCTAGGCATGTTCCCAGTACTGAGTTTGACCTAAAGTCTAAAGGAATAATTAACTGCACCACTGACATGGAAGCTTTTTCTATCAAATGTCCCAAATTTAAATTTCAACATGTACAGTGTGTGGCAATACAATAAATAGTAGTTTATCTTTGAGAAGGCATGGGTATTTTACTGTTATCATTTGCCATGGCTAATCTCAGCTGTCAGCTTGTCTGGAATCTAGACAAGACTAAAATTCTGGACACTCCTATGCAGGACTTTCCCAGTTAGCATATTTGAAGCAGAAAGACTCGCATAACCATGGGCTGCACCTTCTGGTGGCTCATAGCCATGGGAGAACACAGAAGAGAACTTCACTTTTTATGCTTGCCTTTACTCTTACTGTCAAGTCCATCTAGCTACTGTGGCTGATGTGCTCTTCATCCACACTTAAAGCAGCTACCCCAGGCTTCCTATGTGGTCTGAAAACCAGCAGAGTACCAAAATGTCTCCAGACATTTGGTGCCCGATAGGAACTGCCGAGACATCCAAGTAGTCTACTGGACTAGGTCATCCATGTTGAGATTCTTGACTTTGTCAGAGTGAGACAGTCAGTTTTGAACTATTTGAACAATATCAAGTAAGCAAATCTAGTAAATTTCTTATATATTATATTGTATATAATAATTATATATTTTATCAGTTTTTTAAGAGTTATCTCTTTAGAGAATTCTAATACTGACTAACATTATTGTTTGAGATGTATCACTTACAGTATTACCTAGCCTGAAACTTACTATGTAGCTAAGGATTATTCTCAATCTAATCCTCCAGTCTGTATCTCTTCTGCAAGGATTGTAGATACGCATCAATACACCCTATTAATTATTTGTGAGGGAAGAGTCCAGCACTTACTCTAAGCTAGAAAGATCAAAGAGCAATATCCCCACAATTATTATATAAATGAATATGTAACTATATATAACTATATTATATACATATATAAGTATATTATATATACATATTTTATATACATATATGTATATATAACTACTTATATATACACATATATAAGTTCTGATCACTTAATATTTATCTAAGCATGGGACCTCCTCTGTAAATAGTTTAAGGTGTAACTTTTTAGACATTTATTTTGTGTTTATATATAGCTGTACATTCTTTTTAGTGATGTATACTTCCTTCATAGAAAGAAATGTAATTTTTAATACTAATAAAGTTTTGTTTCCCTTATATTTTCCAGCTTTTTACCTTTAGCGCTTTCAAACCTATTTTATATATTGTCTTGTAATAAGATACCTGAAAAACTTTCCAATTAGATTTTTTACTAGTGTGTACAGCATTTATAAACTCCTATAAGTAAACATAAGCACATTTTTCTTGTATTTGCCTTATACCAACTACCACCATTATGACTACTACCAACAATTAGCCAATCTACTGTTACCGATGAAAATGTTTGGAATGGTGTTTAGGGTTCATGTCAAATCAGAGGAGATGATGGAGTTTTTAGAGAATTCAGAGCTGTGCCAAGAATGGGATAGGCTGATATGTTGTAATTTTCAAAAAATATTTTGCATAGAACACAAACATACAGGTTCAATTTTATTATTGCATAAATCAAATTCAATGATCATCATATTATAGTAATATAAAAGACATAGTAAAAATTCACTGTAATGGTGGGTTCATCTATTGATATGTTTCCTTCTCTCTCTGGGACATTAGATTAACAAAAAACAAATGAGTCAAGGAGTTTAGGACTTGAGTAACTGCCCAGTTGTGGGGGCTTTTGGTGGCTTTCTTTTTATCTTGCTTCCCAGACTTACAGCATATGTTAGTAACCCAGAGCACTTGATTCATGGAACAAACTTGAACAAATTTAATGTAGGTAAGATCATACTTTGAGCATTTTCTAGCCACTATGGAATCATATTAGAAATCAGTTAAAGAGCAATAACAAAAAAAAAAAAATCCCTCAATGGTTGTGAACTAAGCAATTAACATTTAAATACATAATCTCCAATTTAATTCATGACACTAAATGAAAATTAAACTATGACATATAAAATGTGTTTGCTACAGTTAAGGCAGTATAGCCATACAGCCAATAAGCAACTATAAATCAATATTTTAAAATCCTCCAAAGGGGAATTATGTTTCAGGATATTTTCACTGGAGAGCTCTACCTAAGTTTAAAGAAAAATTAACATGCATCATACAAATGTATTCCAGAAGACAAGAAACAGACAGTTGATCATTTGTTTTATGGAGCTGTCTTTTCTCTGCTACAAAACTAGATAATGGCATTAATTTTCAAAGAAAGGAAGAATGGAAAAAAGATATAGGCAAATATTCATATGGAAAGTAAATGCAAAAATCACTAAAAGAAATACTTCTACACAAAATTCAGCAATGCATAAAAAGAATTAGACTCTATGACCAAGCAAGGTTTGCTCCATAAATTCAACAATTGTCCAATATAAAAAATGAAGCAAAAATCAATGCTGTCTCTCAATTAACAGTCCTAGTAGAAAAAGCATTATGATTATTTGCCATCAACTGATAGACAAAATTCAATATCTGTTCCTGATTTAAAAAGAAAAAAAAAACTTTTGAAGACTCATTTCTTCAAATGATCATGAAAATAGAATAGCAGGCAACTGCCCAAACAAAACTCCCTGAAGCTATCCTTACTCTTAATAATGGAAATGGAAATTATTTCTTCTGGTTAACACATCATAAGAAATTGTAGCATAAGAAAATAAAAGAATGAAAATTAGAAGGAAGAAATATGAGTCAGTATATTCAGATGACATGATTATCAACAGAGAAAATCCCATGGAATCTACAAAGTCCTCCTGGAAATATAATAAGTGAGTTCAGTAAGGTCATGTCTTTACTCTCAGCACTCTCTGTATAGAGACAAGTGGATTGTTGTGACTTCAAGGCTAGCCTGGTTTACATATTAAGTTCTATGTCAAGCTCAGCTACAGAATGAGAACATGTCTTAAAGAAAAAGCCTCCTAAAACACATATACTCACGGGCACATAATTTTTCCCCTCACATTATATACATAATTTACAAAACAAAGGAAGAACAATGCATCAAGTACAACTATTGAGCAAGATTCTATTTATAGATAATCGCAATATTGTTTTAAAATTTAATGTAGACAACATAAATATAAAATAATGTTGCAAAAGAAAGAAATAATTCTGCACAAATCTGCCAATGATATTATAACATAATAACATAATACATATTTATTTGATTTCTTCCCCTGGGGTCTTGGCAAAAAAACCTGTAAGTTTGTTGGAGTTTTCTGAATTATATATTTAAAAAAACAATTTTTTAATCTAATGCAGTGGTGTGTGTGTGTGTGTGTGTGTGTGTGTGTGTGTGTGTTAGCACATGCACCTGGCTTCAGGATGAGAACCATATGATCAGAGCACTAGAATGTAGGACTCTTGTGACCACTGGTGTGGATGAGTAACAGAAATTAAAGTTGAATATTATGAACAATGATGTCATGAACAGTGACCATGCAATGATACAGTCTTAAAGCCACAAGAAGACACTTTGAAGAGTCTCAGATTGATAGGCACATGGAGTTTCATGAAGGATCCTGATGTGGGAATGTCTTTCTGTATGCTGTATGCTATGACAGGGATCTTAGAAGTAGGTGGAGAAATGAGAGCATAGGTAGGAGAAGGGGGCAGAGCCAGACAGAGACACCATCCAGCCACCCAAAAATCAACATGAAAGGTAACACAGGTAAACCATGAATTAATATGCAGGAGCTAGCTAGCAATATGCCTGAGCCATAGGCCAAGCAGCATGAAATTAATATAAGTGTCTGTGTGTTTCTTTGGGACTTGGGGATTGTTGGTCCATATAAGCAGTAGTAGGCAAGTTTGGACTATGAGGCTAGTCAAGGACAGAAACCTCATTCTACAGTAGGGCTCTGTTTTAAAGAGAGTAAAAAGCTCTGTTGCCCCTTTTCTATGTGTCTTCAATCTGCCTCTTCATTTTTATTCTTAAATAATACATTGGTTAACATTAATAAAGTGTTTCCATGAGGTATTTTTAGCTAGTTTATAAAATTAACTGAGGGCCAAACCCCACCCAAACCACAAACTGTGTCACCACATACTAACAACTGGAGACTCCAGAGCCTCCTGGTTCACTGTTGACTAAGAGGCAAGTGTCCCCCTGATCTCCAGGCCAAGCTGAGACCATTGTCTTCAAATCTCATCCCTGACACACAACCCCTGGCACCCCACCCACACCCAGCTCTTCCCCAAACCAAAGAAAGCTGGGAGAGCCCCTTCTCCCCAAATCTCCAGCCAAACACATCTGAACGTACATCCCATGCCCAAATCTTACGCCAAACACAAATGTCGTCATACACTGACAACTGGAGTCACTGCAGCCTCCTCATCTACAGCCTACCAAGAGCCAACTAAGAGCTGAGTAAGAACAACCTCTGCAACAACTGGGGACACACAGCCCCCAGGCCACAGCTGACTAAGAGCCAACTAAGAACTGAATAGGAGTTAACCAAGGAAGAAATGGGCAGATGCCAGTGCAAGAATACATATAACAATACAAAGAAAAGCAAGACATCACCAGAAGAATGTGTTGGTTCTATAATATCAAGACCTGAGCACAGCAATGAATAAGAAACATAAAATGACCTTAAAAACAACATTAGCAAGATAAATAGAAGCCATAAAAGAGGATATAAGAAATTCACTTAAAGAAATAGAAGCAAATACAAACATATGACTGGACGAGATGAACAAATCCCTAAGGAAAATAAAAGAAACCAAGAAAAAGAAAACAAACAGGTGAAAGAAACATTCTGGGAATTGAAAATTGAAACAAAGAGTTGGTTCTTAAAGAGTTGAGAAAGTCAACATGACAGATAAACCCTTATTCAAACTAACCAAAAGGCACACACACACACACACACACACACACACACACACACACACACACACACATACACAGAGAGAGAGAGAGAGAGAGAGAGAGAGAGAGAGAGAGAGAGAGAGAATCCAAATTAACAGAATCAGAAATGAAAAGGGGGACATAACAACATACACCTAAGAAATCCAGTATCAGGTCATACTTTGAAAATCTACACTCCACTAAAATAGAAAACCTAAAAGAAACAGACAGCTTTCTGGACAGATACCACTTACCAATATTAAATCAAGATCAGATAAATTACCTAAACAGACCTTATAACCCCAAAGGAAATTGAAGCTGTTATTAAAAGTCTCCAAATGAAAAAAGCCCCAAAACAGATAGTTTCAATGCAGATTTCTACTAGGCATTCAAAGAATAACTAATATCAATACTCCTCCATATTTTTTAGACAGTAAAAACTGAAGGAACATTGTGGAACTCTTTTTATGAGGCTACAATTACCCTGGTACCCAAGCCACTCAAAGATGCAACAAAGAAAGAAAATTATAGAACCATTTCCCTCATGAACACTGATGCTGAAAATCCTCAATAATATTCTGGCAAACCGAATCCAACAACATATCAAAAAAATCATTCACCATGATCAAGTAGGCCTCATCCCAAGAGATGCAGAGATGGTTCAATATACAAAAACTGAATGTCATCCATCATATAAACAAACTGAAAGAAAAAAATCCATGTGATGATCTCCTTAGATGACCAAAAAGCCTCTAACAAAATCAAACACTCCTTCATGATAAAAGTCTTGGAGAGATCAGGAATACAGGGAAAATAACTAAATATAATAAATTTCATATACAGCAACCCAATAGGCAACATCAAACTAAATAGAGAAAAATTCAAAGCAATCCCACTAAAATCAAGAACATGATAAGACTGTCCTCTCTCTCCTTATTTATTCAATAGAGTTATCAAAGTTTTAGCTAAAGCAATAAGAGAACAGAAGATTAAAGGAATACAAATTAGAAAGGAAAAAATCAAACTATCTGAATTTGCAGATGATATGATCATATACAGAAGTGACCCCCAAAATTTTACCAGGGAACTCCTACAGCTGATAAACACCTTCAGCACTGTAGCAGAGTACAAGAATAACTGAAAAAAAAAATCACTAGTCCTCCTATCCATTAAGGATAAAAGGGCTGTAAAAGAAGTAAGGGTAACATCACCCTTTAATATAGCTGCATATATCACTAAATAATAACAAAAGAAGTAGCAGAATTTTTGGCGAAAACTGTAAATCACTGAAGAAAGAAATTGAAGAGGATATCAGAAAATTGAAAGATCACCAATGCTCCTATATAGGTAGGATCAACATAGTAAAAATGGCAATGCTATCAAAAACAATTTACAGATTCAATGCAATCCCCATTAAAATCCCTACACAAGTCTTTACAGACCAAAGTAAAGAACAGTACTCAATTACATATGTCATAAAAGGAAACCCAGGATTGCCAAAACAATCCCGATCAATAAAAGAACTTCTGGAGGGATTACCATCCTTGAATTCAAGCTATACTATAAAGCTACAGTAATAGAAACAGCCTGGTACTGGCATAAAAACAGACTTGTGGATAAATGGAATTGAATCAAGACCCTGACATTAACCCACATACCTATGAGCACCCGATTTTTGACAAAGAGGCCAAAAATATTCAATGGGAAAAAAACAAAAAAAAAAAAACAAAACATAGTATAATCAACAAATGGTATTGGCATAACTGGATGGTAGTATGTAGAAGTATGAACATTGATCCATACCTATCACTCTACACAAATTTCAAATCCAAGTGGATTGAAGACCTCAAGATAAACCCAGATACACTGAACCTGGTATAAAAGAAAGTGGAAAATATGCTCGAATGCCTTGGCACAGGTGATCTTCCTAAATATAACACCAGTGGCACAGACAGTAAGGAAAACAATTAATGAATGGGATCTCCTGAAATTGAGAAGCTTCTGCAAGACAAAGGACACAGTCAGTATGACAAATAATAGCCTACAGAATGGGAAAAGATCTTTACCAACCCTACATCTGACAGAGGACTGATCTGTAAAATATATAGAGCCTCCAAACCCAAATAACCCTCTTAAAAATGGGGTTCAGAGCTGAAGAGGGAATTCTCAGCAGAAGAATTACAAATGGCTGAAATTTGCTCAACATCTTTAGACATAAGAGAAATGCAAATCAAAACAACTTTGAAATACCATGTTAAACCTGTTAGAGGGCTAAGATCAAAAACTCAGATGACAGCCTATGCTGGAGAGGATACGGAGCAAGGGTAACACTCCTCTATTGTTTGTGGGAGTGTGAACTTGTACAGCCACTTTGGAAAGCAGTATGGTGGTCCCTCAAAAGGCTGGGAATCAGTCTCTCCAATGATCCAGCAATACCATTATTGGAAATAGACCCAAAGGATGCACATTCTTACCCCAAAGGCATTATCTCAACTATGTTCATAGCTGCATTATTTGTAATACCAAAAACCTGGAAACAACCTAGATGCTCCACAACTGAAGAATGTATTAACAAACTGTGTTACATTTACACAATGGAGTACTACTCAGAAGAAAAAAAAATTTAAAAATGATATCCTAGAATTTGCAGGCAAATGGATGGATTTGGAGAATATCCTCCTGTGCAAGGTGTCACAAGGCCAGAAAAATAGGCATGGGATGTGCTCATTCATAAGTGGACTTTAGACAAAAAGCAAAGAATACCCAAGCTGCAAACTACAACCCTGGACAGCTTGAGATCAGAAGGAACTAAAGGGAGACATCCAGAGATTCCCCTAGGAAGAGAAAATAGAGAAGATCTCCTTAGCAAATTGGGATCATAGCAGGCTTCAACCAAGAAGAGATGGGAACAAATCATGAGAAGGAGATGGTTGAGTGAGAGGAACAATAAAGAGGGAGTGAAAAAGGAGATGCATATCTTGATAGAGGAAACCAATGTGGGGTTGGAAAGAAATCGGGTGCTAGGGAAACCTCCAAGAACTCACAAGATGTCCCTGATTAGGACTCCAACCAATAGTGGAGGGGGTGTCTAAATAGGACTTCACCTATAATCAAATGAATAACTACCCTAAGTGTAAGCACAGAACTTACATCTAACAGTGAATGGAGATGGAAGCAGAAATCCATGGCTGAGCTCCTGATTCAGTTGGAGAATGGGTGAGGAGAGTTTATATGAGCAAGGAGATAGGAATAATGAGGAGGAATCCAACAGAGATGGCTGGAGCTCCGGGGAACTCACTGAATCTAGAACAGCCACTGGGGAACCATCGGGAAAGGAGCTAGGCCCTCCAAGGGTAGGCAAGGTCCAAGGGCAGGCATCTGTCAATTGGCATGGGAAGTATGTGAAGTCTCTTGGAGTGGGATCAGATTTTGTTCCTGTGAGTGGGCTGGCACCTTGGAGCCCATTCTTTGCAGAGGAGCGCTTAACCCAGTCTTTATATTGGGGTGAGGAAATCGGACTTGCTTGGAGTGGATGTGCTATGCTGAGCTGACTCACCTTGATACTTCTTGACCTTTTTGTGGAGAGGATTGTGGGATTGGGAGGGGGAGTTCGAAGGTAGACTGGGAGGGACTGGTTAGAGGGAAGTAGTGGTGAGCAGCGGGATTCTTGAAACAAAGACTTTAAAAAATAATAAATAATAGAAAATTAACTGAATACAAATACAGAGTTGTAGGGATCCTGATTTGTGTCCAGTTTTTTTAGAGTTATGAGCATCAACCTGCAACAGAGATTGGTATCTGAATAGGAGGATCAGTCCTGTGGGACCGAGTCTTTCTCTACTGTCTGGGATCTTACCACATGGTTGTGTAGATATTATCAGAACAGAGTCAAATTGAAAACACTTGGCTCATATCTTATGGCACCTTGCTTTGTTGAGGGAAACTACCCACAATATCCTGTAATCAGAGCCTTCTGATTCATAGGAGGTGAGAATGAATGTGAAAACAACCTATATTCTTTAAAAATACTCAACAAGTATTGAAGTAAAATAAGACAGAAAAGACCAATTATTAGATATTGATTTATTGGGTAATTCTATTAAAGCATTGTTTGCACTGCCCATTTTCCAGGCATGGCTTCACTTGCTATCTGGAACAGGATGGCTTGGAGAAATAAATACACACACACACACACACACACACACACACACACACACACACACACACACACACAATATGGTTGCCCTTAACAAGCTGCCTACTGCCTTCTAACTTTGTGGTTTTAGAGTACAAAAGAGAATAAACTGGACCTGGGATAGATGCCTTCAGGAGCTTACCAGGTGTTGGCCCACTGGTGACATTTCCTCTCTGACACTCTCATTGGTGTCTGAGTGCTTATTCCAGAAAGTTTCCCACAGCAATGCTTGACCATAGTGTAAGCACAATTCATTGGGGGAAAATGACATTTCAAAATATGGCATGGGGACAATTACTTACCCATTGACACAATACAAACATGTCCACATCAACAGTCAGCTAGCCTAAGTCTCCTAAATTATGCAAAACCCCAGACCTATATATAGAATATTAAACAATAAAAACAAATATAGGAAAGTATATGGCTACTTAAGAATTTTTATATTTGGCATTTACACATAATCTTTAGTAGATAAAGCATGTTTACAAATCACATACTGCCAATGGACCAAAAGAGAAAGAGGAGGAAGAGGAGGACCCAAAGAAAGAAACATTGCATCTAGCAATCAGCCAAAGGGAATAGGAGACATTTTATCAGAGGCTATGCAAATCACAAATAGCACAGGAATGCCTTCAACTGCCCTTAGGTTGTTACTGGGAAACACAAATTAAAAACCACAATAAGAAAAATATGAATACGTGTCAAAAAGTCTAAGATAACAATAATTCCAAAAGAGCCGCCATAAATCTGGCAAGGATGTGGAAAGCTAAATCAGTTACACTTTCTTTTAAGAATGAAGAATGATCTAGGCTTTCCACAATGCAATTTTCCAGTTTATTGACAAACTAAACTTATAATAAGCAAATGCTAATTCCATAAAAATGAAGACCATGTGCAGATGAGAAATCTATATATAAGTATTTGTAGCTGTTTCACTACCCCCAACCTAAAGTCTGGGTTATGCAGAAAAATGGATATTAAGAAACTGAAGGAAGCCCTCCCTTCCTGCAGAATTTACCAGAGCCAATCCTGTGTAAGGCAGATCTAGATCAAATCCTGTGTGGTGAAGCAATTAGTCAAATTAATGGTGGTGTATAAAAAAAAGAGGCAAAGCAGCAAGAAAAAATGTTCGGAAAACAAAAGATGTAGAAGAAAGCTGGAAGACATCTTGTAAGATTCAAAGATACTGATCTCTGGGATGCTACAGCCTCTCCCATGGACAATGTTTAGTATAAATTAGGTTGGAAAGTCATGACTGTGGTCTATGGCTGTTATGCATTCAGGTAATGGAGTGATGCTCATGCTAATCTGATAGTAAACCAAATCCCAAGTAACATTCCACTTATTACTCACTTATTGTGAAAGTACAAGAGCAGGAAAAACACAACAGAATTTCTTCACACACATAAATGATGGATTTGTGTAATTAGAGTAGATAGGGCTACTTTTATCAACTACAAATAATTAAAAAGGACACAGGTCCTGCTTACACACCCAAAGATGGGACTAAGGCAGCTGAATAATGGCTTCAGAGAAGAAGCATCTGACTGGAGGAACCTGGTCCAAGATGCAAAGGTTTGTGAATAGTTACTCCATTAAATTGCAATCATTCTTGTATATATTAAGTCTTATAATTTAAATTACTTTAAATTTCCAATAGAGAGTATCCCTAAGAGTTTTATAAGTGCTGAATCACTGATATAAAAATCATTAAGGAGCATACCCAGAATGCCTAGTGCTTAGTAGATAGTAAACAACTTAAATAATGAATTTTGGATCTATACTTTATTTTCTGTGTACTGCCTAAAGTGTTTTACATATTATAAGTATTGTCTTTTTGCAAATTGTCTTACAAATGTATTAAATGCTCATGTTACCTTCAAAGCATGGTACAAGAAATATCAAAACCTTGTGTTTGTGAGTGTGAGCAGGTACAATCTGGAATCACAAATTATACTTTAGGGTTAATAATTCCTCCTTATTCACAAGAGAGCCTCTGCATGTCTATCTAGCCATTGCTAAGTATACATGCACAATTAAATGGTAAGATCATGTAATGTATATGTTTCTTTGCCATATTTATCCCCAACCTGTTTCTACCCACTGAAAACTTCAGTGTTTTTGAAATCACTCAATCATTTAGTTAAAATAGAAAAGAAAGCGACTTATATGCAAATTATATTTATCAGATGATATAAACCACAGCTTAAAAACCACAGAATCGTTAGCACTCTGCCGGCCTCTCTATTTGAACTATAGTGTAATTTTTACAGTATTAATTTTTTAAAGGCCTCAATATTTTAAGTATAAAAATGTATAGTGTTATTTGCTTTTTGTTGCATCCAGAGACTAACAAACATTCTCTCTCTCTTTCTCTCCTTCTCTCTCTCTTCCCACTTTATTCCACTTTATTCCCCTCCTTTTCTCTTTCCCTTTCTTGCCTTCATTCTCTCTCTCCTTTTCTCCTTTCCTCTCTCCTTCTTACTCTCTCCATCCTCTCTCTCACTGTGTGTGTGTGTGTATGTGTGTTTGTGTGTATGTATGTATGTATGTATGTGTGTGTATGTGTGTGTGCTTATGTGAGCATGTGTGTATGTGTATGTGTGTGCATGTGTGTGCATGTCTGTATGTGTGTATGTGTGTATGTGAATGTGTGTATGTATGTGTGTGTATATGAGTGTATGTGTATCTGTGTGTATGTGTGTGTAAGTATGTGAGTGTGTGTATGTGTGTGTATGTTCATGTATGTGTATGTGTGCGTGCGTGCGTGCGAGCGTGCGTGCGTGCGTGTGTGTGTGTGTGTGTGTGTGTGTGTGTGTGAATGAGCAATGGATGTACCATGGGGCTTTTTCTTAATCTGTGTTTTCAAGAACTTGACAATTGGAATACCTGCCTTTGGCAAATCGTGCTCTTTTCTGTGTTTTAACTGCTCATACTGCGATGTTAGCCTTCATGCTTGTTTCAGACCACACACAACTTCTGATTGCAGAAAACTAGAAAGTCGGCCCACATGTGAACACGGATGAAGGCGCATGGTGAATGTCTAATCCATCACCTCCTCCTCCTTTTGCACAGAGCTGCATCCCATAGCCCAGTAAAGGTTAAGAAACAGTAGTATAAATAAAGGATTCTCATGAATTAGATTCTTTTCAGGTGCAATTTTTAGTTTAATTTTGTTCTCATGGTTTTCAGTGTTGGAATATGCAGGTTGTTAGATCAGTAGCTGACAAGAACAAAGGATCTTAGTATAGAAAAACACAATATCTAAAATGGAAAGTGATGAAAATGTGAGGGAATTGATAGTAGAGAGTAAAGGGCCTGCACAAGGCGTTGCAGATGGGGACGGAGTTCCTTGGTCCCATTCACTACTGAGAAATTACTGACTAGTAGTAGATTGTGGGACATGGAAAGTCACTATCTTAAGCTGTGCACCCACAGGTGAGCTCACCAGACTCTGAAAAACAGTTCCAAACCAGTGCTCACAGAAATCCCTGTTCTAAAGCACACAGACATGGAGGTAGAAAAGATATGGGCAGAGAAAAGAGGGGGAGTGTGTATTGACAGGGGCCAAATGAGATAAAGATGGATTGATACTGATCAGAAGGTATTTTATACTTATGTGAATTAGTCAAATAACAGATATAATTAATATTTTTTCATAAAAATGTGTGCAGATCATGAATAGTTGTCATAAAAATATTTGATTAATGCTTAAATATAGAATTATAAAGTGTGAAATAACTTAAAGTTAATTTGCATGTTGCCTGAGATTTTTATGTTAGATTTGGATTCATGTTACCTTGAATTTTAAAGTTTGGGTATATTTGAATGAGACACTCTTTGTGATGAAGAGCAGAATGTTGTTGGTGTAACTTTCAGTGTATTTAGATTAGTTACCTTTGTGAAAGATGTAAATAATCATAGGCTTAATACTTGATATTTCAAAGACATATACCTACCGTGCAAAGACCTGAAATTATTTAGAATATGAAAAAATCATTACAAGCTGTCAAGGAGCTATACAAATAGCCAATTACAAACTCTACCGATGGAAAATTTAATACTATGTTTGAAAACCCCAGGAGGTTTCTGAGTTAGTTTATCAATATACAATTATAAACTCGAAGCTTGTCTTACAGCCACTGCTAGTGAAGTCTATACTGAAATTCTAAGTGATGTTATTGTAACTCTTCTTGAACACGGGACAAGAAGAACTTTACAAGTTCTCTCGGATACACCAACACTGGTTGTATCAGGGTTCTCTGAGGGGCACATTACAAGTCATTGAAAAAAAAAAGAGAAGTTTTTGAGATGGGTTTTTTATTTTTGCAGGCATTGTTCATTGTCATAATTAAACAAAGTATGGAGAAAGGATAAACTCAAGAAAGGCAGAGAACTTTAAATTTGAGGTTTGAGGCCATCTTGGCCTACATAGAGAATCCAAGGGCAGTCAGGGTTGCATGACTAGATTCTGTCAGAAATAAAGAAAAAGTGGAGGGCAACGAGGAAGAAAGAAGAAATGGAAGAGAGAATAAGCTCATATGTTATCATTTCTAAAAAACAGAACAAAATAAAAACAAAACCTTCATAGGTTTCAGGGCTCTAAAAAGCACCAGAAGAAAAGAGTTATTAGGAGCACAAATGGTTTTCTGTGCCTGGCCCAGCTTGATCTAAATCCAACCCTAGACTCTAAACAAAGTAGACAACATGTAGCTTTGAAAGGCTCTGGAGGGTCATTCTATCTAAAAAAAAAATAACAACAACAACAACAATTCTCTGGTGATACTATCATTATTTTCCCAACTAAAAACCTCTGTTAGTTAATATTTCCATGCACAATGTGTCTTTGCTACCAGACTGCTCTTTCTCAGTGTATCTGTCTCGCAAGCCTCTCCTTTTTTTGCTCTTTCTAATACCATGAATGAAAGTATTTAAAGTCGTAAGTCTGCCACCAATCTCTGGCGGCAACTTTGCAAACATTCTCAAAGGTTATTTTTACATATCAGTTATGTCATCATCCTTCATAGAAAGTGACAGAGATGAGTAGTGGTAAGAATCCTTTATATTTATAGTGAAATTTTCAGTAATAGTTGCAATGAAAGAAAAATGCTTTTCATTCCTGGTCACTCTGGTTATCTCTCAAAAAGAAACCAGAAACCAGAAAAGAGAATGGCAATGTAGATTTGACAACATAAGACATTCTGCAAGGTTCTTAATGCTGAGTGAAGATGCTTAAGACTCCACTTGCAATAGGGACCTTCAGGGTTGATATCGGTGGAGAACTAGATACACATACAGGGGAAGAACACTACAGTTTACAGGGGACAGAGAGTTCAACTTCTTTTATCTATATACCTTTTGAACACACAACAATCTGTGGTAACAGAGTAGAATAAGCCAGAGGGAATATCCAGGGAGAAAACTGTTGGGATCCAGCAGAAACTGCAGTAAGTTAACATCTCAACAAATAAGTGGCTGGAGTTTTTATTCTTTGCTCTTTGACTAAGAGGTGAGGGCTTTTTGTTTTGTTTCTTTGTTTCGTTTTGTTTTGTTTCTTTGAAACAGTCCCAGGACAAAGGACCAAATGAAACATGCCAGGAAAATATCTTTTCAGACAAAATTTGTGATGGTATTAATTTTAAAGTGAAAAAAAATAATCTAAAAATAATAAAAGGAACTCCGTTCTGCTCAGAGTGTAGAATTTGAAATTTGATATGGGTTAAGGTGAACTTAGAAGGTGAAGTGAGGTGACACAGATTGGGTCAGAGGTGGCTGAGCAGATTCTAGTAAGAGCCCTGAGGTGCTCTTCACTTGTCATACTTTCAATCACTGGGAGGTCACATCTCTGAGGCTTGACTCTTCCCGTCTGTGACCAATAATCAATATAGCTGTTGCAGTTAGAGGCCTACAGAACTGCAAGAAAAAACATACTTATACATGAATGGTACACAAACTGACACAAAAAATATACACTCATTATTTAATATATACATCAGCTAAGTATATGTTTCTTTTATAATATTACATATACAACACCAAAAACTAACAAGGAATATCAGAAAATGTGAAGTTTTGTAGACATAGCCATTTATTAAATAATACGTGTAACAAAAAGTATGAAGAACTCCTAAATTTTGATGATGAAGTACAACTCAAAGAAAGACTAAAGGGTCTGAACAGAAACCAGAGAAATGGATACTAGACAATTTAAACATTAAAGAAATTCAGATTTAATCCACAAGAGAAAAAACAGGATGACTACAGTTCTTTTCAAGTGATAACAGCATTGGTGAGGGTGTAGATAAATTAGACTCCTTGTATGTAGCTCTTTTGCATAAAATAATGGCATAGATTATTTTAGAATTATTATAGCATTTTAATATGGTGAAACATGGCGAATGCATATAACTCAATAGTGCCATCCTAGACCTATATCCAAGAAAGGAAACCATGTCCACACGTAACTTTCTACATTGATAACAATAGTAACACTATTTATCATAAATGAATATACATACATATGCATACATATGTGTATATAGTCGAAATGTTGTTCAACTCATGAACTGATAAACATAGAATACCTAAACAATAAAAATGAGTCACAATATAATTAAATTAATTAGATACTGATATAATATGGAGGAAGTTTATAACTTGATGTCAACTGAGAAACACAAAGAGCGAAAGGTCACACTGCTGTGGGCCTATGAAACAGCAGCCCATTAAATCTAAACAGGCAGAAATTCTATCTGCTATTGACTAGCACAGAGGGAGCTGGAGAGAATGGGAGTGAGAAATGTGCATGAGATTCTGTACTTGGTATGGTTTGAATATTCACAAATAATTTTGTTGGACAAATAACTGTGGAAACACTAAAAACATTGAGAACTGAGCAGGTGAATTGTGTGTGTGTGTGTGTGAGTGTGAGTGTGTGTGTGTGTGAGTGTGTGTGTGAGTGTGTGTGAGAGTGTGTGAGTGTGTGTGAGTGTGTGAGTGTGTGTGTGAGTGTGCGTGAGTGTGTGAGTGTGTGTGAGTGTGTGTGAGTGTGTGAGTGTGTGTGAGTGTGTGTGTGTGTGAGTGTGTGTGCGCGCTGTACCTCAGTAAAGTCTTCACTTAAAAGCAAAGAGAAAATGGTCAAGAAAAGTAAGTTAGCGACTTTAGAAATCAAGTGAACAATTCTCACAAAACACAACAAAGTAGAAAAAAAGACAGTTATATTATAAAATCTATAGAACATAGACTGCATAAGGTCAATATCAAAGTAGAAGAGCTGGAAAATAAGGTTTAACATTTCAAGAAGGGGGCAGAAGCTGAGTGATGTGAGAGTCTGCAAAGATATTTGTTTTAAGTGAGAAATATATACAAACTATGGGATTGATAAACAAATCTGAGCATTAAAAGTCACGGGAATAAAAAGGAACATGTCATATAAACTATCAATAAAACAGCCCTAGGAATCTAAGAAAAAGAAAAAATGAAAGCAAAACCTGAAGAAATGTACAATTCAAAGCATCAATGGATAAATATTTCTAAAATAAGAAAAGAACTGAGAAGAACAGAAAAGACTGAAGGAGACAGACATGTGGAAAGAAATGTCCAACACTCCCAACTTGCATTACTTAGGTATCTGACAGAAGAAACACAGAGAAAGAGGGTTTATACTGGCTCACTTTTTATATTAAGAAGTGTGTTGCAGGATTCATGACAGTGGGCATGAGCAGGAGAGACTTGTTCACATGGTGGCAGACAGGACACAGAAAACAGAGGCCAAAACCAGGGCGAGGTGTCCTCCAAAGCCCATCCCCAGTGACACATCTCTTTCTGCCAAGCCTCACTTCTTTTTTAAAAAAAAGTTACTTTATTTTCTTTTACTTTATGTATATGTCTCTACATATGTGTATAGCGTGTGCATGGATGTATCCGTGGAGGCCAGAAGAGGAGGGCGTAGGATCTCCAGGAACTGGAGTTACAGATAGTTGTGAGCCTCTCACTATGGGTGTTGGAAACTGAGCCCAGGTCCTCTGAAAGAGCAATATGTGCTCATAATTACTGAGCTACTTCTTCTAGCCTCAGACTCTGGTTCTTAAATGCTCTATACCGTCTACATATTTGAAGAGGATGGATAGCACAGTTAGACATGTTTTTTGGTGAGGACATTTTAGATACCAAGTGAATCCGAAACAAAAACATGATTACAATAAAATAGTAGATCTTAAACCAGACAATAAAACCTCTTAAAGATTCTGCTTCAAATATTAAATCAAAACATGTTCCACAGATTGAGAATTATAGGATAAAGAAGTTTTATTTCCATTTTGTTTCCTTGAAAAATGTCTTATTTGATATTAGGTTTTGTCTTAGGCATTGGAGGTCAAATAGACAGCTGTTCAGTTCAATGCCATTCTGCCACCTCATCTGGATTTAGATTCACATAAGATTTTCAAAAAAAGATGAAACACCAGGTTTTACATATCTAAGAGACTGCTTGAGGGAAATACATTCTTTAATACCATCTTAACAGAATTTATTAACAACACAGCATGGCTTGCATGAAAACTAGGTGGGTTTTAGTTACCTGCTGAATCTTATTTGCTTTGATGGTTTAGATATTTTTATCCCTATCCAGCTTTAAAGACAATCTTGTCAGGAGATTCAAA
Organism: Phyllotis vaccarum; assembly: GCA_033318265.1. Taxonomy (NCBI): domain Eukaryota; kingdom Metazoa; phylum Chordata; class Mammalia; order Rodentia; family Cricetidae; genus Phyllotis; species Phyllotis vaccarum. Next base: position 19,942,433 of record JARWLC010000015.1, on the reverse strand, counting down.
ATTAGTTAGCTCTATATACTTGAACATATTTAATATGTGACAATCTTAAATATGTTCAAAAGCATTTAGAAAACTTATTCGGAGTATTAAAAAAAACCTTTGTAGCAATGTGCAAACTGTATTACACCTGCTCATTGTTTACAGCTTTATTTGAAAGAGCCAAAGCTTATCAATGTGGTAAAATGACTTTTCCAATGTTACCATCCAATGAAGCTTGTCACATACTAAACTTCATGGGAGGCAGGCATTATTTCAATAATCTGTGTGCATCACAAATATAGGAACAATAATGTTATAAATACTAAAGCAGGAATTGTGGTACAGTGGAACATCAGTATTCAGAAATTTGAGGCAGATTTGATACATAGATTGAGAGTAGCCATGGATATACTGACATTTTCCAGGAAAGCCTAAAATACAAAGTAAAATGCTGTCATGATTATATCTGTCTATCCTTCATCTACATATATGTATATAGTAAATTTAAAGTTTTGTATAGTTATTATTTGATGATATTAAACTTTTGCCTTAGTCTTAATCAAATATTAACTTTACACTTGACTTTCCTTTATTTGTTAGAACCTATTTATATAACTATTAATATACCTCTAAATGAATGTATGCGGGGATATATAATAAAACATTCAGAGATATCAGAGGGATCTGCCCACAGTCAGTCTAGGAAGATCAGACATTGATAACTCACACCTTTGATCCCAGCACAGGGAGTATCCTAGGAGTGGTGACCTACGCCCTTAATCCAAACTGAGTTTGAGGTCATTTTAGTTTACAGAAGGAATTCCAGGCTCCCAGGCAGGCAGTGGTGAGGCCATGCCTTAACTGAGCCAAGAGAGTATTTAAGGCAGACATAGAAAGACAGAAAGACAGAAGAAGCCAAGAGGAGCCAGGCTGAGGAAGCTGGAAGACAGCTGGGTGAGATCTAACTGTGGGGTTACTCTCTCTAATATCTCCGACTTTCCTGGAGATCTGGCCCTGAGTTTCCTTTATTCATGCAACAAATGTGTAAAAATATGCATAAAGCAAATATTTTAAAACGTTTATTAGGGCATGAAAGTCGAAAATGGAATACACAGCAAAGATGTTCAAATGAAGGAGCAATAGAGGGCAAAATAGAGTCCAGAAAATGCCACAGGTTTTCACTCACAAGCATTCAAAATCCATAGTTAACTGTGTTTGCATATATACGCCCATGACAAAATAGCAGAAAGAGAGCGATTTGGAAACAGAAGATGGCATGAATTGACAAGAGGGTATAAAGGAAGACGAGCAAAGAACAGCACACAAGTGGGACAGTCCTGTAAGAAAGCCAAAAGTTTGGACGCAAATGCAATAATATTAACGAAGTAGAAGTCTGCAAATAACGGTGTAGGCATCACTAGATCAAAGGAATGAAATCCTACAGTGACTCAATGTTTATTCATTTCATGGCCTGAGTCGAAATCAGACCATATTTAAGATCACACATAAAAATGAATTAAAATGCTAAATAACTTTAAAGGAACAAGAATTATTTAGTTTCAAGGCATTAATCACAAAAGGGGCTATATCTCTCAAATTCTAAAGTTGTGAGCAGTGCTCAGGTACGATATCATAAAGCTGGCCTTGATGTGAATGCAATATTTAAGTCTTGAGTTCTTTCTATCCCTAAGCATAGTTGTGTTATTTCTTCATATGTGTTTTATATCTGAAGTTGTTTTTATAAGCAAGCAAACAACAAAAACCCCTTCAACCAAACCACCTTAATTCTTTTTATTCCTCATGTCACTGTAAAAGTTAATTAAAAATTTTGATTTTTTTTAACAAATTAGTTTAGAACTGTATTCCACCATTATTCCCCGATTTCACACATAATTGTGTACTGACCTTAATAAGAATATTCTCTGATCTCACAATGATTTTCTGAGAAAGAGAAACCAGCTACAGTCTCACTCTATCCTAGGCTCAGTATTCTGATAAGCTACTGTGAAAAGTGCAGGAAAGAATTTTCTATGTCAGAGTTGCTAATTTCCTTGGTAGAAATACTCCCACAGGCTAGTCTTAAGCTTGCAATAGTTTATAAGAATTCCTTACTGTTTATGGCTTCCGTGTACTCACAGCCTGGCATACCACTCTGTATTTTCACAACACCCTCTTTTCATTGTCCCTTAGGGATGCATGTTCCTGCTCCTGTTAATAGAGGTGGCAGAGATGTATTTTTGGCACATATCTTACTTTTCATATTTTATAGGAAAAGTTCTCTAAATAGTGTCTCAGATATTTGAAACCTTATTGATATTTAATTTTTTAATGTTGTGGACAAGATCTATGCATAGGTTTTCTATTTGTAATAATATATATATTCACTTACAGTAGTTTCATGCTCTGGAGGTTAGCTCCCTTCAAGGGAAATTTCTTCTTCTTAGTATCCTCCGGCTTAATTTTTTTTCTCTCTCTATTTTCAAAAAATAAAATAAAATATTTTATACTCACATAAAAAACAAAAAATGCCAGGGTTTTATAAAATTTATTCTGTATTTGTGGACCACATTGTGATCCCAGAGTGTGAGGTTATTTTTGATATGATTATTTGAATGGAAAATAATTCCTTGTTGCAGTTGTTATAATGATATTGTTACTGATGTTTATTTCATCTGGCTTTGGAAGATCTACCTGCTCTCTGGGAGTACCACATATAACTAGTATGTCCCCTGATTTAGGCTTGGGATGTGTAGAAAAAAGAAGTAGGCAGTTTGACTCTGTAACTCTAGCTCTCTACTTCCTCTGTATGTCGAGACATACATTTGACACTCAAATTATTTTAGGTCCCAGTTAAGTTTATGAGGGATACATTTTAATGTTGTGAAGAGTGTCACACTAAGCCTTTTATTAAAGTCTCCACAATTTAGGCTTCATGCATGTCTGTAAATCACCAGGTTAGAAGATAAAGGCATAGCACACAGTATTAATGTGCTCAGCATAATGAGGATTCAGATTTAAGAGCAGTAAGAGAAAATGTTCTATGAGTTTATGTCAAAGACTTTTTTAATTGTTAAATTGTGATATTGAAGGAACATAATTAATTTATCTTAAGGGATACAGGCATAAGATATTATGAAATCTCTGAAAAAACAGCTCCCTGGATGAATTTTTCTTAATATATTGTGGCATAGAATAAGCCAAAATAATTAGAAAAAGTATAATTTATATGAAGAGATACAAAAACTTGGGGAAATATTACTTACCTTTAAAGACATTTGATAGGTTTAGGTGGGAAATATGCCAATTTCTAATAAATTTTAGAGTAATTATCATGTAACAGATTCAAATTATTCATCCTAGAGGGTGAATGGTGACCACTGGTTCAATGCATTGCACCCTTATAACTGTCAAGAATTTACAGTTTAACAGGAGACACAAAAACCCTGCAGAACTAGTTTTGTTGTGTGTTGGGCTGTGACATGAGCTGTTCAATAGAACAAATAAGCTATGGGAACCTGGGGGATAACTTATATTTTGGGAAAGAGAGCAGCTAGGGAAATATTGGTGAGCGTGTGTTTTGAAATGGAATACTAAAGGGTCCTAAGAGGGTGAGGGAGAAGTGGCTCATGGATTAATGTAGAGGATAGTCATAGATTCTGAGAATTAAAGTCATATTCGTGGATGCCTTGTCAAGGAGGGCAAATCATCTTTCCCGTATTATTTCAACACAAAATGTGTATTGCATGTCTCCCCTTGTATTGCTACTTGTTATTTTATGCACAAATGAAAACTCTAATTGTTCACACGAATCCACAAAATTGAATGAGCCCAAGTTCTACTTCTTTGACTTCATAATAGCTGTTCTCTGTTTGCTCATTTCTAATCTAACGAATTACGTTCAAGAATGTGTTTGTTTTCAACCTAATTAAACAGAAAAGATTGTACAGCATTAAAAAGATGAACTGTGCCTAAAAACTCTTTATTGCTGTGAATTTACACTATTATATAGACATTGTATGCAGTCATACAAACACACACATATAATATAATGGATCAGTGCAAGTTCATAAGTAGACTATGTCTGAAATGACTTTAATGGAGAAATATTTTGTCGTAGAACAGGCAATAAACAATGTTAATGCTAATCTTATTTGTAGATAGGGAAATGACAGTAACTATAACAATTACTTAAATTCAGGCTATCAAAGGTCATTTTTCAAGGAAGAGTGATTTCTTACATCGTTGCTTAGTGTCCCTTGTGCCTGAGCATGTACTACTCAGTCTCATTTCATGGTCTAAGCATCTTTTACTGTACCACATGGGCTGTTGAGCTGGCTGCATTCTTTCTGAACAGAATTCTAAAACTTCACGATGGAAACATCTTATCTGGCTCTTTAAACTCAGAAATTGCTTCCTAGAAGAGTTACTTGGATTTCTAAGCCATTGTTCAAATCCTCATAATCAAAATGTTTGGTTTCTGGGGGGTGGGGAATGAGACTACTTTTGAGTGACACAATCCTCAAGAACAATTTTAGTTTCTCCTTAAAAAATAAGACTCTAGAAATCATGGTATCAGTCCTTACACATTTAGATGGATTAAAAGAATGGCACAATGCGGCACTTTGTTTTGATAAAAGGCTGATTTGGAAATTGTGCAAAGTAGTGAAGGAGAAAATATATAAGTCTGTTGGAGAGCAGCAGTGTCGTTATGGGCAGGTGTGCTTTTTCAGGCCCGTTGTGAAGGAGATGACTGATATTTTAGGAGTTCCCATGTGTGTTTTCTATGTACCAATGTATCTCCATTTGGGGAGTGCTATGGGATTATGATCTTGTAGATCATAAATCTTTGTCATGCCAGTTAGTTTAGTACAATACTGGTTAGCCAGAAAGCAGACAGAAAGAATGAGCTGGGCTACCTGAATAACAAAGCTCTGTGTAGAGGAAGAAGAGAGACAAACACCAGCAGACACAGAGGAAAAAAGATGAGAAATCTGCTCTGAGAAAAGTCACCAAGTCACGTGGCTAAACATGATAAGAATCACGGGTTCATTTAAGAGTAGGAGTTAGCAGGTAATATGCCTTAACCATAGGCCAAACAGCTTGTAATTAATATAAGCCTCTGTATGTTTCTTTGGGACTAAGAAGAGTCTTTGGGTTTGGACCTCAGGGTTCAGCCAGGACAGAAACTTCTTACTACAAATGATGGTCCAATGTGGGGGCATTTACACCCACATAAAGCCAAAGGAAGTTTAAAAAGGGTTCTAGAACACAGAAACAGAGTCAAAATAAGCTCCCCAGTTGTACCTTTCAAGTGGGTCATGTTACAGAGCTACAAAATGTAAAGCTTTCAGTATATAGCTAAAGCTGCAACAAAGTCAGTTCCCAAAGTCTCACAAGAGCCTCAGTACAAGCATGAGCTGCCTATGATAGAGTTAAGGTTACTGGTCATACATACAAAAAGGAAATAGTCTTCATTTTTTCTTGGTGGTGAGCAGAAGTGCAGCTTCTTTAAGAGAGGCTTCTTGCTTCCTGACTCAGCTTTGATGGCAAAATCTGCACAAAGCTTTTAATGGGCCCTGCTGCCAAACACTTAAATGAGGTTTATGAGCACTGGGCAGCTGTAACATGAGGTTTCTGGCCTGCCTAGTCCCAGACTTGCTAGCCCCATGGTCCAATCTGCATCTGCTGCTGCCACTTATCTGGACGACCATATTAAAGTCCCAAAGAAACACACAGACACTTATTATATCAATTTAATACTGTTTAGCCTATGGCTTAGGCATATTGCTAGCTAGCTCTTTCATCTTAATTCAAGCTACTTTCCACTAATCTATCTTGTCATGTGGCCTGTGACTTACCTGTGTTACTGTTACATATTGATTCTTGGAATCCTGGATCATATCTCCTCTGACTATGCCCTTCTTCCCCTCCCTATGCTCCGATTTCCCTGCCTACTCTTATGATGCCTGCTATGGGCCAAACAGTTCCTTTATTTAAAGAATGATATTCACAGTATACAGAAAGACGTTCCCACATAAGGCAGCAGTGCTCTACTTGGTGGTAGTGTGGACCCTAAAATTTTCCAGAGTTGGAGAGGTAAACATGATTCCTGCCATGAAACTAAAGTCTCTATGAAGCTAAAGTAAGGTGCTAAAGGACACAACCAGCCACCCTAGACAAAAATTTAATCCTAGATATGCCTTATCAGATTAGGTCTGATTAGAGACAGAAAAAGAATTGATATATACAGTAAAACAGATTCAGATGAGAACAAACAAACAGAAAATCTCTAAATGGCTTTTAGTGTATTAAAAAAATACACAGGTTTGGGAGAGAAAAGAAAAAGGATAAAGTCCTTAAAATTTAAAGATGGAAAATATACAGAGATTCTGTAATAAGAGGTTTCTGGCCTGTCTGCCCGATGATCCTTACCTGCAAACCTACAGTCTCACAGGAATACACAGAGGCTTATATTAATTTCAGTCTGCTCGGCCTATGACTCAGATATATTACTATCTCCTACATATTAATTCAACCCATTTCCATTATTGTGTCTTGTCACATGGCCTGTGGTTCACCTGTGTTACTTTAACATGTTGATTCTTTGGCAGCTGGATTGTGTCTCTCTTGATCCTGCCCTTCTTCCTCTATCTATGCTCCAATTTCCCCTTCTACTTCTAAGGTACCTGCCATCGGCCAAGACAGTTCCTTTATTAATGATATTCACAGCATACAGAAAGACATCCCACATTACTGTATACTGTATGTTATGTTGTCTTTGAATTGTTTGGCTACTGAGGAAGGAGCAAGAGACATTTGATTGTAAATGCTACTGGATTAATCTAACCTATATATTTTGTAAATGGCTTGACTTCAAAATTGAAGTAAAAAGATATATTACTCTGGAGAAGAGGTTCTGTTTATATTCCCACAGAAAATGAGAGGCTGTGGATTCATTCCAGGGTTAAAGAAAATAAGGCTTAATCAATCCCCTGAAAATACTCCAATGGGAACAGACGGCCCAGATGACCCAATTTCAGAATACCTCTGTTTCAGGTTCTTCTGAGCTCTGCATTCAGAACAGTTTCAAGGAGACTGCCTGAGGTGAACCAGCTTCACAGAATAGTAGAGTCAGGACTTGACCATAATCCTGAATCTTCTCAGGATCCACATAAGATTACCAGTACCCCCAACTAGCAGGAAGTAATCTGTAGAATACACCCATATTCACAAAATAAAGATTGTTCAGAGTGTAGGTTACACGTTGTTATAGATAATGGTCTTGAAAAAAGCAGTATATTAGATTTGGGGTTCTTGTTTTTAAAAGAAAAAAAATAGGAGGATGCTGTGTATAGTAGCCTGAAGTTTTTGACCTGTCCATTTCCAGCCTGTCCCTGCAGTTCAAATGAATCTTTTTTGCCTGTAGCCTGGCCTTACCTAATATATAGCCCCACAGTCCCACTTGGATCCTAATAATCACACAAAGGCTAATATTAATTACATGCTTTTTGGTCTATGGCTCAGGCATATTGCTTGTTAGCTCTCAAATCTTAACTCAGGCCATCTCTATTAATGTGTCCTGCCACATGGCTAGCTTACCTGTACTCAATTACATATTACTTCTTGGGCATCTGAATTGAGTTTCCCTGACTCTGTTCTTCTTTCTCTTTATTTATGCTCAGATTTCATTTGCCCTTAAGATACCTAGGCCAAAATAGTTCCTTTATTATCCAATGATAATTCACAACATATAGAAAGACATCCCATATCAACTGTGAGCCTATACTCTAGCACACTGTAAATATTTGTCACCACATAGTCCCTTTTGTATCAGATATAAAAATTATAACTAATATAATAAAAACTATATACAATAGGTACAATAACTATATAAATAAAACTATATACAATATATATAAGCAATATTTATATCTGTAAGATCTAGTCCAGAAACAATTGACAGATTTGAAGAAACTATTTCATTATTTATCCTGTGAGTTCAAAAATTGTACTTAATTTATTTTCTGTCTAACTTGTATTGCTAACTGAAATCTATCTTTTGGTGTCTCTCAAACTTGTACACTTTAACCTCTTAGTGAGTTTCTTTTATAAAAATGTCACTAGAAAACTATAACTATCTCATCTTCAACTCCCACAGAGACACAAGAAGGACATAGTATTAACTAAGTAAACAGGAAGCACAAGCAAGTGATTTCCAAAGCAATGTAAAAAATTAAGCTGGCTGCAGGGACAGTCACCCAGGGTTCCTCTGTAGCATCCTTCTTCAACCTATAGGCCTAGCATATCAGATAGACTTCTCTGTGAAGCGAGTAGTATGCCTGAGCCATAGGCCAAACAGCTTGTAATTAACATAAGCCTATGTGTGATTATTTAGGATAAAATTATTGTGGTGCTGGCTGTATGGGATAGAGAAATTTTGAACTACAGGGAGCAATAACATTCTCTGCTTTTATTTGGCCATGCTTGCTGATGAATGAGACATGAACAACTCTGCACTTATGCTCAAATTGTTCCTTAGCCTTTCTGTCTTTCTGGAGAAAACTCTTCTTTGCAAAACATTGTAGTTGAAATCACTCTTATTTCACTTCACCTCTAAACAGTATGTAGAGATATATAGAACCTTGTTTTCCAGCATACAGATTAGAGGACCGGCTTACTGCTAACATGACTGTAACACAGAATCCAGGCAAAAGTGCTTGTTCTCCGTTTATTAAGATCTCTTCATTTCCAGTCCCTAGCTTGACATGCATTTTCTTTAAAAGATGAGCTATCTAAAGCCCTATACCAACCACTCAGAATTGCCATCAGAATATTGAAGTGGTTTTACTAGTATTAGTAGTACAGAAAAGTTAGCTCTGCAGTCATTTAAACTTGAGTTCAAATATTGACTCTTGCTTATATCAAAGCATTACATAAACTCTGGGCCTATGTTTTCTCAACTGTAATACCCAATTAATGCTGTTATTGTAGATGACATTGGAACGGCATGGTCATAGCGTATTTTGTCCACTTCAGTCTAAAAGGATGGGACCAATGGCTCAGAAGTTAGGAGCACTTTCTATTCTTCCGGAAGACCCAGATTCAGAACTTAGTACTATGTCCCTTGACTCACAACTATTTTTACTTCTTGCCACCTTACCAGATAACTCTCTAAAGACTCAGATGAGAAAAGAATGTGCTGTTTTTTTTCCCTCCTGTTGTCATGTTTATATGACATGGAATTTATGCAAAGTCCAAAGATTAGGATTCCAGTAGCAGGTGCTTGTTTCCTTTCTGTCTAAACAGGCTGATAATTTATCATGTTAACTCAGGAACATCAGATAGAGTTGTTACAAGCATTTCTCAATGACACCAATTGGTTCTAAAAATAATAAAATAAGGAGGCATTAAGACAAGGTTTAAATATGCCAATGAAAAACCTTCTGGATGTTTCTTTCAGCCAACAAAACAAGCTAATTTGAAACTGATTACAATCTGGCCAAAGGTAAGAACTCTTGCTTTAGCATAGAAATTGCAACACATTTTACTATCCAATGTGCTGAATTCTAAAGCTTTAGTTTTAGTCTCAAAGGCAAAAGACCTCTTTCCTTTGTACTGGAATCTTTGTACAAGAAAACTCATGTTCATAAACATATGCACAGTAATAAAACCACCCAGGAAAGATGAAACAGGGTTCTGGCAGAGAATAGCTTTGTGTCTGCCATGGCCATTCCAGTGACATGGCGCCTGTTGGAATTGGCTGAAACAGTGATTCAATTCAAAGGATTAAATTCCAGTGAGGGTTCATATTCTGGTATGAAAATGACTCTGTTGACTAAACTCAAACAAGTCAGAGTCCTAGAAAAGTAGAAAATGAAATGAATTCTGCTGCAATTTCATGCTAAGCCTAAGTTCATGTCATATTTACCCTGAGCTTAAAGCTTAGACTAATTAAAGAATGAGGTCTATTTTCATCAGGTAAGAATACATATATGCATACATGAATGCATACACTCATGCACATATTTCAATAAATCTCACTTGCAATATACCAAATACAGGATTAATATTTATTGGAAAGCAATTTAACACTCACAGTCACAGGCTACACCTTAGGAAGATACTTGAGTAATCGGATGGTCCAGGCTGGATGCTGATCCAATCTTTCAAGAAGGCAGGAGCAAAACAGGCTGCTCAAGATCCCAGCAGCCCCTTTTGAATGGGACAGGCCACACCCCCTTTCAGGACCCAGGACTCTGGATACATGCCCCCTAGCCTTATGAGCTAACACCTGAATAACATCACATGTACACACACATGTGTATTACTGTGAAACATTTACCTTCAGTTATTTAAGTAAAAACACATTAGATAAACAAATGACAACATTGTGTCACTCTGGTTTTTCATTCATAAGTCATAATTATGGATGACTGATAAAACAAAGAATATACTTGCTTTCCTTTAAGCTAATAGTTCTTCCAGACAGTGAAGTTATATTTAAGCCTGGTTGAAGTAGTCAGAGTACATGGATTCACCTATTAGTCAGGTGTTTGGGATAGCCAAGTTGTACCGCTTGACTATTCCAAGATTCCTACAATTCTGTTTTCATGTCAGTGGTAAAAGGATAGATTGCCACAAATTTCTTGATAGCATGTTAAAGGTGCACTAGCATTCAATGAAACTGACTTCCTGCTGAAAGATGTCCCTTAGTATGATATTATCTAGACTATTCACCTAAACTGAGTTGACTTGCCATCTGCTCCACAGTGGAACTGCCACAGCCTTCCTGAGGAAACACACTGCCTCATATAATGGCTTTAGCATGGGAATGTAATTGATCATGATAAGTTAAGTTGATTAAATGCTGCTGTTAAAACCAAATGCAATCCTCATGACACACAAAAATCAATGTAAGAATCTTGTTTATTTGGAATTTGTTACTTTCTGAATTTTGTGCTGAAAATTTGTTTTCTGTTAAGTTACTTTATATTCTACTTTTTAGAATCCATTTGCAATAAAGTGCCTCTATTATAGCGACTAATAAATAAAGTTTATGAAATTATTATTTCATACTGCCAAGTTTTGAGATAGAATGCTAATTCTGTGGTTTTCTGAACACTACACACGAACACTGATATGAATACATTGGATCATTTGACTTATCTGAACATTTGGAAAGCTCTTAACAATAGGCAATTATTCCTCTACTGTGAGAAAATGACCTCTTTAACTATGGTCATTAATTCACACCTGTGTAGTCTTTCCAAAGCAGTTGTCTGTTTGAGGAATCAGTTTGTCAGAATTGCCAAGGCACCAAGCATTCAGTATTGGATTCAGACTGTCATTGTCATTGATACCAATAAAACAATCTTCATATATTTCTTAGGCTGTTGTCAGATGGAAGTTGACTTGTACAGTCACAAGAGACTCTTTGTGTTCCTAAACCATTTTTTCATCAAATGCTGTTGTTATATTTCCACAGGTCATTGTAGTTTATATTTATAGCCACTTCCTACTTTAATACTATGCCCATTTGGGCATTAGAATATTTTCTCATATTATAGTTAATACACTTTACTTTTCTTCTGTTTGTATTAGATTTAAATTGTTATATTGGCTACATTATTTTTTAATGGATCCATATTTCATTTTAATGACAAATCTTTGAGTCTGAAAGCAGCTCTAGTTTTCAAAAGCAATAAGATAAAAACAAATCTGAATGGCTTTTGGTCAGCTGTGGCCAGGTGTGCCCATCAGCCCCATGGAGAGAGAGTCATAATGATGAGACATGTTATAGATTTCTTGGTATTCGTTCCATCAATTGTAGGAAACACTAAGGGCAATTAAGTTTGACATTGTTAGACCTTCAAACTCAAAACTCTATGGGGAGGGGATTCCCCTACAAAATGGTTTCCAGACAAGATGGCCCACTGTCTGGCTCCTTAAATTTTTCTGATAAAACCTAAGCAGGTTGCTGTGTTAATTCTGAAATTTAGTTTTGTTCTAGGGAATCATTAATGTGACCTTTAGATGGGACTGTAAAATGGTAAACTTCACAAAGCCTTCTCTGGGAACCTGTGGACCTCTTCTGCCAGGGAAGCAGATCTGATTTCAGAACCTCATCTATCTCTTCATCCCTCCAAATCCAATTAATCACTTCCTGATCTCTGCAGCAGAGCAACTCCTGCAGCCTTCTTTCCCTACACTGGCTCATCTCCTACGGATTTTATAGTTATTTTGCTCCTAATCTTCATTCCCCCAACTCTTTTCTCAACCATAGCTCCAAACTTCAGCAGGAACTCTCTGAGGACCTACAGCCATTCCTGCTAGAGAAAAAGGTAGGCAACCTGCAGATCTTCATCTCACTCTCCATTCCTCCAAGTCCAGTCCCCTAGTCTTATCTCCAGCTCTGCAGCAGAACACCTATGACGATCCCTGATCTCACCTCTAGTGAATTACAGAGATTATCACTACCAACTCCATCAGGTACTCCATAGGAGTCCACAGACCACTCCAACCAGGGAAGTGCATGTAGGCTGGCTGCAGTTCATCATCTCTTTCTCTGCTCCTTCTAATCCAGTACCCCAGGCTCATTCCCAGCTCTGTATCAGATTTCTTTCTTTACTCTCCTGGACCATTCCCAGGGTACTAAGTAGTCCATGCTGAAATACCCTGCTTCTGTCCCACCTATGAACCCCTCAGTTCCCTCCAAGTCTATCCTTATTACAAAGTGTCAGCTCCTAATTCCTAGAAACACAATTTACCTAAAACCCCCAAGTGGCCTCTCCCATCAGGATCACAGAAGACTTTCCTACCACTCAAAAAAGAGTCACCATACTCTCCTAAGAAGCATAGAAGGGAAAGAAAAAACAAGGACAGAACACTAACCCAGAAAAGACAAAACCTGATATCAGCATCTAAGATTAGTCATCTCAAACCCTGAAGCCTGGATGCCAGTCTAAAAACACAATAACATCCAAGACATAGTCTCCAGTAGAATCTAACAACCCTATCACCAAAATAGCTGAAATATGAGAAAAAAACACTGAACTTTATGAATATGAGAGATGATGTGGGAATATTTTTCTGTATGCTGTGAATATAAATCTTAAAAAAAGGACTGTTTTGGGCATGGCAGACACCGTAGAGGTAGGCAGAGGAATCAGAGCATAGATACAAGAAAGAGGGTGAAGTCAGAAACAGATCAAGTCAGACACTCAAAGAAAGGTGTAAAGAACACAGGTGAGCCACAGGCAACATGACAGGGCAGATTAATGAGAATGGGTTGAGTTAAGATGAGAGAGCAAGCTAACAATGTGCCTAAGCTGTAGGCCAAACAGCATGAACTTAATATAACTGTCTGAATCATTTTGGGGGGCCTAAGCAGTGGCCGGTGGCTAGGCAGTCTGGGGCGGCAGGTCTGTGGGTCTGGACCTCTGGCTGACTGGGGCCGGAGAAACCTTGTTTTAACAGATAGAGGTCCTTAAAGAAGATACAAATAAATCCCTTAAATAAATGTATGGAAACATTAATAAACAGTGGAAGGAAATGAACCAAATAGTTCAATACTTCAAGACACACAAATAGAAATTGAAAAATAAAATAAAGAAATAAATAAAGAAAGAAAACCCAAACTGAGGCCAATCTAAAAAGGAAAACTATAGGAACTCAAACACAAACCAAGGAAGTAAGATCTACCAAAAGAATACAAGAGATGGGTAAGAATCTCAGGCATTAAAGACATGATAGAAGAAATGCATTATTCACGGATACATTGTTCAAAAAAAATGTAAAATCTAAAAAGACCTCTGACTGAAACCATCCAGGGAATTTGGGACACTATATAAAGACAAAAACATGAGAATTATAGGTATAGAAGAAGGAGAATAGATAGAAGTCAAAGGCAAAGAATATATATTAAACAAGATCATAGAAGGAAACTTTCCAACCCAAAGAAGGACATGCCTTTCAAGGTACAAGAAGCATCCAAAACACCAAATAGACTGAATCATAAAGGAAAGTCCCCTACAACACATGATAATCAAAACACTAAATGTACAGGACAATGAAAAACTAGTAAAAGCTGCAAGGGAAAAAGACCAGGTAACATATAAAGGCAGACCTATTAGAATAACATCTGACTTCTAAATGGAGACTCTACAAGCCAGAATGGCCTGGACGGATATGCTGCAAGACTCTAAGAGACTACAGATACCAGCCCAGACTACTATACCTAGCAAAAATTTCAATCCCAATAGATGGATACAATAAGACATTCTAAGCAATAGCTATCTACAAATTGAGCCCTACAGATATGCTAGTGTAATGTTGGCATAAATCTTGTGGGAGTAATCAACCAAATATCTAATTTGACTTAAGGTATACTCAACAAGATGGAACCCATACCCAACATTGCTTTGAGTGTCCAAGAGCCTAAGACTTACTGTACTATAAAACGACTCCTAATAATATTCTGATATACTCATATATCATTGCCTTACTCATCCATCAGTAGAGAAGCTTCCTCCTGTAGCAGATGGAACAAATACAGAGATTCAGACCCAGATATTATGTATAGTGAAAGATCTTGGAACACATAACTTTCAGCCAGAGAAATGGAGGACACTAAGAAAATAAGGCCCTGTAAATCAATAGGATCAACACAGGTATTAACTCAGAGACAGAGGCAGAAATCACAGGGCCTGAATGAATCTGTAATAGATGGCATCCTATAGTTAAAAACAGAGGTGAACACAAGCCCTCATTGCTAACCCAGTAGCAATCTACAATGATTTACCAATTGTAAATGAAACTTTATTTTTCTTCAGGGGAGTCTCACTGTGGAAATCAGCTATTCTTATAGATAAGTTTTCACGCTTAGCTGATGTGGGAATGCCTTTCTGTATGCTGTGAATATCAATCTTTAAAAAAAAGGAGCTGTTTTGGGCCATGACAGGCACCATAGAAGAAGTAGGAGGAGCCGCCCAAGGAGCAACATGTGAGGAACACAGGTGATCCACGGGCCATGTGGCAGACAGATTAATAGAAATGGGTTGATTTAAGATGTAAGAGCTAGCTAGCAATGTGCCTGAGCCATAGGCCAAACAGCATGAAGTTAATATAAGCGTCTGAGTCATTTCTGGGGGCCTGAGCAGCAGCGGCGGGCAGCTGGGCGGCTAAGGGGTCTGGTGCCGCTGGGACCAAAGAAACCCCATTGCAACACATAGCAAAAGATGGACAACAGAAAATGAGCTCAGTGGCATCTTTGTTGGTTGTTTGTCTCACAATGTTGTGTCACATCTTCTAATTTAGAATATTTTATCTTATTTTTTATTATAAATAAACACAAGCACATACATATATACTTTTTTATTGTACAGGTTCTCTGTATACATATTATGGCTTCCTGTTTAGTGTTTTTATGTGCTTGTTGAATATGCAAACAAGAGAGTTCGCTCTATATATATCTGTTTCTTGTGTTTTTTCTGGGACACTTTTTCTTTAATTTGTTTGTTTTGTTACATTCTAATATTTTTGCTTTTGTTTTGCCTTATATTTTATTTTTTCTTGAAGAACTTTTATTCTTTCTTTCTTCTCCTTCTTCCTGTTCTGATAATTATCATTATTATATTTGGGAATTTCAAAGCACAGTCTTTCTATATTGCACAAGCTGTCCTAGAACCCACTCTGTGTGCCTTTGCCTCCTGAGTGCTGAGATTAAAGGCATATGCCACGATTGTGTTTCTGCCTATTTATTTTCTGATGAGAAACAGATCTAGATGAGAAGGGAGGCAAAGAGAGATTGAGAGAAGTAGAGGGAAGTGACACTGTAATCAGAATATATTATATTAGGAAAAAAGTCTATTTTCTGTTGCAATGGGGTTTCTTGGTCCCAGGCAGCCAAAGGCCCAGACCCACAGATCTGCTGCCAGACCCCTTAGCCACCCATTGCTACTGCTCAGGCCCCAGAAATGACTCAGACGCTTATATTAACTTCATGCTGTTTGGCCTACGGCTCAGGCACATTGCTAGCTAGCTTTTACATCTTAACTCAACCCATTTCTATTAATCTGTCTGCCATGTGGCCCATGGCTCACCTGTGTTCCTTACATGTTGCTCCTTGGGCGGCTGGCTCAATCTTCCTGACTCCGCTCTGCTTCTTCTACCTATGCTCTGATTTCTCCTCCTACTTCTTCTATGGTGCCTGTCATGGCCCAAAACAGCTCCTTTACTTAAAGATTGATATTCACAACATACAGAAAGGCATTCCCACATCAATTTTCAATAAAGGGGCCCCCAAACAAGGTACACTGTCTATTACTGAGCTGTATACAGTATTGGCGCATTAAAAGGTAACTCAAGATTGAAACAATGATTTACCCAGGAAACAGGAAACAGTAGATGGCTCTCTCTAGGAGAATTGTCAAGTAGTAGAACATGTTCATTATCATTTTGTCATATGAAGAATGTTATCCTGGACATGAGAAGAATTTAGTACTTACATAGCTTTTAAGAAAGCCTGTATTAAACTTAAAACAAAATATATATTTTTAATTTATATATCATACAAATTCAAAATAATATATGACATTTGTCCTTTAATTAAATATGACAGGGAAGATTTTTTATTATTATTATTTGATTGGTTTTCCTGACATTCAATATACCAAGAAGCATAAGCATAAGAAATTAGCATTCTCATTGCTCTGGAAATTGGCCAAGTTCTCTTAGAAGGTATATAAACCAGTATTTTTACAGGTTGCTCACCTGACCTATCTTGATGTGTAACACACACACACACATGCACATACACACACACTCGTGCACATACACATACATACACACATTTGAAAAGAATTTTTTTTGTCATTTCTAATGAGAACAATCTTATTGGATCATGTCACCATTTTCTGTTAACCTTACTTCCCTCCTTTAGAGCTTACTAGCAAATAGAGCTTTAACATTGGGTGGGGCAATTATCCAAATATTAAGGAAAGCAAATATGTTGTCTCAAAAATGCTCTGTATCACCATGTAAATTTGGAATAATAGCACTAATTCACTGGAGGTGACACAGAAAATATAAGAATGACAGATGATGCAGAAGAGGAAACATTTTTTTTTTTAGATTCTGTTGCTAATCAGTAGATATAGTTTCTTCAATAACTTAAATCTATGAATTTTTATTTGAATTCTCTAGAGTGTAATTATGTACTATTAAGTAGTGTTTTTAATGCATAAAATATGTGGTCTGGCACCAATTTGGTTCAGTTTCCCTTGATGATGTTAAAGGTACAGTTCTACACTAACAATGTCGTAAAGAGTTCATTTTTACTCCTCATTAATCTTACATTTATGAGCATCTGCATACTTCAGACTTCATACTATTGGTGTAATCAGATAAATATTAAGGAAGACAAACATGATTTCCATTGATACACATGTTTCCCCTTAACATGGAAAAGGATTTTAAGTATCATTTTCCTGGGAGATTAGGAAACCCCCAAGGAATGTCACTTGAGCAGAAATATAAAAGGAATTTGGCAAGATGACATAAAAATATAAAGAGAGTGGTTTTCAGACAGGAAGGTAACATGCTCATAGCCTTTACCTGGGTACATGTGTGTGAAATCTCACGATCAGCTTGAAATAATACTAAGGAAAGGAATTAAGACTTTAGTCACTTTGTCAGGGCTTTTTAAACTTTACAAGTCCTTTACATATATAATAATGTTTCTTGAGCTTTTTTCTTGGCTACTGATCTTATTTCTATTTGTTTATTTTGCTCTATTCTGGTTTATTTGCTTTTATTTATTTTTCTACTCATCCTTACTAATATTATTACTAGTATGTGTTGTTTGTATCCTAATAAAAGAGAGAAAGAAAGGGTGTAGATTTGAGCGGGTGGATAGAATGTTGGGGAGGGTTTTCTGAGGGGGAGTCATAACCAGAATACAATGTGCTTGAAAAAGTAAAGTTATTTTCAATAAAAAAGAACCCTAAAAATAAAAGCGTTGAATTAGAAAGATATTGTGGGGTCTTGTATAGAATTTGAAATTGAAACTTATTTTAAGTATATAGGAAACTATTTCAGCATTTGAGAATGTGAGAAAGATCATAGGCTATACGTTTCAAAGATGTTTAGAATACAAAGTAAATGCCTAACTTTTGCCCCTTAGAGATTTATCTTTAGATTTTTTCTTTTTTACACTAGTGATTAACTGTACAAATTAATTTTGCTGTAATTTTTATTATTTAAAGATTTTTTTTATGTAGCCCCCTGCTTACCCTCCCTTCCCTCCTCCCAACCCATCCCAGTCCTCCCTCAGCCCCTCCCAATCCCCCATCCTTTCCCCAAGGAGGACAAGGAGTCCTAAGGTGGGTCAGTTCAGTCTGATGTATCCATTTGAGGTATGCCTGATTCCCTCATCTAAATATAGGAATAGGTTAGGTGTTCCTCTGTAGGAAATGGCTCCAAGGTACCAACCAGTTGATGCACAGGAACAGAGTCTGATCCTACTTCATGAGGTTCCACATACTGCCCATGCCATTCAGCAGTCATTTACCATTGGAGGGTTTAGTTTCCTTTTACTGATGGTTCCCTCAGTGGTTGTTTTTGACTTAGTGAGCTCCCAATAGCTCCAGCCAGCCGTCTCTGTGGGACTCCTCCTCATAATCCCTATCCCTTTGCTCATATAGACTCTTCTCTCTCTATAGCTGAAGTGGGAGCTCAACCTGGTGCTCAGCCATGGAACTCGGCCTCCACCTCCTCTTGTTGCCGAATGGAGGTCCTACAATGACACTTATGGTGGTCATTCATTTGGTTATAGGGGAAGTCATGTTTAGGCACCACCTCCGCCATTGTTTGGAGTCCTAGTCAGGGATATCCAGTGAGTTCCTGGAGGTTTCTCTAGCACCCAGCCTCTTTCCAATCCCACATTGGCTCACTCTATCAAGATATCCATCTCTTTTTTTCTCTCTTTTTTGCTCTTCTCACTGAACCATCTCCTTCTCTCATGATTTGTTCCCACCTGTCCTTGGTCACTACCCATTATGATCCCAATTTGCTAAGGAGATCTTCTCTATTTTCTCTTCCTAGAGGAATCCCTGGATGTCTCCCTTTAGTTCCTTCTGATCTCAAACTGTTCAGGGGTTGTGGTTTCCAGCTTAGGTATTCTTTGTTTTTTGTCTAAAATACACTTGTGAGTGATTACAGCCCATGCCTTTCTTTCTAGGCTTGTGATACTTTGTACAGGAGGATATTCTCCAAATCCATCAATTTGTCTGCAAATTTTAGGATGTCATTATTTTTTTCTGCTGAGTAGTACTCCATTGTGTAAGTGTACCACAGTTTGTTAATCCATTCTTTAATTGTGGGGTATCTAGGTTGTTTCCAGGTCCTTGCTATTACAAATAATGCTGCTATGAACATAGTTAAGATAATGTCCTTCAGGTAAGAATGTGCATCCCTTGGGTATATGCCCAATAGTGGTATTGCTCAATCATTGATGAGATTGATTCCCAGCCTTTTGAGGAACCACCATATGGCTTTCCAAAGTGACTGCACAAGTTCACACTCTCACCAATAATGAAGGTGTGTTCACCTTGCTTCACATCCTCTCTAGCATAGGCTGTCATGTGAGTTTTTGATCTTAGCCATTCTGACAGGTTTAAGGTGGTATCTCAAAGTTGTTTTCATTTGCATTTCTCTGATGGTTAGAAGTGTTGAGCAATTTTGAAAGTGCCTTTCAGTCATTTGTAATTCTTCTGAGAATTCCCTCTTCTGCTCTGATCACCTTTTTTTATGGAGTTCTAGTTTCTTGAGTTCTTTATATATTTTAGAGATCAGTCCTCTGTCAGATGTAGGGTTGGTGAAGATCTTTTCCCATTCTGTAGGCCATCATTTTGCCCCATTATCTGTGTCCTTTTCCTACATAAGCTTATCAGTTTCTTGAGGTCCCACTTATTATTGTTCTTAGTGTCTGTGCTACTGGTATTATATTTAGGAAGTGGTTGACTGTGCCAATGTGCTGAAGGGTATTTCCCACTTTATTTTCTATTGTGTTCAGTGTAGCTGGGCTTATGTTGAGGTCTTTGATCCACATGGATTTGAGTTTTGTGCAGGGTGATAGGTTTGGATCTATTTGCATTCTTCTACATACTACCATCCAGTTATGCCAACACTGTTGAAGATACTCTTTTCCATTGAATATTTTTGACCTCTTTCTCAAAAATCAGGTATTCTTGAGTGTGTGGGTTTCTTTCTTTTTTACACTACAAATTGATTAACTGTACAAATTATTATCACATATTTTTACATTAAATAATTAAGTTGTGTTGGCATGAATAGCGTACAGTATAGTTTGATGTGTAAAGTATCATATGAAATTGATTTTAAGTTATTCTCACTGTGATATTTATATTTATGCTAATTAATGAGGTTTTTTAAAAAGCATAATCAGTACACTGTAAGAAACTAAAACAGGTATTTCTAAATTACAACACAATTTAAACTCTTAATCATATTGATAAATACACATACCAGTACTTTTATATGAACTGAGTAAGGTTGTCCTAATCTTTTCATGTATTTATATACATTTAATATTTTATTAATCATTTTATAAATATCAACATTTTATTTATAATTTTAGTATCTATAAACAAATTAATAATTATGAAATCGTAGTTATAAATTTGAGAGAGGGCAAAGCAAGGTATGGAAAGAATTGAAAGGAAAGAAAGGAAGAAGGAAACCATTTTAACTTGGAAAAGTAGAGTTGTAACCTGCCTTAATTACTTCTATTGAAATACAACATGAAAACAGTCAAAAAGAAAGTTGTGTATATAAATCAGCAGTCGAATTAGCAATAAATATTTTAAAACTGATGAAGTTTAAGTTAGAATGAGTCATACTTTTCTGCACAAAAGAGAGAGTGGAGATGTGATTGTAACTTCTGAGATATGAGAGGATTTGGTAAAGCAACATCTTAGTGATGAGGACACACTGATTCTTTTTAAAAATATTTATTGGGTTTTATTTTTTATGTGTGTTTACTTTCCTGTATATGAATCCATGAGTACTACATGTTTACTAATGCCTATGGTATCTGGAAGAGAATATCCAGTGCTCAAGGCCTAGATTTACAGGTGCAAGAAACTGAACTCTGTAAAAGGAGCAAGCTTTTTTTTGCCATTGATACTTCTCTCCAGGCCTCAGAGGAGTCATTGGGTAGCAGAACAAAACCCAAAGTGAACGAATGAATATATGTATATATATTTACCATACTGTTGAGTACTATTTAGAATATAAAGAACCACTGATTAAAACAATATTATTAGGATATTTTTCTGGTAAGTACTCTGTGGAAATATTTTGTAATATAATAACAACATTTCAGAGATATCAGAGGGAGCTACCCACAGTCAGTCTAGGAAGATAAGACAGTGGTAACTCACACCTTTAATCCTAGCACAAGGAGTATCCTGAAAGTGGTGACCTATGCCCTTAATCCAAACTGAGTTCGATGTCATTTTAGGTTACAGAAGGAGTTCCAGGCTCCCAGGCAGGCAGTGGTGGGGCCATGCCTTAAATGAGTGAAGAAAGTGTTTAAGGCAGGCACAGAAAGACAGAAGAGGTCAGGAGAAGCCAGGGAGGAAGCTGGAAGACAGCTGAATAAGATCTGACTGTGGTGTTTACTCTCTCTAATATCTCTGACTTTCCCAGAGATATGGCCCTGAGTTTCCTTTATTTGTGCAACAGTACTCCATAACATTTTAATAGTCAATATACTTAGTGGCCTAGAACACTATAATGTCAGACTCAAATCTCATATTTACCTCTTATATCACCATATCTTGTATATGAATTAACCCCATTCTTATCTTTTTTTATTTTTGAAAATATTCTTCTGTCATATGATCCATCACAGCCAGTTTCTGATTTTTCTACTCCTCCAGTACCCCCTCCCACAAACTCCCTTCTCCTGAGAATCACTCCTCCTCTGTTTCCCTTAGGAAACAAGCAGACCTCCAAGAGACAGGAGCAAAACAGGACAAAACAAGTTACAACAAGACAAGGCAAAATACCTTATATTGAGGATGGACAAAGATATCCAATAGGAGAAATAGAGTCACAAGAGCAGGCAGAAGAATAGGGACACACCTACTTCCACTGTTGGGGGTCTCACAAAGCACTAAACTGATAGCCATAACATAAATGTAAAGGACATATTGCAGACCCATGAAGGCCTCATGGTTGATTTTCAGTCTTTGAGAGCCCATATGAGCCCTGTTTAGTTGATTCAGTGGGTATCTTAGCTTAGTTTTCTATTGCTATGAAGAGACACCATGATCATGGCAACTCTTTTTAAATTTTTATTATTTATTTTACATACCAACCTCCCTCATTTCCCCTCCCTCCTTTCCTTCAGTTACCCCCCCACACACCTCCCTTCTACTCTCTCTTGCTCTCTTTCTCTCTGCACCTCCTCCAACCCAACCATCCCAATCCCTCATGTTCCCATTTCCTCAGCCTTCAGTTTATCCAAGAGATCTCATGTAATTCCCTTTCTCGGGGTAATCCATGAATTTTTATAAAGAAAACGTTTAATGGGGATGACTCACTTATAGTTTCTGAGGTTCAATCCATTACCGTCATGACAAGGGGCATGGTGGCACACAGACAGATGTAGCACTGGAGTAACTGAGAGTCTACCTTGCATACAACAAGAAGTTGACTGAGGCACTGGGTAGTATCCTGAACATAAAAAATCTCAAAGCCCAATGAAACCATGACCCACTTCCTCCAATAAGGCCATACTGATTCCAACAAAGCCACACTTCCTAATAGTGCCACTCCCTATGAGATTTGTATGCCAATTACATTCAAACTACCAAAGTAACCATGTTCCCTTGGTGTCTTTCATGCTTTCTGATGCCTACAGTCTCCCCTCTTCCTCCAAGGGGAGAAACCCAATTGAGACTTCCAATTTAGACTCTCTTCACATAATGTCTGGCTGTGGCTCTCTGCCATCTGCTATGAAGAAAGTCCCTCTAATGATGGCTGAATAAGGTGCCCATCTATGAGTGTAGCAGAACATAATTAGCAATCATTTCTCTTTCTCATCCTTTCATCCCTTCTTTTTTGCTTTCTTTTTACAAGTTTTGCTTGATTATGCCATATGTCTTTGGACTATCAATCCGGTTTCTAGTTCCTAGCCAGCCAAGCAATGTCAGGCATGAGTTTCCTCTGAAGTCATGAGCATCAAGTTAAACCAGACATTGGCTGACCATTCCCACAAGTTCTGTATCCTCATTGCCCCAACACATCTTGCATGTAGGTCTATGGCTGGGTTGATGTGCAGGTTTCTCTGGGCAGTATCATCCCACAGCAGAGACTAAAATGTAGAGATGAAGGCAATGTCATCTTAAAATGAGTTTAATATATCTTGGTTGCATAGTGAGCATTAATGAAGTAAAACAGTCCGAATACCCATCTTATAGTAGAATGAAAGTTTCATAAACATTCACTTCCAAATATGGGAGGTACTAGTGTTAGCTGCATGGTGTAGAAGTTGCTCATACTTTGGGGCTGCCTCATACTAACATTATTTTCCTAACAGTCAGCTTATAAAGCACAATCACAAATGATGTACTAAATAACTTTCTCTATCAGCTCAACATTCTCATGTAAAAGAGGTAACAAATGTTTATCACTTTGCCCAGTAACAGGACTGTAAGCATTATGGCTATTATAAATGCATTTAGCTAAATTAAGACCCTCATTATTTTAAGGCTACATGTTCATTTAAATACAGAAGACTGTTGGAGAACCCACAGTAAGGCATCTACTAGCCAGGGAAGAACTGCTTATCTCTAGTAGCTCTAGAAATTGCTTGTCAAAGCACAGCTTGCTAAAAGCCTAAAAACCATTCAACCCAGTTTTCCTCTCAGTGTCCATATGGATGATGGTATTTTGCAATATTACCCACCTGACTGAGAAACAATGTCATTTTCAAAAATTGGAAAGGGCTGTGGTATCTGGACCGAATTGTTTGTGGCTCCCCTTCATCCATCAGTAAATATAGCAATAGGGGAGTCTGCATACTGTGGCACCTGTGTGTCCAAAAGCTTTGAGTCCTCTTCATTCAGAATTTAGAAGCCTGTCCAAGCTTTAAATGCCATATAGCAGCTGGGTAGGAGGAGGAGATAAGAGCCAAACCAGAAAAATTCATCCCAGACCACCTGAAGATGGATTTCTAAACATGTTGTTTGACCTGAAAATGTTTTACCTAAAAATGAATGCATGAACTACCTAGCATGAATGTTGTACAGCACAGCTCATTTTTCTATAATAAAACAAAATTGAATGCAAGTGTGTGAACAGTTAGGCATTCTCAAATATTTGGCAATGGCAGTTATAGTTGGTTCTACTACAAGATGGCACTTGGGAAGTTCATCATATTTCTATGTATGTGTATGCAGGTGTACTTGTGTGGTTTGTGACCAGATGTAAGCCCTCTCAGTTAGAATGTGGGTTGTATGGGTTAGGCTATAATTTTCAGTTATTCCAAGTTGATTCTTTTCCCCTTTGTGCTCATAAGATAGTCTGTCTTTTATAGTATTTTTAAAACAAAGTATAGGTTGGTAACTACAAATATAAAATGATTGCACTTAAGATTAATTAATAAAAATTGGAATCATAAATAGGTCAAAGTTGTCAAGTTAAGTCTTAAGCATACGCATACACATAGAGACAGAAAGACAGAGACAGAGAGACACAGGGCAAGAGACAGAGACACAGAAAGGCTAACATTTATGAGAATTCATATCCTTTTGAAATATATCTGTGCACATCCTTCTCTACAAAAAAATAATTTAATAAATGTCTCTGAAAATAAAGCACACCTTAATTACTTAGTGAGCTTTCTTTAAATTTAGAAATCCCTTTGCCCTTTGAGATGTCTTTGTTAAAACAGTTTTAATCCTGGGGAGACTGGGTCAACTTGTGACTAAAATTCCTTAGAGTTTAGCCTTAAATGTTTGGCATCGTATTTCCATAGTAGTATTCTTCCTCAGAAGATGATTTATTAACCAGAGTTTAGCTTCCTTTTGCTTTTGTTGTGAATGACAAAAGGCATGTTTAAGCATGTTAACACAGTGAACAGAAAAGATGGCTTGCCATAGGACAATCTGCTGCCAATGCATATTGCTTCTTTGTGTCGCATATAGAAATAGTTAATCTGACCTCGAAGAAAGGAAGCATATGCTCCTCCAGATAAGGCTGTGGAGATGAATGAGCCTGTCTGCATCATGGCATTTGTTGGTCAGGGAGAAGGGGAAGAAAGGAGGCAGAAAATAAGCAGAAAATGGGACTCACGGAGAGAAAAAAAAAAAAATGAAGGAAAACAGAAATGGTAGCTAAAACTAATTGGAAGTAGGTAAGGAGTGGGTAGGAAATGTGGACTAAGTTCACATCTTCCCACAATTAAAACAAAGCATTTCGAGGAGCAGCTAAGGTCTGTGTATGCTGTTGACAGTCTCTCATATTCCTCCTGTAGCAGTGATGGAGAAAGTCAGTGTTGTTGCTCCAATAAATTAGGCTATCAAAAATAAATAAGTTCAATCTGAAAGCCACAGCCCATCAATTATATAATTAGAGTAGGCACAGGCATCACATGGTCCTGTCTGGGGCCCTATTTGCTTGTACTGAGTGTGCTAAATTAAGACAGCAGAGCTCTTGGCTCACTTCATAGTTCCCGAGCCCGGAAGAGCTGATTTCGCCTAATTTCAACTTAGGAGTGTTCTGTGTCCCTGTGAGACTGGTCTCAGCCATGATACCATCTCATTCTGTGCTGTATATTCTTCCCATTTCTCTTACTCAACATTCTGAACTAACTACATTCATTCCTTAAAAAACGACACAATTCAAACTTTTTTGAACTTTCACAATTACTTATCTTTTTTATTTTAAACCCAATCTTTTATTTTACAAGATGTTTTTAGTACACATTCACTTTCTACCTCTTTGCTCACTTCTTATTTAATTACTCTTTTTTCCCTTCTTAAATGATGACTTGTGAGAAAGATGTTTATACCAGTCAAACACATTTAGAAAATGCAACAAATTTCGTCATCATGAAACTTAACTGCAAAATTACATTATTTTACAAGTCTAATAATCAAACCTTAAATATTTGTTTCTTCTTCCAGTATCATTTTAAAATTAATCTTTGCTTTCTTGCCTGAAACTTTTTCAAAGGATAATGTATTCCAGGCATTTCTAATATCTATATCATGAATCCATTTATTTTATTTTATTTTTGTATATATATGGTGTGTGTGTGATTGCTTGTTTGTGAATACTTACACATACAGGTGCATATGTGTATGTATGTGTGTGGGCTACAGGTTGCTATGTTTGCTTCTCACTCAGTTTGTTGAGAGACAGGGTGTTCTGTTGATCCAGAAACTTCCTGGTTCTGATTAGTCTACACATCTTGCTTAGCTCTTGGGATCTTATGTCTCTGCTGTGGGAATGCTGAGATTATGCGTGGTGATCATAACTGCCTTGTTTTCACATTGGTACTCAGGATAATAAACCCTGCAATTTGTGTTTACTCAATAAACAATAAAGTAAAATTTCAGGAATCAGAGTACATGAATTCAAGTTTTTATCTCAAGTATTAGCTACATTTTTATAGGCATGATTGCCTTATGATTAGGTCAGAACTTTGAGTTCAACATTGTCAAAGAAACATTTTCTCTTTAATAAAAATGTTTATCAGTATGCTCGAATAAAGTAGGCACATCTGGGTGCAAAGGATGAAGCAGTCAACAGGACAATGTTTCTGTGGCATCTACAAGAAAAGAGAAAATGAGATGCTAGCTATAGGATTAGAGAGATAAAGCTATCAAATTATGAAAAGTGCCAACTGTGGAGTTTAAAGTTTTCTTTGGGAACAAATTAAAGCTGTGGAAAGATTTTAAAGAAAGCAGGAATCTAAATTGCATTTTTAATATCATCATGACTTCAGGGTGTGGTAAACATTAGATGAGGAAAGAGTCGAAGCCATGAAACCAGTGCCCCATAGTTAATAAGTTGATTACTTTAGGGAACTTACCAGAATCTGCCTCATACCATTCTTTCGTGTGACCACTAATTTTTCTTTATATAAAAAGAATATAATATTCCTCTTAGGGACAATAATTTTATCTTGTGTATCTTCTTTTTGTCATTCTTAGCTTATTTATTTGTGTGTTGTAGTTACCTTTTATTTGAGTACTAGGAGTTGACCTACAGACCATATGCACATCAGGCAAATTCTCCATCACTAAGTTATACCTCTAGCCATTTTAAGCTTGAGACAGGGTCTCCCTGAGTTGTTTGGTCTCATACTGAACTTGTAGTTCTCTCCCTTCTGCTTTCTGATTACCTGAAAGTGTAGCCATGTCCCATTACATCTGGCTTTTTGTGCTTTACTCGTATTTCTTTGCTAAGCAAATGAAAATGAACTTGCTACTATCTAAAGAATTTTATAATGCATATTTCCTTAAAGAACCATTACAAAAATTATTAGAAAGAAGGTAGTGAGAACTAAGAGAAATAGAATTAATAAAGAATGAAATAAAATTATAAGACAATCAAATGAAGCTTGATAAGAATTCCCTTCTGAGGAGCCCAAGTATTCAGCTGATTGGCAATTTAATACAAAGACTTTTAGCTCACAGATTCCAGGTCCTTTGGTGATGATAACATTACTTCTCATATTAGATGAGTACCCCAGGCAAAGCAGACCTAAGCCTTTACATCTTCCAATGATTTTTTTTTAATTCTTTTACTTTTAGTTTTAAAAATATATTCTCACCCTCTGGGTAAATACAAGTGCAAGGGAGATTGCTTTTGTGTAATGTACTTAAAGAAAACAAACAGGCTGCCTTAAAATGTCACCAGAGGTGTCTGAAAAGATAGTGAGAGAATTGCTCTTATGAAGGGTAGAGAACTCAATCAGGCTGGATCGACATGGTAAAACTATCCCATTTAGAATCACAAGCAGCCCTGGGAAAAAAAAATCTCTGATATCTATTATACAAGTAAGTAATAGCTTTGTCATATTTTAAGGGAAAAACATTGATCCTTTTTCCTCCTAACCTTGAAATATATAATAAAATACTGCAGAAGAGAAGGGGGATATGTGGTCATTAGTTTTCCTGAGATGGGGGTGGAAAGGCCTGGACCTAAATAGGCAGGTTGTCTTGGAAAACCTATGACTGCTTCAGATTCAATGCAGGGTGAATAGACGGCCAACCTTGGCTAGCTTGAAGAAAACGCTGCAGAACTCTTATAAGGCCAGGAAGCACAAACAGAGGATTTAATAATGAGCCTTCCAATGGAGGAAACCCAAATATATTATATTAAGTATTCTGCTGAAGCTGAAGGCCAAAACACAATAAAAATAAATAATATTTAACTTAGTGACAGAAAAAAAAAAAAAAAAACTAGTATGACTCCAGCTCATTTTACAAAGTATCAGAACCAAAACCTTTACATCTAAACTGGAAAAGATTTGTTGAAAAGGGTATATTAAATAGACACACAGTGATGTGGAAATGTTTTTTATGTTGTGTATATTAATTTTTAAATAACACACAGAGAAAGAGCCAAAACTTAATAACTTTGAAAACACAATTTCAATCAGATGAGTTTTGTTAGGAGAATTTTTTTTTTTTTACATGGGCCAAGGTGCAATTTAAACGTACAGTTGTATGTTTGTTTGCTTGCTTTTAAAATAAGAACCATTGGGTTTGTTTTTACTATTAAAAAAAATTGCTTGAATATCAATAAAATTTAGTCACATTAAGTTAATATTGACCCCTTTTACTTTTCAGGTTGGAAGAGATGATTTAAAATCAGAACACTTTTTGGACTTGGAGGACGAATAGAAAAGACAGTGAGCAGGAAAAGTATACAGGAAAAAATATCAGGGGCTAAGAGACAACTCAGTCCATATGAGTATCCAGGTATGAGTACGTGGGTTCAGATCCCCAGCATCCACGCAGAAAAGTGCAATGTGGTAGGTAGGATGCATCTGTTACACCAGTACTGAGGAGATGGAAATGGCTGGACCCATGGAGATCAACTGGCTAGCTATCCTAACCGTATCCACAAACACTGGACTCACTGAGAGAGCCTGTATCAAGACGAAAGGTAGAGAGAGCTTGAGGAAGGCATTAGATGCAGACTACTGGCCTCTACACGAGTGTTCACATACACAAGAGAGAGGGAGAAGGAGGAAAGAGAAAGGAAGGTGTGTTGGAGGGAGAGAAACAGGTTCTGGAGCTTATAAAGGGTGGTAAGCATTTTTCTAGTGCTTGAAGAATTTCATAAACATTGGGGAGTTTTGTGTGCTGCATACCTGTAAGCAGATACAAGAGCCAAGGTCACACTCATTTCATCCATGTTCAAAAAACTCAGTGTTTTCTCTTGCAATAATGACATATTTTTTTAATAATGTCGAAATTGCAGAGGTAATCCTGTATCAGCCTACTTCCTAAGGAGACTTATTCTCATGGCGTGCTCCTTGGAAGAAAGGAGCTGTTACTCACTGCTTTGAGAGAAGGAACATGTCTCGTTCTCCAAACACAAGTCTGTGCATTCGTCACCTACAAAAAGGACAATTTCTCCTCATCAGCTTTTCAGATTACAGTGGAAATTAATAGTTCTGTCATGCCTTAATAAATGTGTTAACATTACATGAACAAGCAATTTGAGCTTTCTTTAGATGATACTAATAATTTAATTTTGGTATTATTCTCAAGGAGGTTAAAGGAGACCTCTTGATTTTCATATTAAAAGGCTATAGAAACATGTTATATTAAAAAGTGAACATTGTTTTGTTCTAAAAAATTCATCACAATTACTTTTTGAAAGATTACCTGTAATTCAGATAAAATGGCTTCCCTCAAATAATCTGAAATCTTAACATCTAAGTCGCCATTTGCAGTTTGTTCTATAGGCTTCCAGCTGATGCATTTGGCTCCACGACAGACTATGTCACAAGGAATCAGACCCTGTACTTCACATGACACTACTGGGCAGAGAAGGGTCATAGTGTCAGTGTATGATACAGAGTCTCATCTGAGGAATGTCTCAGAAATCCTTCCTTTTATTATTAACAGTTCAGGAGGGACAGAGACTGGAGGTAGGTGCTCAACCTGTTAACGATCTGAAGTCCTGGCCAAGGGCCCTGACAATCAAACTTCCTTAAAAAAGATCCCCCCCTTTAGTTTTATCTCTCTCCCCTCCTGCCAGAGGTTGTGAGCACCCCTGTCCCTCTCTCTCCTCTTTCTTTGTCTCCTCTCTATCTTTTCTGTCTCTTCTTGCTCCCCTTCCCCTTGCACTAAAAAGTCTTAGGTGAGCGCAGCCTGTAAGCTGTGTCTCTTTACTTGGCTCCCACCCACACTGACTGCTGCCTGTCTACATGGTGTGTCTCCCTCATCTGAGGCCCCCTGGCTTCTCCCTCCACATTACAACACAGCCTACTAGGCTCTTTGAATTTATTGTTGAAAATTTTATCTCAGAAAATCCCAGGCCACATGAGAACAAGTGGAGATTACAAAATTGAGTCAAGACAACTGAGTTTGATGCTAAATTATGGAGTGTTCTCCCTGTAACAGTTCAATTTTCATTTCAAAAAATGTTTATTACACTTGTGAATTCAAGCGAATGGCATTTCAAGAATGTATTCCAAGTACGATTTTCCAGTTGCTGGGGATGGTGTGTGTTGTTATTACTTAAATGAGCACAGACTAACTACCTTTCAGAAACATGGCTTCAGCGTTTGCCATTTGCCTCAGTGTTGTTGCCAGAGGCTCCTTGTGATCTCCATGCTGGCTGTGCATATATGACATCCCTAAGGGGAAAATGTCTGAGAAAGACAACATAAGCTGGACATGGGGGATCTATTTAGCCATGCTGTGGCCGTAGCATTTAAAATATTGTAAGCTGAAGCTGTCTTAGAAACCATCTATCAAGCTTCTAATCTTTACAGATTTAGATACATTTCTCACAATGTGTTCTGGATAAATAAGTTTCCAATCAAGAAAATAAGAAATGTTCTCCACATTCTCCTCAGGACAGTTTCCTCATATCGGTCTGTGATATGATGGGCACAGAATTAGTTTTACACTTTAGCCCAAAAAAATTAAAACTAGTTTGTTTGTAGTTTTAGCACTCACTAGAAGTCTAGTGACATGCTAAATGGAAGGAATTTGACTGTGAATGATATCTTTATTATCCATTAACTATTTTGTCGGAAAATGATTAGCAGCTCTAATCTTCAATTACTCTGTCAATTATTTCTTAAGTGAAGGATGCTAATATTCCTCATGAAGGGTTATAGCTGTGGATGAAGTGGAGGCAGGGAAGAAAGGCAAAATGCCATACCACAATAGAATACTATGTTGTAGGGGTGTTGTGTTGTTTCATGGTAAATAATTGTCCCACCCACTGGTTTAATAAAAAGAGCTGATTGGCCAAAGGCAGGCAGGAAGTGTAGGCGGGGCTACCAGACTAGGAAAATCTGAGAGCAGAATGCCAGAAGAGCACCAGAGAGAAGCCAGAGGAAGCCGTGGACAACTATGCTGCTCTAAAGAAAGGTACCGAGCCGCATGGCTGAACAAGAGACATGGGTTAGATGAAGGCTAGAGAGCTAGCAAGTGATAAGCCTGGGCCTGAGGCTGATCAGCCAAAAACTAATGAAAGCATCTGTGTGTCTCTGTAGGACTGTGGGCCTAGACCTTGAGGTTAGGCCCGAAAGTCCGGGCCAAAAACCTCTTACAACACTATGTCTTCTTCGAAAAGCTTCACTTTCCAAATATCTACCTGATGAAAAATTTGCATTTCTGTGGTGAAACCACAGTTCCTGTACATAATGTGGGAGGGAAATTAAAAGCAACAGTGATATTAAATGTCCTCTATGAAACTCAAGGTTAAGTCTTTTGCCTTTAAATGTTACCCTTTGTCTCTTGTGGTTTGGTCATGTTCCATGAGATGTGGATCAGATTGCAGAATAACACGGAGGAAAAACAATTTGGAATTATACCACGTAGGGTCGGCTTCTGTGTGAGGTAATACGGGTAGTGGCTCATGCTTCTGAAAGTAACTTCAAATTTTAAGCTGTGTATTGTAATTATTGAAGTATCATTCTTTTTCACTTTAGGAGCTTTTGAAATTAATAAAACTATCAGCAGTGTTGTTAATGAAGGACTTAGCATATTTTGCTCATATTTCAAAGTCTTTCATTACATCACAATGAATGTTATTCATGGGAATGCTGTGAGCCCTGTAGATAATAGTCATCTCGGATAAAGCACCATGGTGGGGCTTTTGAGTACTTAAACATTTATGTGCCTTTAGTGTTTAGCAGCTATGTGGTAAAAGACAAGTGGACACATTCAGTGCTGAGTAATTTTGATTCTAATAAAGGTTTAAAAATATGCTCTTAATACCAAATTTTAAGCAATCCGTTGATCCAGCTGCCTTGCTGGGGTTGCCCTTCCCCCCCATGCCCCAGTGCAAATCTTTGGAGCACATACTTTTCCACAATTGTTTGTCTAGGTCGGTCCAGATAAACTAAAACATTGTGAATGGGCTCATTAGGAATTAGAATGTGTATCATACTCTTAAAGTATTGACTCTGACTCTCAGATAGAGAAGCTGAAAGAATATGTAAAGCCTGGTCATAAATTGAGTTTTAAATTTCTTGTTATAAATAATTTCCTAAAGTATTTGCGGTAAAAATAAATCTAAAATGTGGTGATGTGTAATCTTGGTTGCTAACCTGACACAATTTGGACTTCATAAGAAGAAAAACCCCTCTGACTATTCTAAGGCAATCTAATAAATCTAATAAATTTCCTTTTAATATACCATTGTATTCATTTTGTTTTTAAAGAGAGTTCTGCCTAATACAAGAAGAAAATTTAATAAATAATTTATAGAAATCAAACTATTAAGACTTGATTGGCTTATTAAAAAAACAACCGCTGAACATATAATATTTCTCAGAAATGAAAATACATGTAAAATGTTTCATGTAAATGTATTAAGTTTATAAGAAAGCTTTACCATGTTATATTGTTATATATAATATTACAAATTTATAACAAAGGCCAAGGCTTTACTTTTTGGAGATGATAGTAGGTGAGATGGTTAAGTATTTATTCAAATGTGAGGTAATACATCTTATTCATCATTTAAAGCCCTAGCTTGTGTTTGTGCTAATTCACACTGATGGAGGCACACAGGCATTTGTGCTTGTGGAGGCCAGAGGAGAAACTCAAATGTTGTTCCTTGGGTGCCATTCATATATGTTTTTGAGGCAGGGTTTCATATTGGTTTGGAATTTACTCAGTAGGCTAAGAGGGATAGCCAGCAAATTCTAGGGATGTATCTGTCTACCCCAGACCCCAGCCCTGGGATTACAAGTGGTCCCACCATGTTCTGGTTTTTATATGTAAGTTACTGAGATATGACTCACATAGTTGTGCTTGAAATGTCAGAACCTTAATTAATAAACTATCTATAGCCCCAATTTTTTATTGTTTAAATTAGTTTAGAGTCACAGCTAATCTGAGAAGGTAGAGAGATTATTCTATGCACTTGGCACCTGTGTAAATTCCTAATCTTCCCTCAACTCGTGTAGCATAGTGGTGACATTGGTACAGTTGGCTCAATGGTTATGTTGATACATCATCAGTAATGTGTACAGTTCCCAAAACTTCTTCTGATTCTCTCAGGTGGGACACATATGTAATGGCATATACCCATCATTATAGACTCAGTCAGATAAGGCTTGTTGTCTCATCCTTTCTATATCTGGAATATCACTTCATATTTTCATGGATTTCATAGTCTGCTATGGCAAAAATCACAGAATAATATAGTATGTAGTGTTTCCACTTATGCATTTATATTTTTATATGTTTATTTCTTGGTAGACCATTTTCTGATCATTGTGAATAACAGTTCATTGAGTATGTTGGTGCTCACTTATTTATTCACCTACTAAAATATGTCATGATTGCGCCCACATTTTAGTAACTATGATCTAAACTTTTATATGAATTTATAATCAGGGTTTTGTCTGAACATATGTCCATTTTTTGGCTAAATGCCAGAAAGTGTTATTACTGTATTACGTGGGAGGAGTATATTGAGTGCGTAAGAAATTTTCAAACTCTTTGTAAGTAGCTGTATTATTTTGTATTCCTACCAGAAATGAGTGAGTTCTTGGGTCTGCTCATCCTGGAAAGCACTTGTTGTAGTACTTAGGGTTCTATCATTTTAACAGGTGTATATCCTTACTTCCTTATTGGTTTAATTTATGCTTCCTGATGAATGGCATGGTGCATTTCTTCCCATATGATTATTTGTTGTTAGTTGTTTATTTTTTGTTTGTTTTTTGCTTTTGTTTTTTTAAGGTTTTATTTGGTGAGATGTCTGTTAAGGTCTTTTACCTACCTTTCAGCTGAGTTATTGTTTTTAATTGCCAAGTTTTAATAACTTTGTATATTTGGACAATTGCACTTTGTCATATATGTTATTTTGTGTGCATTTTCTTCTAGGCAGTGCCTTATTTTTTAATTCTCTTTGCAGTGTATTGTGTAAAGCAAAATTAGTGATTTGTGATCTCAATGTAGTCTGGTTTATTATTTCTTTCTTTGACAGATTATGTCTTTGTTGTACCTGAAGTCATCATAAAACTTAAGGCTCTTTAAATATTTCTCCCTGCTTTATGTTAGGTCCTTTACAGTTTTATGTTTTCATTTAACTTTGTACCTTAAGCTAGTTTTATTAGAGGTACATGATCTCTGTATAGAATAATTGACATACATATATATATGTCCAAATATTCTTCTATTTATTGCAATGAATATTGCTTTCATTTTTGACAAAAAAATCAGTTAACTAAAGCACATGGTTCTACTTTTGGATCTCTGACTGTTTTATTAAATTGGGCCTATTTCTTCATAACTATCTTCTGACTTAATTATGGGGGGCTAATAATCAATTTGAAACCAGGTAACTCCAGGCTCCTACATTGTTATTCAGTGTTATAATAGATACTTTTGAGTCTTTGTCTCTCATATAAACTTGCAAGCAGCTGTACAATATACTTTTACTAACTTACTGATGTTTTATTTGGGATCATATGGAATCAATACGTAAGTTTACAATAACTCATATTTTGGCAATATTCTGACTATAAATGAGGAGTATTTCTCAACTCATGCCATTCTGTCAATTCTATCATATAGTATATGTTTCTTCATAGTGATTTTACTTATATTCTGTATTTGTATAAAATTATATTAACACCTTATGGTAATATTTTATATTTATAAATTTTTTTAAATTAGTGTTTTTCGTCTCTAATGGAGAAGGAATTCTTTGTGTATGTGATGCTGAGGATTTAACCCAGGGCCTGTGAAATGCTACCACTGGACCATATCACCAGCTGGAAATGTGTTTTTAATTTAAAGTTCTACATGCTGATTCATCGATGCTGTTCTTACATCTGAAACACTACTTATGTATTTTTTCAAGGTATGGGTTGAATTCATCTACGTTGTCAAAATTTGGTGCTGTGCTTTGCATTTTATTTCTCTAATGGATTCTCCTCTTAAAAACCTGGTCCCCCCCTTCTGACAATATTGAGGTGGGTTATTAGAACTCAAGGGTAGAGTCTTCATGGCTGGGATTCGTGCCGCATTAAGACTAGAAATAAAGCCCATGCATTTTGCAAAAACATCTTGAGTAGGTACAATCTAAAAATAGGAAACGACTCCCTACTGGACACGAAATCTGCTGAAAAATAATATTCTCTTCTTGATAAACATTTTTTATAAAATTTTCTTATGGCAATCTGAATGAACTAAGACAGGCACACAGAGATTTTCATAAAATTTCCATTTTAATATCTTTGAGAGCTGAAGTAAAGTTTCATTTTCACTTCCAATTTTGGTAATTTGTGTCTTCCTTTTTTACTTTGTTAGCCTGGTTAGAGGCTTATTGATTTTAATCATCCTTCAAAGAGCCAGCTTTAGATTTGATTTTCTTTATTGATATTCTCCTTTAAATTTCATTGGAGATGACCTGATTTTTATTATTTTTTGTTCTGTTTACATTTGATTTAATTTGCTTTATTATTCTGGTTTCATGAGGTAGGAACTTAGATGATAGATTTTAGAATTGTTTTTATTTTCTAATGTTTGCATTCAATGTTGAAGTATTCCCCTAAGCACTGCTGTAGTGTAAGTCTACAAATCTAGAGACTGTATGTTCTTGACACTTATTTACAAATATATTGTCAAATTTCTCTTACATTTTTTTTCATTGACCTATGGTATGAAATTCATGGTCATCCAATGCCAACCTCTTGAGCATATGTCACCACTCCAGCCACGGTTGTGTTTTGCATCTCTGAGTATTTTCTTTTCCTTTCTTGCCTATGAACTTCTCACTAAACATTACTGTTGTCTGGAAACAATCATTGCATGACTTCTGGTCTTTAAAATTCTTAAGCTGTGCTTTATTTTCTTAAAATGTAATAGATTCTAAAGTCCCACAAGAGTTCTGGCAGGATATTTGCTCTTACTGATGTTGGATGAGGTTCATTAGGAGTCAGTTACCTGCAGTTCATTCATGGTGGCTCTCTGCACCTGTGTCTTACCACTCTCCTATTGTGGGCTGTCTATTATTGATAGATGACTCTTGACATCTCCAACTATATTAGTGTGTTGACCAATTTTTCCCTTCAAATATCTACCACTAAAAATAAAACCCTTAAGCTTCTTTTGAGACATAAAAACAAAATTATACAGAATGATGGGCAAGTTAACCTAAACGCACCTTAGATCTCAAAACATGCCTCATTGTTCATGGATAAAACTTTAAAGACCTTTCTTGCTTTTTCAAGCATCAGGTCATTGTTGCTACATGTACACACTGGACTCTGCAGCAGCCACATAGTTTGTTGCTGTATCTTAAAGTGAATTTTGCCAGTTAACTGGACATGTTGTCAGTAGCCTGTGCTGGTGTTCATGTGAAAGTCATTGTCTCTTTTGGAGACTTGACCCCCTTATCATATTTAAATGACTATTTTTAGTCTTCAAACAATAGTGGAGTGGGCACCTAAACAGGAATTTCCCTATAATCAAAGAGTAAACACCCTAAGTGTCATCACAGAACCTACTTCCAACAAAGAATAGAGGTGGAGGCAGAGATCCATGGCTGAACACTGGGCAGAGCTCCACATCCAGCTGGAGAGTGGGGGAGAAGAGTATATGAGCAGGGGGATAGGGATTATGAGTAAATTCCCACAGTGATGGCTGGCTGGGCTCTGTGGGGCTCACTGAATCAAGAATAGCCACTGGAGATCCAAGGGTAGGCAACTGTCAACTAGTATGAGCAGTATGAGGAGCCTTGAGGGATGGGATCAGTCTGTGTTCCTGTGCATGGGCTGGCACCTTGGAACCCTGTGGGAGATTATGTTGTTACATTGTAAATAATTGTCCCACCCACTGGTTAAATAAAAAGCGCTGATTGGCCAAAGGCAAGCAGGAAGTGTGGGGGGAGCTACCAGACTAAGAAAACTCTGAGAACAGGAAGCACAGAGCAGAATGTCAGAGAGAAGCCGGAGGAAGCTGAGGACAACCATGCTGCTGTGAGAAAAGGTACCGAGCCCCATGGCTGAACAGGTTAGGAGTCATGAGTTAGATGAAGGGTAAAGAGTTAGCAAGTTATATGCCTGGGTCTTAGACCAATCAGCCTAAAGCTATTGAAAGCGTCTGTGTGTCTCTGCTGGTCTGTGGGTCTTGGGGCCTAAACCTTGAGGCTAGGCCCAAAAGTCTGGGCCAGAAACCTCCTACTACAGAGCCCATTCCTTGCAGAGGAACACCTAACCCAGCCTTGACTTTGGGATGAGGAAATCAGACTTGCCTGGAGTGGATGTGCTGCGTTGAACTGACTCACCTTGGGACTTCTTGCCCTTTTGTGGGAGGGGTGGTTGGATAGGGAGGGGCAAGGCTGAAGGTTTTCTGGGAGGGATTGGGAGGAGGGAAGGGAAGGGGAGAAGGGGGATATGTAGATTAAAATGGCATATATATGTATATATATGACTATTTTTATAACTGATAACTTTACTTGCTCTGGAGTCAGCTTGTTCTAAAACAAATAATGGTATTTTCACTTTCTTTCGGCTGTGGCTGCCATGGTTTATTATTATTATTATTTATTTAGGTATAGCTTTATGTTTAAAGTTAATTTACTGTGGGAACATGCATTCAGGGTGGGATGTGTACTGTGGAAATCTCTCTTTTTATTTATGGATTCACCAACACTGTTCCTCGTAGCTATTGCTATATAGGAATTTATATCTACCATATTTTCCCTTTGTTCCTATTTTTGTGACTTTCTCCTTCCCTGCCTATTATGGGTAATAACAAGCATTTAACACAGGTATGTTCCCAGTATTCCATTAAAATCTATTATATATGTTCCTCTTATAGAAGTTGTCATAGCATTTACAATATACTTAAAATTAGCCAAACTCTGTTTTCAAAACACCTGTGCCATTTGCTAGGCATTTATTTCCTTAGGCAAAATATTCATAATTACCTACTCTTATACTATGTGTTCTTCTGTCATTAAGGTCATACACATAATGTATGTGTGTATAATTAAATGTGTTATAATACTGTCTTTTGAATAAATTGTTAGCTGTTAAGATCAACTAAAATGATAACTAATTTTTTCATCTGTCCCCATCTGTTTTCTATTGAGCATTCTACCATTCTTTGTGTGGATATGCCTCTCTTTTCTACCTGCCACCCTTCTCTTTCCCTCCTGGAGGCTGGATAAAGCCCAGGGTCTTGTGAGTGGTAGGCAAGTACTCTACCAATGGCTACAACTCTAGTCATGAGTTTCTAGGTATGGATTCTGTTTTCTTTCTAAAGACTTCTTTAACATTTCTACAAGGACAGCGGACTAAGAGCATATGTATAGCTCAAGACATAATTTCTCTGAAAGTTTTAAATGATAATATTACAGAACACAATGAATATTTTATTTTTTGTTTCTCTCAGAAGATTTCAATATGCCAATCTATTTTTTACATTTTTAAATGACGTTTGCCGCACTTTAGAATCTGATTGAACCTCATACGTGCATATATTGATAAGTCATGAACCTGTAGTACTATTGGTGAGGAGGCTTTATAGAGTGGGGTCTGATGGGCAGGAGTTAGGTTATTGAGGGGCAGGAATATTTGGATATCAGTATATTATTATACTCCTATTCTTCTCTTTCTTATTTATTTATTTATTTATTTATTTATTCATTCATTCATTCATTCATTCATTTATTTGTTCGTTCATCCACCCACCCACCCACCCACCCACCCATCCATCCATCCATCCATCCATCCATCCATCCATCCATCCATCCATCCATCCATCCATCCATCCATCCATCCATTTATTTATTTATTTATTTATTTATTTATTTATTTATTTATTTATTTATTTATTTATTTATTTATTTATTTATTTATTTATTTATTTATTTATTTATTTATCTATTTGCCTTTTGAGACAGGGGTTCTTTGTGTAGCCCTGGCTGTCCTGGAACTTGTTTTGGAGACCAAGCTGGCTTTGAATTCATCAAGATCTGCCTGCTCCTGCATCCTGAGTGTTGGAATTAAAGGTGTGCTCCATCACCACTCAGCCTGTCTCTATGCTTTTTGAAACTTCTTCTATACTGTGTGCCACCTCAGCAGATGCTCAGAGTAATGTCAACCTGTCCTCCTAACATAGATTATCTCAAAGTTTTAGCGTAGCAATGACTTGAAGATAAACTAGATTTATTTATTTTTCATTCGTCTTAATTTTATATTGCATTTATTTTCATCTTCCATGCATATATGTGCACTAGGTATATGTGTATATATGTGTATGCATGTATGCATACTATGTAGACAAAATTCCTGAGGATACCAGAAGAGGACATCAGATCCACTGAGGCTGAGTTACATACGGTTGTGAGTCATTATATGGGTGCTGGGAATTGAAATGGTTTCCTCTGCAAGATTGGTAAGTACTGCTCAGTTCTGTCTCCAAGAACATTTCTTATATTTGCCCATATAACCATTTATATATTATATATTCACTGACAGGATATTCATTTTCTCCTGAAATTTTTTTGTGGATTATTTCTTAATAAGTAAGATTATTCTTTGTTTAGAATTTCTTACAGTTTGAAACAGATGTGATGATGTATACCATTCATACTTTTATTCTGCTTGATAATTCATGGCATATTGGATTTGTCATTTACTCTGTGATATTAATTTGGGGGAAATTCTGTTATGATTGTTAGAACTTCTTTTCGCTTTCTAGAGAATTCTCAAGTTTTATTAGTTATATCTTATTATTTTATTATCTTATCTGCTTTATGTTCCTTGGTATCTTTTCTTTCTATCTTTCTTTCTTTCTTTCTTTCTTTCTTTCTTTCTTTCTTTCTTTCTTTCTTTCTTTCTTTCTTTCTTTCTTTCTTTCTTTCTTTCTTTCTTTCTTTCTTTCTTTCTTTCTTTCTTTCTTTCTCTTTCTTCCTTCCTTCCTTCCTTCCTTCCTTCCTTTCTTTCTTTCTTTTTTTAGTTATTCTTTTCTTTTTAGGTCTTGAAATTTCTACTGAAATTTCTTCAAGCTCCCTTTCTAGCTGTGTC
This sequence comes from Phyllotis vaccarum, assembly GCA_033318265.1. Taxonomy (NCBI): domain Eukaryota; kingdom Metazoa; phylum Chordata; class Mammalia; order Rodentia; family Cricetidae; genus Phyllotis; species Phyllotis vaccarum. Next base: position 19,901,665 of record JARWLC010000015.1, on the reverse strand, counting down.
TATACTCTGTTATTTTATCTATTAAGCCATTCAATACTTTCAATAACTTTTGGTTCTTCTTGGAATGTTGTTTCTCTGCTTCCACTACCTGACTTTTCCAGAATGGACTATTCCTTAACCTTTAGTAGCTTTGAACTAATAATTACAATCTGAAAAAAATTCTTCTTTTTAAATGTTATTTTATTTGAGACAGTGTTTCACAAATAGCCCAGGCTAGACATGTACTCTAGATCTTCCCGCACATGCTCCCAAGAGCTGGGATTATATGTAAGGTACATAACATAGTTATCATTGGTGAATAGTCAGACATCATGTGCTGAGTTAAAGGAATTGCTGTAGGTAGGGTTTTAAGACGTGTGGAGAGAAGGCAAGTATTCCCAAGTCCAGTGATTGGTTCTTTGTTTCTAATTAAGGCTGTGCACCAGAAAAATTGAACTTCACAAAAATTTCCCAGCTCTCTTGCCTGTCTTATTTGAGATGTGACATTTGACGGTTCTGTTTGGTATTTCCTCTCCTCGGTTGAATAAAACACAGTCATAACATGAACTTTCTGTAAAACGTTTTTCTAGGGTGCAGACCTTGTTAAAGAAAACAGAATGTCCTGGCTTATTTCAAAACGTTTCCTATTTCATTCCTTGCCCAAAGAGAGCACTGTAAAACCCTGTAGGGCACCAGAGTAAAGCTTACAAGGGTTGAGTGGTACCTTGTGACTGGGTCTCCCTCAAGTGCTGAACTCAAGGCTGCATCAAATCCGCAGTGACTTACCAGTCACTGCCTCTGATTTCCTAACTGGCGCCTCTGATTCTCCTTCAGGGTTCCACGTTTGGGTTTCTGCCCTGTGGACTTCAAATGACTGAAGCACTTTAAAATACTGCCGTTTTCCATGGAGTAGCTGACAAGAGCGGCTCCTGCTGTCAGCAATGATGCTTCCAAAGCCTTTCTGAACGGATGCCCAGGTAAACACGAAGAGCAGCAAGCAGTGGTTATTTGGTTCCCAGCTTATTTTTTATTTCTCCTTGTGCATGAGTACATTTATCCTCGCGTCTCTCAATTTGACTGGGCTCCCGAAAGGTCCCGGTGGTCATCCTGCTGAGGGCTGAGGGGCTGACATTGGGTCTGAAGCACCTGTAGTGTTGCCTGAACACAGATTCCCATTAGCTTTGGGTCACTTGACTTTCCAGAAAGGGCCTTAACTCTTTGTAGACCGAGTCTGAGGCAAACCTCTTTTTACTCCCCAGTCCTGCATTTTCTCCCACGCAGGCCATATTTTCCCTCCTCAGCTTGTGTGCTTCTGTTTTCTGCCTGGCTGAGCTCACCGCCTTCCTACGGCACCTCGGGGAATTGCCCTCTTATTACCACAATTACAATCTGTACACATTTCATTAAACTAATATCGCTCAGCACAGGCTCTCCGCACAGAGCTGCACAGCTGGAGGCCCATTTCTTTTCCTCAGCTTAAACACTTTGACAGGTTAAGAAAGCTATTATGGCTGAATAACAGGTGTTGCAAAACAATGCGCATTTGATGCTTAAATGAGAGAGCTTCTTTATTGACTGCCTTTATTGCGACTCGGGCTTTCCTTCTTTCACAATGGCTGGATTTTTATTGTCTTTACTGCTTTTTAAAGTCTATTCTGTTGTTTCAGAACGGATCCAAAGTGACTGTGTGTGGTTATTTGTTATTCGCTGGCCTTCTTTATTATTATTATTTGTGCCTTCTTTCTTTTAAGGTGAAAAATACCTGCGGAAGTGGAAGGGTTTTATTTTATTTTTATTTTTTTTTATTTTTTTTTTGTCTCTAATAGAAGTGCATTCTCTTCATGAACATTTTTTTTTTTTTTGTCTCTAATAGAAGTGCATTCTTCTCTTCATGAACAATTCTAAAAGGACATCTAAGGCTCTGTTTCCATTCCTTTGCCTCTATCCCTGTGGTCTATCTTACCTACCCATCTATGAGTGATCCTAAGAACTGAATCTCCCAAATGAGAAATGATAAAATCCAAATGGAGGGATGGTTTGCTGTCAGGCTTCCTATTATGAATATTACTGTCTCCTTCTTCATTTCTTACCTCACTGTAAAGGACTCACATCACTATATAGTTTTTGGTGTGTATGTTTCTCTCTAGGCTTTTTGTTTGTGTGTTCTTAAAGCACATCAACCTTAGGCAAAGCCCCTGATTCTTTCCTCCATCTCTTTGCAGACTAACATGCTCAGCAGGATGCAGTCAGTTTTATTATTCAATAAAATGACTTTTGCTGAAAAAACAGCTGAGTGTTAAAATACCATTTTTTCAAAGGTAAGTGCTCACTGAGTGAGAACATATGATTATAAAAGCATAGAAATGAGTGGAAATGAAAGAAGGCCTTGACATATCCTGATACATGCATCTACAATATGTGGGATAATGCCTTTCATGTCATAGTTGCTTAAAAACACTTAACTTTATGATAACTGCAACATACTTTAGATTTAGTTTTCACGTTTTTTATGTTGTCTGATGGCAAAAAAAAAACAGGAAGGAAAAAGCAAAGAAGGGAAAAATAAAGCTGTTCCTTAGAGCTTTATTATCTCAGTGTTTTTACTCCACTAAAAATTGTCATTTCTAGAATCATGTCTTACCCATATTTGCACAGCCAGATGATGCCATTCACGTGAGGGGATGACACTGGTGCCTTCCTCACCCCACAAATAGTATTGCCCAATGTGTCAGAGAGATGCCTCTTTTTCTGCAGTCTTCCGTTTTCAGAGCATTTCTGAGCACAAGTAATTGTTCAGTCAATAATTGTTGAAAGAATTGCCCTTGCTTCATTTGGAGAAGGGGGCATATTTGTGGATGGAGATTTCAAGCTGAATAAAGACCTCCTAAAATTCAAAATTCAGTTTTCTATTGGTGCCTTTGAGGGCAGTAAGAATCCTTGGCTTTTATTGGATTCCCAAGAGTCACAGACTGCCATGGTGGAGAGAAGTGCTTCCTCTGACAATTAGGGAAAAAAAAGCTTTGGGGAGAAGTAATATAGGTCTAATTGTACATGGGGTTTACAAAACCTAGTAGGTTATACTGGACTTAAAAAAGAAATGCTGTTTAATTGCTCAAAAATCTCCCCAGAGCTAGCGGCTATCATAGTCAGCATACAATTGCGAGACAGATATATATTTTTAATAACACTCCAATCCGTACTTTTTAAAAACTCTGTAGTTTAAAAAGTGCTTTCTCACTTGAAACACAGAGTCCGCCCTAGTAGACTCTTGAGCTACCCTTCCTTGGGAATATGAAGACCAACCCTATTTTCAGTGTTTTATGTTTTCCTATTTGGCATGTGCCTTAGTCCCCATGGTGTGTAGCACAATCATTTCTAAAAAACGTTAGCAGCCTTGCACTTATGAGGCACATTTCTCCTGAGCATTTTAATAGATAACCTGATATAGAACAAGAAGACTACTAATCTCTTCACTTACAAAACAAGAGAGTCAAAATGTATCTATTGAACAGCGATTTTTTTTCCTTGCAGCTGTTGGAACCATAAATGAAACTGCAGTGAATATTAACTCTGTCTGAGGTTTTTAGTTGGTTGGTCACTTCTACAATACCAAGCATAGAAGATATATCATACATATATTATTACACAAATTAATGAAAACCCAGAGCCAGTTATTGGGGGGGGGGCAAAGCTGCAATATCAGAGAGAGGAAACAGACCACAGTCAATTCTGACCCAGCCAACTTCTCAGGATGAGCAGGCAAGTCCTATCTTCATAGTCCTCACCCTGGCTGGTTGCTCCTACAGAATGCCCGAATGTCTGCTCCTCCTTTCTTAAATATCTTCCCAGTACAGTTTTTTCACTTCTTGGTCCAAGTCTGTATCATAATCTTAGAGTTAAGATTAAAGGTGTGAGCCACTACTCTTTGTACTGTTTGGTTGTTAGGCCTTGAACTCACAAAAATACAAAAAAAGATTTCTGTCTCTTGAGTGATGGGATTAAAGGCATGAGTCACCACTCTGACCCTCTCAGCTTGACTGTGAGTGATTCTGCAATCTAATGTTCAGGTTGATTTAATTAAATATAAAATATATCGCCACAATACATAGCTTTTATATGCATTATAGCGTTTAGGAAAATGTTTACAAAATTGTCTTATAGAGTTTGTTTTCTTTTATTCAAAATTTGAAAATTAATTTCAAACGAAAGGAAGTCAAAAGTATTTTTAAATATGAGTCAATAGAGTTAAATAAATGTATAGATACTTATTGACATGCAGAGATACACTAAATTAGCACATCATCTTTTAACTTATGGTAATCTACTATGATAAGTTTCACTAATTATCTGCTCTCTTCATATAATTCCATAGATGTAGCTAATGCAAGCATTTAGAAGAGATTTTGTTTGCACTGCTATCAGATTGAGAGAATTTTGACATTTCTATTTGTTTTAATTATGCTAATTAAATGCCTTAATGATAGTTGCCATTCATTTACCAAGGATTTTAAACGTGGGACATTCTGAAATTTTGTGTCCTTGGCTATTTTGTGAAAGAGTAGGGTGAAGTTAAACAGAGAAAAGTTAAATTCAGTTTTGCCTCTGTGCACCTTTCTCTTGTGAATATCATTGCAAGATATGATGTGTTTGGGCAGATTGTCTGATTCAGCCTATTGAATATAATAGAATCAGTTGCCCATAGCAGTCTGCCAATCGCATTGTGTTTCTGCTGTTTTTCTCTTGTCCTAGAAATTCATCTTGTTGAAAGCATTTGTGTTATTGAAAGCAATGAAGCCTGGTAGTGCTGGCCTTTACCATTACCTTTACCTCATTTACATTTTAGCTCCGTCCTCCCCCAGGTCCTTACTCCCCTCTGTAGCCTCCATCACTTCAGTGCATCTCATCAGGCACCATTTCAGTCACACAGAAGGAATCTACTGTGCAAAAAATGACCTGCATACAAAACACTGGTTCTGGGGAGTTTGGAACTACTGGGTTTGTTTCCGAGCCAGCAGCAGCTGGATGACCTAGATCCAGTGATGGCTGCCTCTGTTCTGTGCTTTGCCACTTCCAGGATGACCATTGTTGCATTTCTATCAGGATGGGAAAACACAGCATGCATTCTGTGGGTGGTGTAATTTCCTCTGTTGGAAGAATGAGGGCACAATGGGAAATTTAAAATCCCAAAGAGCAAGAGGGTGAATGTAACAAAGCAGAAAATATGTGCCTGGTGTTCCATTATGCTAGCAAGTATTACTTCCTGTGTGTGCAGGAACAGCAAGAAAATTATATATTCACCTGACTGGTTATAGGCAACAAGCACAGCTTAATGCAGTCATCTAATATAATAGGGAAAACTGCAGGATTTATTTAGGCCAATCAAAGCAAAAAATCAAATGTCAGAAATCAAAATAAATAATCACTCAATTGTCTGGCTATTAATTTAATAACAAGTGATTGCTTATAACCCAGTAAATGCTTAATCACATTAAGAAAAAAAGCAGTACCTAGTTATAAAATAACATTTTCTAACTTCCATTGAAAAGTTATCTTTGCCATTAATCAATATCCCTAAAATAATGATTTATCTAAACCAGCATATCCATTAAACTAGAGCATCTGCTGAAATCATTTGGAAACCTGCTGAAGCTCCAGACTCTCCAAACCCATGCCAGTGAGCTGGGTATGCATGTGCTCTGTTGAGGCTTCATATTGTCCTGAGAGCTACTGATTTGGACTTGATTAAAACTGATCTACACTGTTCTGTTTAAAAGCTTAGTGTCATTTTTAAGTAACTAGATTGAGGGATTTGGAGCCGCCTCTGACTCTTTGATATCTCACCTCTAACCCGGGCTTTTTGATATTATTTTCTTTAATATAGAATGACAAAGCATACTTCCATATCTGTATGGACACACCTGCAGTTAAAATCCAAGTATTAAATATTCAATTATTCAGTCAAGCTGATCAGTATGATTATCATCTCTATTTTTGGTAGAAAGTGAAATTTACTATCTTAACTACTTTGAAATAGTTTAAATTCTGTACTGTTTGGTGAACATTGCCCACTCCATTCACTTCCCAGCATCTGGGAACAATTTTTTTTTTTTCCGCTCTTTAAGAATTAGTATAGGAAATAACTTTTTGTATGGGACACTAATATCACAAAAATTAACTCTAGGCACTGACGGATGGGCTTGTGTGACAGTTAAAAGTTTCTGTAGAGGAAAGGATATGATCAGCAGGGTAAATATTTCCACAGAATAGGATATAACATTTATCAGCTACACTTCAGGGAATAGACTAACACTGAAATTAATAAGAATTATAGAAATTAAGCATCAAGTAAATAAAACTGCCAATAAGCATGTGGTCAAATGATCTGAATAGACAGTTTTAATAAAAGAAAACACAAATGGCCAATGTCCTTAGCCATATGAAATGCTATTTAAAACTACTTGGGGATAGTACCTCATTCAGCATGCCTGTTGTTAACATTGTGACAACACACCTTGAAACGATATATAGAAAGAAAGAAACCCTGATTCACTGTCAATGAGGATACAGAATAGTTCAGCCATTCTGGAAGTCAGCTTGAAGATTTCTCAAATATTTACAAACAGAAACACTGTATGACAACTTTTTCTCTCTGGAGCATATACCCCTCAAACTATGTAACCAAACAAATATTAACAATTAACACTTAACCTGTGTTAATTGGTGCTTTACTGACTATATCAAAGTATTGGAATCAAACTGTTTCTATCAACAGATGAGCCAATAATGAAAATTTTATACTGTTCAACTCTAAAGAAAAATGAAATTATTAAATTATCATAAAATGAATGGATTTAGAACTTATGACATTAAAGGAGGCCAACCATCCTTATAAAAACTGTAAGTGTACATGTTGGCACATTATAAAATGTGCAAAAGAAAGAAAGAAAGCCCATTAGGGGCTAAGAGAGAACTGAACACAGATAATCAACATGAGTTAGGAAAGAGGATATGGAGCTCATTGTTTTTCCAGTTTTAACTTTGCCATGGACTGTTCATTTTGAGTGGTGGATAAGTGTAGAGTTGGTTCTAATAAGCTCTATATTCCTTCTGTTCCCTTCCAGGAACCTACATAGTTTCAGTTCATGAAATGTGAGTGTATATATTTCCATTAAATAAAACAATATATTTGAATAATATATAATAAATAAGATTGTGGGAAAGCTTCCATGAATGCTGTCACCTGAAAGAGAGTAAGGCAGAAAGGAATGAACAAGCAAAGACTATCTTTTTTTGCAGAAAAGTTAATGTAATTGTGCATTGATGTTTACTAAGAAAAAAGAGCTTCTTATAGGAATAATAATTTTCTTTATTTCCCCACTAGGTATGAAATATGTAAATATTTTGCAGAATATTTCACAATGTTGTTCAAACTGTTTCCTGGTCTCAGATTTCAACTGAAAATAAACCACAAAAATCAATTATAGAGTAGGCCATGCTCCTCTCCCATTCAGACTGCAATTATTCATCTCTTTCCACATATCAGTGGATAAAGTACTGCTTGCGATAGTAGTTAATTACTTTAGATAATAAGTTTTAGGTAGCCTAATAAGACTTGTAGTTCAAAAATTGATTTACCTTTTAAAAGAAAACTGAGCAAAGTTGGCCATGAAACCCGTTATCCCAGATAGCAATGCTAAAGCAAGAAAAGTAGGCACAGGAGTTAAGTCTAAGTAATTGTTTGTCAAATTGATAAGACTCTTTTTCTTCCTATGTATTTCTAGTGTAACAGCCTAGTGATTAGAAGTTTTCAGAGATGGTGTGGAGCTCCATGTGCTCTTCTGTTTGCCGCCATCCTAGACCTGAGGTCGGAACTCTTCCATCTACAGTTAAAGTTAAATCAGGATTTTATGACTGTTGTGGCAAATGACATGTAGTGGATGAAGTATGTAAATTGTAAGCCCAAGCCAGACAAATAATAGCCCCTCTCTCACACTACATCCTATTTTTCCTTCCTTCCTCCTCTTCTTATGAATCTAACCTAGTAGTTTCAGTCCTCATTTAGATATCTTCACTAATATTTGTAGCTAATGATTGACATCTTTTACTTCCAGACACATGTGCTATTAACCCGTCATATGATTGTAGGTTCAGGCTCTTAGCTATTTGATTAGTGTTTAGTAAAAGAGATACACGTTATTCCTACAGAGTCCTAAAGATATTGCATATTCTAGAAAACAAAAAAATCCTAAGAATTGTTAAGAGTTGATCTGGTTTGTTTCAAAGCATTAGCCAAATAAAAATAATTTCATGTTCAGAACCAAGAGTATAAATGCCACAACTGTCAAAGTTTACAAAGAGGGATGAAAATCCATACACAGTTGCCATATTAGAGGTATTACACCATCTTTCTTCTGACACAGCACCAGAGGTCATGTTCCTCTGAGTTCCCAGAGGAATCTTTGTCTACCAAAGCAAGAATGTATATGTTTGTGGTGAGGGAAACATATCACTAAAATTCTAAGTTCTACTTTTTCACTGAAGTAAGGTTTATTGTGAGCTCTTCCATTATAGATCTATTATCTGAGATAAAAGGCAGATTATAGAACTTTGAAACAATAGAGGAGAGCTGTGAAGGAATAATTTAGACAATTCAGCTATATACAATTATAATCAGATGTAGGGCCATTGGTGGAGAGAAAAAGAGTGTTTCTCACATATAGCAGGTTGTGGAGATAGTTAATAGAATATGGATCCTTTAGGAGAAAGATAGATGTTAGCCAAGAGTGCAAAATAATATGAATAAACCAAAACAATAAAGGATGATAATCAGAAAGTTGTTGCAATAAGTTTTCATAATGCAATTAAGAAAACAGGACCATTTTTTTTTCTATTTACATCATACAGCAGTGTCCAGAACCTTCTGGGAACTGTAGAAGGGATACAGACTTGTCTCATGATCATGTTTAAAGTATCAGCATGTATCTTAAACCTTAAAATCATGGCAAATATCCCTCAGGATTCCTCAGACACCAAAAGTGCTGAATCTCCACTAGGTATGTGGACCCAGAAAAGAAGCAGATTTTCTTACAACCAAGTTACTTTGGAAGTATAATTTTCCATATTTTAAAGAGTAATATTTCTAATTTTCAAAAGGATAACATTTCAAAGACTACAGTCTCTTTCTCTCTCTCTGTGTGTAAATTTGATGTAAGTTAAAATTATTTGATTAAGAGGGAATCTAAATTGATAAAAATAGCTTTATAATATTACCTGTGTCAAAGTCTGTTGGTGCTGATTAGTATGGGAACCTAATTCATGGTGGGAAGTACCATTCTGTGCTGGTGATCCTAGACAATGTAAGAAAGCAAACTAATTAAGCCATATATACAAGCCAGCTAGCAGCATTCCTTCATGGCCTCTACATCAGCTCCTGCCTCTCCACCTTGCCTTGCTTTCCTGGATGATGGATGAGCTACAGGCTGTAATATTAAATACAGTCCATCAAATTGTTTTTGGTCATGGTATTTTATCACAGCAATAGAAACCTTAACTAAGACAGTACCCACTGAAGTCCCCACCACATAACTTGTGACTATTGTCTGAAAATAGAGGTCTGCCTGTGCCAAAGGCCAGAGGAGAAATCACCATCCTTCCAAGAGCAGTCGACTCTGTTTAATCAGACTTTTGTTTTTCCCACAAAAAGTCCAAAAGGAAATTGTTTCCTGTGATTATGTTTGGTATCTATTCTCAGTTTTTACAGGGATTGGACTATCACATAATTAATGGCCTGGACGTTCTGCTTAGCTTGCATGTGGGTCAGAGTCATTGTCTTCTTACTTGGGTAAGCAGAGTAGTTGAACTGAAGTGCTAGGTGAGGAAAGAAAGCTGAAAAGCATGGTGTGGTAGGAAGGCTCCAAGCATTATTTGTACTTCCTGAAACCAGTGGGGCTACAGTTTGTCACGGTCTTCTTCACCTTCTACGTCCTCTTAAGAATAATAGGAAGCACAAATTTCAAAAGATCTGTTCTAAAACCTAACAAACAAGAATACCACATTTAACCAAACCAAACCCCTGGACTTCAGAATACAAAGAATCTACTGTAAAATGTTGGCTATATATTTATAGGACTTATAGAGTCAATCTTGCAGCAGCCAGTCAGATATCAGGTGTAAGAAGATTATCCTCCATTCCTGCAGGTAATCTTCTTGTAGTGGAAGCAATTCTATAAAAGTATAGACTCCAGTCTGTTGCTCTAAGTCTGAAGGTTCATAGTCTTGCTAAGGTCAAGTCTGGCTTTATTGACAAAAGCTTGTAGCTTGTCTTCCACCTTTGTTTCCTTCTCTTCTTTAATGTCTCAGATATTAGCCCCCAAGTGTATCTCTTTCTGTACTTTCTGAATGCCAATGTGCAAATGCCCATCTCTGCTTCACAGTTTTATTCCTAGGTAAAAAGATTCCTTTAGATTCTCTAAATTCTCAAGCTGTCTCACTCATGCAGGTCAAATATTTCCACCTTTGCTCAGAGTGGCTGAACTAAGCACTTTTTAAAACTACTATTCTAGATTTATAATGTGTTCAGTATTTTATATATACGTATGGTGTATTTTAACCAAATCCACAACCATTCTCTTCTCTCCAATTTTTTCCTATGTCCAAAATACTATTTTCTCCTAATGTCATGTATTATTTCTTTTAAACCTATTGCCAGTTTGTACATGAGCATTGTTGAGTCCATCTACTGTAGTGTTTGAGTAGCCTTACAGAACCATATCCCTGAAGGAAATTCATTTCCATACTTCAATTGTCATCAATTGACAATAGCTTCCCATCTAGAGGTGAGGCTTTGTGATTCTCTACCTCATCCATGCTGGGATTTTTGCTGACTTTATCTGTGTAGGTCTTGTGACTGCGGTCATAGTCACTATGAGTTCACAAGTACATTGGCCCTGCCATGCCTGCAAAACACTGGTTTATTGTCAACCACCACCTCAAGATCTCTACTAATTGCCCTTCACAGTCTTCCCACCACTAATGAAAATAGGGTGTGACGTAGATGTCTGTTTAGTAATGAGCACTCTATCCTCTTTTCTTCTTTGCGTGTTTGACCAGCTATGAATTGCTGTATTAACTACTATCTAATGCAAAGATTAATTTCTCTGATGATGGTTCAGAGCTTTACTATTCTATGAGTATAAAGACAAGTACTTAATGGACAATGTATTACTATATATGTCCATTTATCAGAATTATAGTAGAAGATTTATAGTATAGACTTTTAGTAGTAGATTCAATCCTAGGGTCTATTGTCTGACTAGCTAATAGTTTTTGGCTCAGTTAAATGTACTAGGAATAGTTATATCTTTTGGTACAGGCCCCCAATCTAATCAGAACATTGTTGGTTTTTATCATAAAATTCCTGCTACTATTGCACCAACGGATAAGTGGTTGTTATCTTAATGCTTGCCTAATCCTAATCACATTCTATTTACAGAATCACAGAGTCTCAATTGAGTTATAAAATTCAATTCTGTGATCTCCATGGTTGTTTGTACTCCTTTCTACTTTACATAGGAGTGTGTGTGTGTGTTCCTATGTAAAGTTATTTCTCTGATAAATATAAGTTATTTCTTAAAATCCTATATTTTTGAAACTTAAAACTTACTTTTATTTTTATGAATATGCATATTTTATTTGTATATAATTCTTTCCCACATGTACTCAGGTTCTCATGGAGGTGAAGTGGTAACTAGGTTTATAGATGGCTGATGTGGGAATGCCTTTCAGTATGCTGTGAATATCAATCTTTAAATAAAGGAGATGTTGTGGGACATGACAGGCACCATAGAAGAAATAGGAGGAGAAATCAGAACATAGGTAGGAGAAGCAGGGCGGAGTCAGGCAGATCGAGCAAGTCACCCAAGAAACAACATGTAAGGAACACAGGTGATCCACAGGCCACCTAAGGAGCAACATGTAAGGAACACAGGTGAGCCACGGGCCACGTGGCAGACAGATTAATAGAAATGGGTTGATTTAAGATGTAAGAGCTAGCTAGCAATGTGCCTGAGCCCTAGGCCAAACAGCATAAAGTTAATATAAGTGTCTGAGTAATTTCTAGAGGCCTGAGCAGCGGCGGCTGGACAGCTAAGGGTCATTTCTGGGGGCCTGAGTGGCGGCAGGTAACTAAGGGGTCTGGCATGGCAGGGTCTGGGCCTCTGGTCACCCAGGACCAAAGAAACCCCACTGCAACAGATGGCGCCCAACATGGGGCGAATATCCACTTAAAGCCTGAGAAAGATTAGAAAGGGTTCTAGATCACAGAAACTGAGCCAAGGCAGCTTCCAAATTGTGGATACGAAGTGGGTCATTGTACAAAGAAAGTGGGGCGTCGGGGTCACATTCAAAATGGCGCTGGCAGACTGGCGTCAGGGAGTGTAAGCTGCAATCAGGCAGGTTCCTGAAGTCTTACAGAAGACTTAGTAGCATGTGATTGATTTTAGAATTCTGTTTATTTTGAACAAAAAGATGGTTTCTTAGTTGCAGCATTTTCTTGGGTGTGCTCTGTTTGCTGGCCAAGAACAGAGATGTGGTCCCTTTAAGAGAACTTACTGATTCAGCTTCCTCAGCAAAAATTATGCAGCTCTTTAAGAGAGTGTATTTTAAAAGCTCTTGTGGTTAGAAGATGATTAAGGATTAATAATAAAACAGATTCTGATGAAAAGAAAAACCTGTAAACAGGTTACAATGTGTGTAAAAGATACATAGGCATCAGAGAGAAAAGAAAGAAAATAGAGAAAGTCTTTAAAAAAATAGGGAAATAAAATATAATAAACCACATAAAGATGCAAAATAGATACAAAATCTATAGTTTTAACTGTTCTCAAAGTTTTAAATAAAGCCTGTGCAAAACTATATCACTTATAAAAGAACAACAAGAGCTTGGTGATTCAGTTATCCAAATGTATATTATTCCCATACTTCTTCTTTTACATCTTGCTTTATTTAAACCTTATATTTGAGAATATCCTTTCTCCCCACACTTATTTATCTTATCTCCACTTATCTCCAGTACCAAACAATGAATAAATAGGAGAAAGAAGCTTGAATTGTGTTTCCTCCCCACATTTTATTATCTGAACTTTATAAACTAATTAGATTTATGTAAATTCTCCCAGATGTAGTGCCCACTGAATCCTTATTCTTATTAAATAAATCTCTATACTTGATCAAAACAACCTTACCTCTCAGTTAGTTTTCTAAAGCCTGTTTTCTCATCTATGGGCATTTGGATAAAATATCTGATGTACTGAAAAGGAGAGCAATAAGCTAGAAGGAAGTGAAGACTTGTTCTACCTCAGAGTGATATGATTTCCTACCTTTATCTGTAATAGGGAGTCCATCTCTGGTCTAGTCTCCCTGAGGCTAGTCAAGCTAGAGGCCCTTCTTTAAATCTTAGTGTGAAGGTGTTTGATTCTTCACAAGCTTTAGTGGACCCTCTTATCTTGGACACAAATATTAATTTTCTTACTTCCAGCTCATGTCAAAGGGGCTTCCTCCATAATTTTTTTTGATTTTGTATATTATAATTACATCATTTCCCCCTTCCATTTTCTCCCTCTAAACACTTATTCCAAATATCTCTCTTAGTCTTAGTTAGGATTGCCATTATTGTGATGAAATACCACAATCAAAGAAAGTTAGGGAGAAATGCTTTTATTTGGCTTACACTTCCGCATCTTAGTGTGTCTTGAAGGCATCAGAAAAGGAACTCAAACAGAGTAGAAACCAGAAGCTGATGCAGAAGTCATGGGCAGGTGCTGTTTACTGGCTTACTTATCATGGCTTGATCAGCTTTGCATTCTTATATAACCCAGGACCACCAGCTCAGGGATGTCACTACTCACCATGGGCTCCGCTCCCTCCATCACTCACTAATTAATAAAATACCCAATAGCCAGATCTTATGGGGGCATTTTATCAATTGAAGTTTCCTCCTTTTAGAAAACTCCAGCTTGTGCCAAACTGACGTAGGCATCTTATGACATCCTCCTTGCTTTCTTTCAAATTATTGGCCTTTTTTAAAAATTAACTTTGTTTACATATATACATGTATATGCATTATACATTTTTTATAATAAGTACAACCTGGCTAAATTCATATAATGTATTAACATTGTGTATGTATGTATGTATGTATGTTTTTAGAGTTGACCACTCAGTATTTGATAAGTTATAGGTATCTATATGACAATTATATAATAATTATGTGAAAAAGTACTTTTCCCCTAGGAAAGTGTATTTCATGGAGAAAAGTATTTCTCTCACTTTCAGCATTCCTGAGTTTCCTGTAGTTCTCTGCGTGGGACTGGGGTCTTTTGGGTTTTCTCACACCTACTTAGGCATGTATGTGTCTTCCTTGTTCAGCTCATGTTTAGGAAGTACTTCCATTTTATGAACAAACGTACCTACCACAATGCAACATCTTTTCTTTTTTAAAATCCATTTGCTACTTAACCTTCCTTGAATATTTCAGGTCAGAATGCAATTTGAGACACGTCTTCTACATTGTTAAATCCATATGCTCCTTGACAAATGACCTCAATGAAAACTCATGTCCTCTTTCTTCCTGTCAGTCTTGTTACAGGGGTGAGATTGATGGGCTTTATGCAAGGTGTTTGTTATCATTGTCGGTTACATTCTGAATGGCATTGACCTATACTGAGTTTGTGTTTTGCTACTATTATATTAGACAGCCAAGTACTCTAAGTAATTTCTTATAATTCTAAGGTTTAGAAGCCCAGCTTCAAGATTTAAGCTGGTTAGCTATTTTGGAGTTCTCTCTCCTTTGTTTGCACTTAACTTACTTTGTCTTGTAGTCTGTGGCTCTCCATCTTCCTTGGGATTGCGGACATATTGGTCCATGAGAACGGAGGAAGCAGAATCTGGGAACAGGGTTTGGATGCCTGCAGATATGATAAAGATAGACCCTCCCTTCCTGGGAGATAACTTCAGTGAATCAGTTCTGCTTTATTTCAGAGTATAGGAAATATACAGGATTGGGAAGCCCAGGGGCAGGATCTAATTGCATTAAGTGGCACACTCCTACCATAAGGCTTTGTATGTGGCAGCAGGGTCCTATAGCAAAGCTCCTAGAACAAGACTTGATTACCATATGTTCAGCAGGGGGGGCTTCCAACAGGAAACTGTGCCAAGGGTCATACAAGAGATAAATCAGGCATCTTAGGCTTAGAGACAGATTTTAGATAAGGTCAGTCCTTTAGGCTCAGAGACATTCTCTTGATAAGGGCAAATAAAAAGCAGGAAGCCCTTGTTGATACAGTTGAGAAGAGTGGGGAATCCTTCATGTTGCTGAGCTTAGAGAAATCTGCCACAGACTGCCACATCTAGCAAGCAGAGCCTCCCAAAAGTAGTCTTTCTTCTGTGGGCCAAGTGTGTGAAAATTTGTAAATATGTGTATAATTCTTATTTTCTTAAAAGGAATTTCAGTTTAGAAAAAGACTTACCTTATTTCTGTTTAGTTACCTCTAGACTCTGTGGAGACATGAGGTACCGTGTACTGGAGTTCCAGGCCCTCCCTGATTCTGACTGGCCCATGTTTTCTCTTCTCGGTTCTCTCCCATAATAGATCCCTGTAATGGTATTTGTCCTTTCTACTAGTTTAATAAAAAGATGATTGGCCAGAAGGCAGACAGAAAGTCTGGATGGGGCTACCAAACTAAGAAAAAGTCTAGAAACAGGAAGAGCAGAGGAGAGACACCAAGAGAGACAACCAGGAGAGACGCCAGCAGACACAGAGGAAAGGAGACAGCGATGCTGCTCTGAGAACAGGCAACAAACCATATTGAGATAAAATGAAGGAGCTAGCTATCAATATGTCTGAGCCATAAGTCAAGCAGCATAAAATTAATATAAGCGTCTGTATATTACTGTGGGACTGCTGGCCCAGACTTAGGCCGGAAACCCCTTATTACAGCCCTCTATTATGCTTTTATCAACACGTCTTTAGAGGAGATACAATTCAACCTGTGACATCACTTGTGCACTGCTCTACTGTTGCTGCCTAGCAATTCTTACATGCCAGCTCTTTCAGAGACCATCTGATTTCCTGGAAAGTAGTTCATCTCTATTGAAAAACAAAGCATCTTCCTCTAATACATGGAAGACATTGTTAATTTAGCCCCCCCCCTTTTCTGCAAATGATTTATCTAATTTTCTAGCCTCTACTATGATCTAACAAAAGAAATTGCTAATTCAAAATCATGGATTTCTTGCTCCCCTTGGATCCTAAGTAGAGTTCAATCACTTCATATTCTAAGCATATCTATACAGCTCATGAAATCCCTTAAAGCTAGTGACAATCTACATTTGTACTTTTGACCCCACTTGCTTAAAATGTTTTCTGTTTCAAGCTGTCCCCATTCATGCTTGAAACATACTCTATAAGATTTTTCAGTGGGAATGAATAGCTTGGCTTTATATCACCAGACCATTACCATTTCTTTAAGAATCAAAGAAAGCATGGGAATTTTGAATTTTTGAAAATATTGATCTAAAATATTGTATATTCATACATTCCAAGTTTATCTAATCTGTGGCTGCATTTCAATATGTATGTATAAGCAGATATACATACCCAGGGAAAGTTTTAATAGTATTTAGCCACAATAAGTTCTAGAGTGTCCTTTTGTTACATAGTTAAGGGACATACCAGAGTTGTGATGTTTTATCACATCTCAGAGACTAACTATCGTTGATAGTAAATTTTAGATGATAGATTTTTCAGGAAATTAAAATACCCAGGAGTGGATATCAAGGGCCATCTGAAGGAGACCATTATTGACAATGGAAAAGTGAAAGCTTGCAATGCTATGTAATTTAATTGGACTCTTCTGACAGGCTGACCATTTGCCAAAGGCTATGCTAAGGAACATAACATGATAGGCTGTAAATTTCCTATATATATATCTCCCAGGTTGCTTAGAACAGTCGTGACAGTTTTTAATTTGTTTAAAATGTCCTTTCTCCTGAGATTTTAAAATTTCATTGACAAGAAAATCATAGAGGAAGGTATGCCCAGGCAGTGATAAGGAACTTGGGCATTTAACTTCATATGAGAACTGGAAGTAGCTTTGCATGTTTTCTCTTTTGGATTTTTAATACATGCCAAATAAAGAGATTCTTTTAAAATTTTAGTCTAAATATGTATGGTGTTAGTGTGAAAACTAAGCATGGCAGATAATCAAATGAAACACTGGATTTACCATTAATAACATCAAATTTCCTGGAGCCATACCAGTTGACTAATTTGGGTCATGGTTAAGACAGAATTTTATTTCCCTGATTATTTCAGTAAAACAAAAGTGGTTCTATAGATGTCTAGTTCTTTGTTTTGGCCAACAGTGTTATACATTGGTGTGCATAGCATTAAACAAACAAAAAAAAAAAAACAACAAAAAAAACAACAACAACAAAAAAAAAAACCACTATACACAGCTAATTTCAGATAGGAGCTACTTTGAGGCTAAAAAAAAAAAAATGGAAAGATTTTATAATGTTGCTTGTTCATTCCTGCCTCATTGGAAAGAAGAAACCCCTATAACCCCATCTTTAGAGAATTTAAGATGAAATGAGTCTGCATTTATTTTACTAACTATAACCACCTCCATAAATATAAAATCGTACTGATAAATCAAGTTTGAGTTTTACCTTAATTCTTTATTTCTACATCCCATGTAAGTGAAAAGTAAGATACTCCCTAACTTTTGTCTTGAGATCTTGACAAGGATGCTCTGCTAGAGCTCATGCAATAGTCCATCATCCTGTCCTGGGGGACTTGGGATTAAGTGATTTGATTTTCATATGCTGCGTTGGGCTTTTCATTACAACATGCCACTATCAAACACTATTCAGAGGTCAAAATTTGGACAAATCATTGAAAGTTGTAAAAAGTAAAATAATAGAACATTTCAGGCATAATACTAAGTGGAATATGGGAAAGGTTATAAGGAGGAAGGTAAAGTGGGGAAGTAATTTAATTATACTTTTAATTAAATGTAATTTAAACATTAACAAGAGTATTAGAAGCTTTGAAAAGAAATAGTAAATGTACAACTGCAATTATAGTAAACTAATGAGAATGTGCATATTTAGAAACCAAAATTAAAACATCAGTTTGATATTATAAATTTGGAGAAGGTCGGCCAAATCTTAATGAGTAATAGTAAAACTTTAAGGAAAAGGTGATTTATAAATAGCATATGGTTGATCTGAGAAAATAGAAATGAATTTTTCAAGTTGTTTGAGTTTGAAAGGATCAAATAACACATGTCATTGAAAAATTCATAATAAAATAAAGGAATGAGTTACATTCTATAAAATCTATGTAAATCAGCCATAGTATGGATATGGTGCATGATATATATGGTATGACATGTCATGATACAATATAGAAGGCTTGTTAATGAACTTCAGCCTCTGTCTCTGTCTTAGTGGTAGTACCAAAAAGGAATATAATATTATATATATGCAGTTAACTGTCATATTTATATTCATTCAGAGATTAAAAAGATAATTCCTCATCTTTAAGGTGTACACAATTATTGGGACATCTTGTATATACGGAAACATACTGCTTACAGTAAAATAGCTAAGTATAAAGCATGAGACAGTGTGCAGTTACCATTTAGCAGGAATTATAAAATACTTCAATGGAAGAGGTGAATCCTGATTAGAACATAAATTAAGGAATACAATTAATGTTTCATACTTTGAAGTAAAATAATAGGCAAAAATTTGGCATGTGAAAATGCAGAGAAACATTCATTATTTATAAATTTAGAGGGATTTGGATTTGGGAACTTGAAAAATAATAAAAAGGTGCTGTGTAGAGAAGCAGTAGTGTCATAGAGCACTACAGAGTCGGAGCTCATTCTCCTGAGTACAGTGAACTCTGAGACACATGCTTAAGCTTGGGAGGAGAGCCAATGTGCTTGCATGCCAGGAAGAGGATTCTGCAGGCACTGAATAAAACACACTAAGTATGCTTCAGTGGAGAGTTATAATCCTCAGCTAGGCAATCATTCCAAAAATCCAAATAAAAGATAGTGGAGGTTGAATTAACATGGTGTCATATGTATGGACAGAAAAATATGATTATCAGACTTATTTAGAAAATAAAAATCTAGGATGTGGTCATTACTTATAATGATAATAGCAATGGCCATAAGAATGTATGTCATAGACCAGGCACTAATGACTGGCTGCATATTCACATGTAACATAAAAAAAAAGAAACAAAAACAAAAACTGGTACTTTTAAATCCTCTCAAATTATCCCCTTTCATAACGTGCCCTAGCTTGGCAATCAGCATCGGTTTTCACTTAAAAGCTGTAGGCAAATGTCATCATACTGGAAAAGTTATTTTCTTCTATAGTATCAAATTCATCATTGAATAATGTGCTCACCTCTCACCACCTCCACAATGACAACCATTGTTAAACACATGCTTAACCTTTTTAGTGCTTAGTATACTTAGCAACTCATAGGAGAAACTCCATTTTATAAAAGAAAGCATCAAGGTACTTAATTAGAACTTTCATACCAGCTGTGACTTCAGAGGAAAAATATACTCTGTGTGGTGAAATACTGTGAATTTAAAGACAGTCGTGACCTAGAGTAAAAATGTTGTTTTCATATTAATCTGAATCAAACACACATTCATACACATACATTGTTAATACTTCCATTAAAGTCATGATATAAAATGATATGCTGTAATATTTTACTTATTGAATTATTTATAAAGCAGTATTACAAGGACTGTTATTTCTCACATTAAAGGGGACATATTCTTCTCTAGATATACAAAGACTGTGAGCCAGAGTGGATAATTTACCATTCAGTCCTTTGTGTAGGTGTGATAAATGGAGAGAACTGCTTTGTTTGGCTCTTGCAGACATAGTGACTCTCCTGAGAAGCCTCTTACATACCGTAGAAATTTGGGTCTGGATATGCTAACTAGGTGATGTTATTGACCTTCTGTCTTATGTTTGCATAATTGCAATTCTCATATCAGCTCTTGCTAAGCATAAGAATGACACTGAAATTCAGGACCAAGCTAGTCAATCCCACTTACTTTTTTTCCCTGTTGAATTTGTTGTAAATTATTGTGCTAGATAGTATAAGCAAGCAGAGAAGGAGCCTCTTATGCACATAAAAGACATGAAAAGCAATGTATTGTCTCTAGAATTGCTCAATGTTTATTCAAATCAGAGGTTTTTAAAGGATGCATTTCATGTGGAGTAAAGGGAAAAGTTTAAAAGCACAGCCATGGCAATTACAGGGAACATGTTTTCTGTCTCTTCCCATAGCCACACATGCATCTTACCCTCAATGGCTGCCAGCCTTCTTGTCAGACCAATTACTTTAAAACAATTGTTTTATTTGGAATAGATGCCACAGCCCAAGTGATTGTGCCTTGTCAGTGACACATTCAATTAAAACAGTTCTGAATAGGAGTTCTGGAGGGCCTACTGTGCCTTGTCCAATCTTATCAGTCAAGAAAGAACAACCTCAGAGACTCAGTACCGGCTGGTTCCACGGTCAGGTGGCTGGAACATGTTGCACCATCCCAGGGTTCCTCTGAGTCTCTCATCCCTGTACCTTTTACAGCCAATGACAGGCGCCATCTCAGCAGTGTCTGAGTCTACAAAGCCAAGAAAGCTTATGGCAGTAAATAAGATGGCAGCTGTGACAGTCCTGACAGCTGGCTAGAGCTTAGGGTGGCAGTCTGAACGGACTGTGAGCAGTTGGAGTGGCAGTGAGGTATGACCACCATTACTTGTTGGCAGATGACAATTTCCACACTGCTAGTTACATCACAATGGACCAATGTGCTCACATCATCACTTAGTCAGACAGAACTTTAAACAAACTCCAAATGCCTAGCATTTTCACACAATCCAAAGCTAGGAAAGCCAAAGACTCTTATTAAAACAGAAATTCCTCATCTTTGTAAAATTGGGAAAGAATTTTATTGAATAAAAATACGAGAGAATTCCATCTTCCTGTGTAGGAGCAGAAATCAATGAGAATAAAATTGATTTAAAAAAATTCTCATGTTCTTGCCACCATTTTAAAAAAGAGACTGTTGATTCCTATAAATTAGAATATTTTGTTTTGTAAAAATTGCATATTTCAATATCTGTGAATTCTTTATATTTTGTTTTCACAGGTGAATTCTCATACCTCCATCTCTTAATTGTATCTCCTATATTCTTAACAACCAATGCTACAAGTTTAAATTGGGCATGATCAAATCAGGTAAAATGAAAAGAAGCCAGAATGTTAAATAGAGCATATCAGTTTGGGTTCAAAGCCAGGTCGGAACAGATTTCTCTGGGTTTGTCAAGGCAGTGCTGAAAAAAAAAAAAAAAAAAGACTCTTGCCACATGGCTCTCTAGGGTCAGCCAATGTGGACACACAGGCTTCAAGTCTGAAAATCTGTCACAGACTTGAAGTTAACAGTCGTCATGGTGAATGGAACAGTAGGTTGAGTCACAGCTGAATTTCATCCCAAAGACAACCCATCAAAATGACATATGTTCAAATTGATTGTTATACTTCCATACCCAATTCTTTAAGAGAGTTTTGGGATCAGCTTGTCTAAAAGAAATCCATCTAATATCCAATAACTTAAATAAATAACTATATTATCAATAAATAACCATATTACTAATAAAATTATCATATATATATCATTTCATATAGACTATGATGTCACTCAAGAATTTTTAAGATATAAATTGTGTCAGTTTTTAAAATTTATTTTAAAACAGTCAATCATAGTTGGATGGGAATGCCTTGTAACCCAGTAGGCAAAACAGACACTATGAAAGTATCATAATCCCTCAAGTTAACACTGTCCTAGCATAGATGGAAAGTATATTTGATGAATGAGCATTTTAAATATTTATGTCATTATGTTTATTTATACATATGGCAATTGATTTGAAGTAAATTAGCTTTCTCCTATTTGATAGTTTCCTAAAAGTGCTTTCCTATTCTGAAATTCTAGGATTTGAAATGCTTAGCAAAGCCCGTGTTTAAGACAGCAATTGTTAAGGGTCAGGTTTTTTTTTTTTTTATATATTGTTCCCAAATGAGGCCAAACTTTCATTCTTAAGCATTGATAATGCAAGTTAAAGAGTATGTATGATGGCCATGTGTATATATATATACATATACACACACACACACATTTATATATATACATATATATACACACACACACATATATATATAGGGGTTGGCCACTCCCCCTTCAGGAGTTTGGGACCTTGATAAGTGTATTTGGACCTTACCAGCTGACACCTGAATCCTACCACATACCTGTTTATTCCATATTTATTGAATATCTACTATATTCTATATACTATAATCCTCAAACTTATCCTGTAGCTCACTATCAATAGACCTGGCCACAGATATGAGAACTGAAGCATAAAAATGTTAAATAATTGCCTAATTAAGTAGTAGAGGTGGGCTTTAAATCCAGGCCTTTTGCTTTGCTGTCTTCAGAAGATTGACTCTGTTGATAAATCATTAGCTCTGCCACTCTCGGTGGTTTCTTAGGCTGATCAAGACTAAAAGACAGGTGTAGCAGTGTAGATAGCACACACTTCATAGTCAAGATAAAAATCTAGTGGTATGATTTTTAATAATAGTATCAATGGAGAGGGGGTCATAAGTCCCTGCTTAGGAATGTGTCACACTTTCCTTGAGAATAGGTGTGCTATTAACTGAGATAAAAGAAACTATAGTCAAAACGAGAAAGTGGTGGGCAAATATTTCAGGTGCAGCCTTTTTATGGACCAGTAGTAATATATGCCTCAAATATTCACATTTTTTAGTTTACTTTCTATTGTTGTGACAGAGACCATGATCAGATGGAATATGGACAGGAAAGGGACTGTTTGACTTACACTTCCTGTCACAGTGCACCACTGAGGAAAGTTGAGACAGAAACCCCAGTAGTAACCTAGAAACTGAAACCGAACTAGAGCTCACTGAGAAATGCTGCTCACTGGACTGATTTCCATGGCTTCCTCCACTGGTCTTATACAGTGGAAGACCGCCTACCAAGGAGTGACATGGCCCACATAGGTCTTGGCCTCCCACACCAATTATTACTTAAGAAAACCACACAAAACCTTTTCCACAAGCCAGTCTGATGGAGGTATTTGCTCAGTTGTCATTCTCTCCTCCCAGATAACTCAGTTTGTTTCAAGTTGACGAAAACCTAACCAGTATATCACATTTCTTCTCTCCACTGTCCACTTGTTTGTGGAGGTGAAAGCTCCATGTCTTTACCTTTGCATTTATGCTTCTGTAATACAGGAGGATGGGATATTGGAAGAATGTCATTTCAAGGACATCTTATCCTCTACTGTGAAGAATGTTCCCTTAGCAAAATCTAGTGTGGGAAGTTGTTCTTGTGTCCTTTGAGCTGCTAATCAGATGAGTGACCAAAGCCATTAGAAAACTAATAAATACATGCTCTTGCACAAAGGCAAACATTTTCTGAAAATAAATATATTTGCACTACTGTTACTATATATGTGTGTGTGTGTGTGTTATGTGTATGTGTATGTATGATGTCTAGTTTAAACAAGTGCTTTATTATTAAATGAAAATTAATCTTAGTATGTAGTTCTAATATAAATTTTTAGTAAAACTAAAGTTTTTTTTTTCAGTAAAAGATTATTTGGAGAGACAATAATAGTTTATGAAGAAAATATCAAAGTTCAGATGGTAATTATTTATAGGATTGCTTGATGATCTAAGAAATTTATAACATGAAGAAAGAGATAATAAAAGACATTTATGGATAGTAGAGAAATATTTGCAAAATAGAAACCTTCATGCAGTGCATTTAACCTCTGGGAAGTCTTGTCATGGGAACAAAATGTCCTCTTGAGCTCAGCTGGTGATCAGTGTATGCCCTGAAGCATGATGATAATCTTAACATTGAGAGGTCCTAATAAAATGAGTTTGGTAGTCTCAGCCTATATATTTTGTGATGCACTGGTGCATGCCTTGGAATGCATCTTCGTGGACTGTCTGGGGAATAGCACAGCATATTCCTGAGATTATGATGTAATGCTTAGTCTCCACACCATAACTCCTATTTTTCCTATATGACGGGCCTCTCAAAATTCAGCCCAGAAGGGAGAAATGATTTCTTAATGACAGCCTACATTATTGATGTGGCAATAGCATGGCAAAGAGCTAACCCTGGGTGTCTTGTTTGCTAGTTGATTAAGCAGAGTGAGTGCATTCCCTGGGGAAAACAAACTCTGTGGAAATTCAGTTGTCCACTTAGCCTCACTAATAACAACATTACAAAATTTGAGCCACACCCACCTTACTTCCTCAAACCTTTAGTAGAATCAAACTCTTAAAAACCTATAAATGATGGCAAAATATTTGAAGTGTATACCCTCCACTTGGGTCAACAAAACACTGTTAAGCAAGTAAGTCAATGGGATGACAAATTTCTCTCACAAGCCTGTCATGATGTGGTAGCGGCTTTTCTCAATGATCTCTCCTGTATTTTAGGTAAGAAGTTGTTACATATCTAGGAGGCATAGGACACTGATATTTTTGGTACAATGTATTGAAATGAAATATTTAGAAGTGCATCAATCTCTTGGGAGCATTAAAGATTAAAAGCCACAGAATCTGAGGGAATCATTCTATTAAAGTTCTACCTTCTGTGTGTCACTCATTGTCACTCATTCACATAAATAAGGCAAGTCAAGCTGTAGCGGTCTAGTCTTCTACATTAACCTTGGAATATGTCCAGCAATGCCTAAGAGTTTATTCTCGCCTAGTAGGAAGATATTTAATTTCTCTTAAGTCCATGGTGTGATGACAGAAACCAATTTAGGATGTCCTTCTGCTACGTTACTTGAGATGCAAATGATGGGCAAACTTCTGCCACAAGTTTGCTTTTTTTTTTTTAACTTAAAAGTTCTTTCTCTGAACACGAGTGCCAGGCTGATAAATAGCTTACACTCTCTGCATTTAGCTTCTCTAAATGGAACTCAAGGGTCTTTTGTTGTTGTTATTGTTTTCTGTTGTTGGTTTGAAATCACAAACCATTTAATTTTTTTAGTGTTCAACTAAGAGTACAGGGAAGGATCCACATACTTTTCATTCTATAGAATGAAGTTAGTGGGTAATGTACAGGACCTGTGAAACAGGTGTACATACAGTTAAGGAATATAGTGTAAACTTGCAACTTTTAATTTTTTCTCATTGAATATCATTGATGCCTACACGTTGTATCTTATAGAGAAATCAAATTATAACATGATCTGGATGTTAGTGACACTTTAGAGAATTTCCATTACTTATCCATATTCTGATGTTATCTACACACACCATTGCTGTTTACTTATTACTTTTAACATAAGTAATGTTGGAGTTTAAAAAATGGCCTGTGGCTTCAGCAATTCTCTTTCTGCTTAATGCAAAAAATCTCAGACATGACTAAAGTAGAAAAGGGAGATGAATTATTTAGCTTACAGAGAGAAGGCTAAGTGGGTTTGAGGATCATGAAGGAAATTTAATAATAGTCTTTGTGTAAGGAACAGATATAGTACAAAGATTGATTGCTAGATAGTCTCTACACTTACTGAGCTCATAGCAAGGGGAAATAAAATAGGAAGGACCTAGAGTAGCAATGAGGAGACATTTCCTGATGTCAAAGATTGTTGGTTATGAATGGCTTCAGTTCATCATTCAATATTTATTGCATTTCTAGTATACAAGACTGTACTAGCTCAGGGTTGAATGGTTTAGTCCAGGGTTTTTTAAGAATATATTTACATTTGTCTGAATTGATTGTGCTGGTCATGTTTGGTGACAGAGTAAGAGATTAGAAGCTTTATAGTCTTATGATTTCTTTAAAGACACAGAAGAAAAGTGTAACATTGATATACATGTTCATACTAAATCATGGATTTTTTTACACACATCTTCAGAAGCAGAGGAAATACACCAAACTTTACCAGAATCACCACCAAAGATACAGTCTGTAGGCATCAACAAAGCATTCTGGTGGCAAATTACCTTATGTATTATAATGATAAGAAATTACAAGGTTTCCCTTAGGGACTCAGGGATTGTCTGAGGTACAGAGGACACCTGGAGAAGTTGAAGGTTAGAGTTAAAATACAATGACCAAAGGTAATTGTGCTTTTCTCAAATTTCTATGTGAATCAACTGTGCTGGATTGAGGATTTCAGTCTTACTAATGTGCTGACACCCAAGCTGATTCTGGACAACAGAAGCTTGTTGGAAAAGATGTAGCTTCATATTCACAGGGATTCACAACATCTTTTACTACAAGTCATAGAAACAACAAACAAACAACATCTGTTCTCCAATAGAAACTCTCAAGTGTTACTCATCAGGATAATTCAGTGGTTCCCTGGGCCCAACAAATTCTATGGACTCCTTTCTGCGAGACACTCTGAAGCAATGCTGTTAATGTGGTTTTAGATTTTGTGCCAGGCTTTGCATGTTAGATCAGGGATGAGCTGATGCCCTGTGAGTCTGAAATTCATAAGAAGCCCTTAGCCCTTACCATAACTATAGCAATCATATTTTTTACAAAATATGGGGCATATTTGTGCTCCATGAGAGCCTTTACCACTCCCCTGAGGCTAAAGCCCTCCACAAGTCTGAGGAGTAGCCCTTAGATACATAGGATGAAATATCTACACCACTGTATTTGTGTTCCAGATTGTACTTTGGAACTGATTGATGCAAATACTTTATTAAGTAGTTTGGCCTAGAATGAACTATTCCATCTGTCTCTATTCAGGATGCAAGCAATATATCAGTATCACCCTATATTTGGGTGATTTTTAGCTTGCTTAGACACCCTGGAGTTTATCTATACACTGGTGTTAGTTTAATCAATTGCTTGTTTGAGTTCTCTATACTCAATAATCTTCTTGCAAGGGGATACTTCTCCTACTTAGCCAATTCACTATCTTTCCTTGGTGAGTGCCAAGCCACTACTTACCTTCTAAATTATTTCATGTATTTTGTTATTTTTTTTACTGTGTTCCTTATTATTGGCCTCATTGAATTATTCTTCTTAATAAAAACATTTCTGGCATATCATCTTCACAATGTTTTTTTTTTTTTTTTCAGAAACAAGAGATAGCCAATGGCCTTTCTTAAATTAATATGTGGAAAAGAATCAAACATTATTTTAGTGAACTTTTTAAAGATTTTAAAATTGGTCAAGCCTTGGCACTAAGTTATGGATATTGATTTACTGTAGTCAGAAGTTTCTGGCCCATATGGCCCCAAGTCTGGACCTACATTTCCACACCAGGTGTTCGGTCCCAAAATAATCATACAAAGGCTTATGTTAATTACAAACTGTTTGGCTACCACTTAGGCTAACTACCAACTTTCTCTTATAACTTAACTCAACCAATTTTCACTTATCTATGTATTGCCACATGGCTAGAAGCTTACCAGTTCTTCCACATCTTGCTTGGGCAGAAACCTGCAGCATCTCCCTTGGAATTCCCTTCTGCCACTAAGTTGCTTTGCCATAGGCCAAAACAGATCCTTTATTATTCAATGGTAACTTGTAATGTACAGAAAAACATCCCACTTCAATTTCTTCTTTTTAATTTGTTGTAATATAACATGTGAAACTCCATTAATACCGTAAAATGGGTAACACATGATTGATGTCACTTTTTTTCTGTCTAGACTAGGTAGTTAAAGTAAGAGAATATTAATGTTAGAGTCCATGAGAAGTCCAATAAAAGACTACCAGACCTGTGTGTAGTCAACAAAAATGTTTAATTTATTGAGAATATAAATTCCACGATGCTGGTGTCAAATCATCTGACAAAGTGACAAATGGTGACCCCCAAGAAAAGCTCAAAGGCTCTTTTTAAGCAGGAGTAGGGGAATTTTAGTTGTGGTTATGTGTACTTTAAAGTTATTTGGTATAGACTCTTCCTGGCATAGGGATCATTTTATAATTGACTCATGGCATCTAGTCAGGGACTGTGGTTGCTGTGCCAGGGGTCTGTTTGATTGAAAATAGCAAGAACAATCCAGTCTTGTGGCCAGGTAGGATCCTGATTGGCAACTAGACTGACATATTTCCTGAGAGTCTGATCAAAGCCAGACATAAGTCAACATAAAATGGTGTGGTAGGTAATATAGAGCAGAGATCTTTAACAAACTAGCCGCTGGAAAATAAAATAAAATAAAGAATTGGCTCGGTTAAAGTCTGTCCTTTATAAGAGTGGCTGGCTGCTTCAATTGACAAAGACTATCCATATATATTTTTTCTTTATTCAATTCTTATAAATTTTATCTAGGCATTTCATTTTTAATAGCTTTGTAGTTAGATTTTTATGTGTTTATGTTTAAGTAAAAGTTTAAATTTCTTGAAGAACATCCTAAAATTTACAAATAATTTACAATCCTTTACTTAATAAAAATATTGATGGTACACTGCTGTTCGGGCCCCAGATTTGAGGACCTAGTCTCCAGGCATTATACTTGATAGACTGAGATTTCAGCTGTATGGAGAATGTGTTTCATTCCTGAAGTGGGAAACTGATAACATCTAGATAACATGAACCTCTCTCTCTTGATGCCTTTGGAGTCAACACTGGACACCATTTGTACGCATCCCTACCTCATCTTAGAGAAAGTATTTCTCTTTTTTTATTCAACAAATAACATAGTATTTTTGAAAATGTATGTCCAATCAATTTAAGTAAATTAAGCATAATCTGTGAAGCACATACAATTAACATTGTACCAGTCCTATCAAATTTTATAATTCTTGAGCATGTAGCCAAATGACCAAGTCAGTTCTTCACTGATTTCTTGTCAATCATTAAATTCATTTTTTATTGCTCCATTTTACTTCATTGTTCAAAATTATCCATTTCAGGTATAATTTATGAATCCTTTCTGGTCCTAAATGGATACAATATCATTTAACAAATATATTTCATACTAGATAGAAAGCTTAATATAGTTTCTCAACATTTGATTACTTCATAATGTCATATTTTTGGATTAATGGTCTATTGTATCCTAATTCACCAAGTTAGCATGAAAGTCTAATAAAATTATGTTTGGTAAAAGTTATAATTTAAGTATCTTAAATAAGTAAGATAACATTTAACTAAAAGTCACACCTTTCTAGTAATTGATCCCTGTATAAACATTATATATTAAAGTGATGTCACTGCCAAAGAGTGTCATTTAGTAGAAAATTACATGACCCACAGGCAGACATTATATGGAATTGATTTTTCTGGAATCTTTCTGTCTTCACTGCATTTCAAGTAGACATATAACTACCTAATTACGTGTTTTAATTTTTGCATGAACTTTTGACACTTGGAACCAAGAGATTTTGACAGAGAAATCTGTATGAAATCACTGGTTTGTTTGTTTGTTTGTTTGTTTTTTTCCAATTTGGGTCAATTTATTTGCTGTGTTATAATATGAATACAAGGTGAGAAAATTTCAGGAAAATACCTTTTTAAAATGTGTAATCAATAGATTCTGTGACCACAAAGGAAAAATTATAACAGTGGTCAGGTTAATATATTGGATGGTTATTAAAAGCAGCATTAAAAACAGTCAGCAAAAACAGAGTAGTGTGGAAAATATAGTCTGACTGATATAAAGATGGCATCTGCCTTTCAAGTTTTTCTTGAGTCTAGAGAGTCAATAAGGTCTTGACAAAGACATATCGATAGGCATGATTGAGTTACTTATATACAAGCCTTTTGACATGTTACTATATTGTAGTCATAAACATAATGTTAGAAAGTTATATTCAACTTATTCCACTGAATAAAGAAGTTCATGATGGTGAAAAGCATGATCAGACATTTTAGAAAAGATTGAGCTAGAATCTAAAGACAAGGAGGTGGAATTCAGGTCCTACCATCTGCTCAGACGTCCATTGTAGAAAATACAAGTGAAACTTGGGAGGGAGCTGGCATTGTAAATTAATAGTATTATCAATGAAATTACAATAAAATTGGTTCTTTCCTTGGTCATTTATTTCTCTGTTTTCTCATTGGCTTTGACTTCTTTAGAAAACATTTGTTTTATATCATTATTAGATAATACTTTCATATTAAACTAGATTTCACAATAATGCATGTGTACAAATTGTGCCAAGTATAGAGGCAGAAGCAAACGTAACATTCTGTTGAAAGGTGTAATAAAGAAATGTGGCATCTTCTGTACTCCAGTGAAGAGTCATGGATTTCTGTTTTCATGATTCCATGGATATTTTCTTCTCTTTATTCTTCAGATCACCCACAAGCCTAGCCTAGGCTATCATTATATCATATCCATTCTTTGACGGCTAGCTCCCCTCAGGTTTCATTTTTCATATAAGCAGTTGATCACTTCTAACTATTTCATACATAAGATGTTTATTGTTTCCAGTCTTAGGGATATTCTGCTTTGGGGAAGGTGTGGGGAAAAGAAATCTGATGCCTTAGTAACCATTATACACCAAAGGACTCTTCTACCTCTGCTGCCATGTTTTTTGTGTGTCACTATGCTGGCTTGTGAACAATATTCTTTAGCATGTAACTCCATGCTTAGTTCTTTGTCTTGCAAATCCAGTGGATTAATGATAATCTTCCAAAAGGTTCTACAAATACCTCCCTTACCTTCTCTTCCTGGATCTATTTAATGTCTCTGTACTTCATTTCTCCCCATTATTCTCAAACTAATTTGTTAAATTACCTAACATGTCTAGCCAGCATTATAATAATAAGCAATACCAGCTTCCAATTATATGTTTAGTCCATAAAATGTGCATCGAGAAAGTGATTTTACATACATTATTTTCCATAACTTTCACATTATTACATCTGGGAAAGCATTATTATTCTTATTTTTACAAACAAAAGGCAGAAGACAGAATGGCTAACATACAGTTAGCAAAAATAGTATCCAGGTTATAAAACTAATTATTTAACGTGACGTGTCCCATAATTATTTTCTTTATCTGTTTTCCTTGTGTTCAATAATAGATTATTTATATTATTGTAAAAATATTTTAAAAGACTATTTTATTGGAATTTGAATAATTTCAATGCCGTCTACTGTCACACACATGACCATTTGAATAAAGGCTATGCTCTGCACTGTGTCAGAATAAGTTCTCAATGATCTGTAGACATCATCTCTGTCCTGAGCCCACTAAACTACTCTAGGCTTAAAATTATACATTCCCTTCTGGTGGAGTCATTCCTCCAAACTTTATACTATTATAGCTTCCTAGAAAATCCTTCCTCTTTGCCCACAAGGTGTATCATAATTTTCATTATCTCTGCTGTATTACTCTGTTGTTTGTATGATTATTTCAGGGCAGAGCTCCGACATATTCTTCTAAACCCAAAGCTAAACACAGTAGCTATCACATGAGATGTTCAATAAGAGACTGCTGTCCTTATGTGTGGATATGTCCAGTGATTTCCATTTGATTTGAGTGTATGGAGTTCAAAGAATTTAATATCTAATTCTACATTGAACTTTTGAATTCTTTAGTTTTATGTATTCCTAGTTTCGTCTGTTTTTAATTATATATGTTTTCTTCATTTTATTATTTTTTATGAAAAATGTCTTTTTTAATCAATGTACCCCCTGCTCCTCCACTCTTCCTATCTCCCTATTCTTCCCAGTCAGCCTTCAGCCTCTGCTCTCTCCACGCCCCCATCCTCTCCCCCAAAAGGGCAAAACGTTCAAAGGTGGGTCAGATCAGCATAGCACATCCACTATTCGTTGAGGATTTCAATATTATTACAATTTTTCTACAGTTTGTTTAGGGAGGATGCAGAATGCATCTTAAAAATTTCCTCATTAAAGAAAATCATATTTTTTCATTATGGGTAATACTTTAATGAGCATTATGAGGAAGATATTTGAATGTTTAGTGTTTGTGTATGTGGCATATATGTACAAATGTATTTGGCAAGTGACTGTGCCAATATGTGCACATAGGGAAGAAAGATACCAACATTGTTTTTATCACTCTCCCCTGTTGCATGAATCCTAATTAGTCTTATTAAAAACCCAGAACTAAATATTGGGGTAAATGTCTAAAGATTAGGGAACCAGAGGAACAAGCCACTAGAGTTACTTCTCACCACTACTGAATCCTCAGGCCAAAAGGGTAAGATGCTGCCTCTGTAAGTCCTTGGGCTGATGTCTTTGAGTTCTCAGCCAAAAGGGGAAGAAAGCACAGAACTTCTGTCTGCCTTATATTCCTTTCTCTTCCTAGCCATAGCACTTCTTGTCTCAAACTTCCTAGTGCTGAGATCAAACCACATCTTGACTCTATTTCTCTTTTAGGCTGGATTAATCTCTTGTAGTCTTGGGTGGCCTTGAATCACCAAGATCTAGATGGATCTTTGCCTCTGCCTCTCGACTGCTAGGATTAATGATGTGTGCCACCACTGCCTGACCTTTATGGCTAACTCTATGGGTGGCTCTGTCCTCTGAGCCAATCTTTATTTGTTAGATTACAAACAATATATCACCACACTCCACTTTATTTTGTGAGACAGGGTCATTCTCTGGAGATTATTGGCTGGGTAGGCTTACCAGCCAGAAAAGTCCATGAAATCTCCTTGATTCTTCCTTCTAGTACTGGTATTGCAAGTACCTGTTTCTATGCCCAGCTCTTATAGGAGTGCTGGACATTTAAAATCAAGTCCTTATTCTTGTGGGCAAGCCGTTTACTAACCCACCTAGTTCCTGCAGGTCAAACTTTATTTATATTCTGCTATCAGCGTATGTGCATTGTGTGTGTGTGTGTGTGTGTGTGTGTGTGTGTGTGGTGTGAACCTGCAGAGGTTTGAAGTTGACCTTAAATGTCTTCCATCACTGGTTAAGCAGGTTCTTTCTGCCTGCTTGCTGTTTTTCATTTTGAGTGCCATGTCTAGTGAAACATCTCCCTAGTCCAGGCAAGCAGGCAAATAAAAAAAAAAATAGTATAAATGCTTTTGCCAGAACATAGCAGTAAGTTTAGTGAATTGAGGCTTTAGCTTGTGCATAGATTTACAGAAGAGCATACAAAGTATAGGCTAGAGGCCACTGCTGTTTTATAAATAAAGTTTTAATGTAACAGCCAGCCTCATTCATTCTGATACCCTGTGTGGTTGCTTTTTAGAGTTAAAAAGTTAATCCTACAAAGCTGAGAGTATTTTCTCCCTAGCTTTTCAGAGAAGAAATTGCCAGACCCATCAGAGAAATACACTTTTCTGTGTTACAGTTTTCAATTCCAGAAATATGTGTAGAACTGTTTCCCCACATTCTCATCAGTGATTAGAATCATGACTGTACTAAAACATTTTACTTTTTCTAGCTAGTCTTACAACTTTGCCCCTTGAAGTCTATTGCCAGATGTAGACTCTAGATACAGAACTCTGCACCAAGAGGGCTGGCAGCTTAGAAAGCTGCCCAGAGCTTGGTTATGCTTTGCTTCCAAGAGAAACTGTTAGTGACTGCAGGTGATTCCTCCCTTTGCTAATGAGTTCTGTGATGATCACACCCTTAGTTATTTGCAACGCCAACAAATCTGAGAAAAGCATAAGAATTCTGCTCATCAAACTGTGCTACACTATTTGTTGGAGCATATCAAATGCTTGCAGATGTTTTGCCCTCTAAGAGCACATTTCAATATACACAAAAGTGCCTTAGAGCAAAATTGAGGTTATTGCATAAAGATCTGCTGACTTGCTTCACCAAGGCATTCTTCTGGGGCCACATGCCATGTACAAAGGGATGATCACATTCCTTCATCTCCCTGTTTCACAATCATATAATGTGAACATGTTATAGGACAGATGATCATCTTGTAATACAATGTGACCCAATTTGCCAAATAAAAATTGAAAGAAAACAGCAGCTTGTAGCAACACCTAAAATATCTTTTGAGTCATTATCTCTTTAATGAAAACCAGCACTGGACAATTTCAACGCAAATTGTAGTTTAGCATCTCATTAACTGAATAATGGCTTATACACACCATGCATTTCTAAGTACCTGAAGAGCTATAAAAAATGCACACCAAAATGAATCCACAGTCCATTCCTCTATCCTTCCTCAGATGGCAATTAAGATCTTTCTGCCCTTTATTATTTCATAATTGCAATTTACTTTTTTTTTTAATCTTCCTCAGATGTTAAGTAGACCAGAATGAGCTTTCCAAGGAGCCCATTTACCACAGTCCTAGGTATTTACATAATCCATCCCACTGTGGCTTATCTGGATATTTGTTTCTCATTTGCCATTTAACTGCAATATTTTTTTTTTCTTGGAGACTTAGGGGGTCTGAAATAAAAGATGCACTAGCTAACTAGTATAAGAAATTTCTCACAGAACATAAATTACTACTGGGCATCTCCTATTGCTACTAAAACAAATTTTGCAACTTTTTATTCGAAGCCTAGTGAGACCAAAATGTTTCTTTTTTTAGTTCACTTAGAGCATCCTCTTCCATAAGTGATATTTTCGTCTTGATAACCAAGTCATTATTAGGCAGATTTTACTTCTTTTGCACTAACTTTGCCTTGTGTTCATCAGTCTGGATCTTTCACCCCCATAAGCCCGGGCTAGTGGGGCTTTTATGACTGATTCCTACCAGGCTTGGATATCTGCAGGCATTTTCCTCCTGTCTCACACTGAGCTTGCAATCAACCCCATCTGTTCTTCACCATTAGGAAATCACAGTGTACCCAAAGTCATTCTTCAAGGGAGGCTTCAAACTTTGAAGCCGTTATTCTTGATACATAGATGGGTGCTTTCTAACTAAGTTTTGCTCCGAATACTTCTTAAGAAATTCTATGGCACTTTTAGATAAACTTCTATTGACATAAATGAAGGCTTTTATGTTCTACAATCACATATAGACATCGATGAATAACATTATGTGGATATATAGAAATTATTTGCGTATGGGCAAGATTTATGAAAAAGAAAATGGTTTCCTAAGCAGTCTGTCTTTCTCCATGGAAGAGTATCAGGTTTTGTGATGAGCACAGTTAATGGGATTAGTAAAATGAACAAGTTGTTTTTCCAAATACAATGGACATGAGCCAGGTAGTCAGTCAGATTCATTAACATTATTTGATTTGGGTTTTAAGCAACTATTCATTAACTTAAACACTAATCACAAATTTGGTAGATTGTCAAAGTCAGAAGTAATCAATACTAAATTCTGGGTGTCAATATTAAAATATGGCATTTTGTAATTTTTATGTTAGATAGTATATTGTGCATATTTTCAAGTAAATGTAAGATAACATGAAATTATAAAGCGCTACTCAAAATGCCTTCTATATTTATAATATAATTAAAAATAAAATGCCCTTATCATTTATTCTGTAACATAGAAATAACTTAAGCTGGTACACATCCTTTAAGCACTGATCTATTGCGTGAAGTGTGAAAAATATTTTAAATCAATACTTTTCTTGGTACAATGAATCTTGCATAGTTTTATACAGAGTGTGTTTCAATTGTATAAAACTTCTTAATCTCTCACACATGTCAGAAAATAATAAAGTTAATCATAAACTCACAGGGACTGTAAAACTAACTTTAGTTAAAAGGTTAGTTAAAAATGCTAAACATATTTCCATAAGCATTTCCATTGGAAATATAATTTTAACCTTTAATTTCTCAGTATTTCTTCTAAAAATCTAATCCTAAAATCAAACTATTACCAAGGCATAGCATGACATATTATTTTTATATTATGATTTTCAGTTTGTGTTTTTATGGGATTTCCCTGTGGGCAAATGTGTGTGTCTACATCTATATGTTTCCTGGGGGTTTTCTTTTTTATGGTTCTTTCTCTTCTTTGTTTAATTTTATTTTATCTAATTTTATTTTATTATTATTATTTAGATGCTTGTTTGTATCCTAGTGAGAAAGAGAATGAAAAGTTATAGATCTGTGTGAATAGGGAGTGGGAGAATCTGGGAAGTGTTAAGAGATGGGAAAGCTGAACCAGAATCATTGTATTAAAAATCTATTTTTGACTAAAAAAATAAACAAACCAAAGAAATTCCATAATCTCCTTGTAACCAAGAATATAGGAACATCTAAAAGGTAAAAAGATGCAGAATCCAGACAGATTATATTTCCATAATTTATTAATATCTAAGCAGATATTTGGTCTAGCTATTTTGATATATCCTATTTAACATCAGACCAAATCCAATTTTTCCCTAAGTATGAAAATTTGAAAAATAAAAGTGCATAGATTTCTAGGAAAAATACCAAGATAAAAAAATTTCTATAAGAAGCATTTAGCACTACAATTTTCTCATAATTCTTGAGAACAAAGAGAAATAGAGGAAAAGAATAGAAATCAGAGAAGAATATAAAGTATTTTTTATTAATCCCTTCATCTCATTCCACGAATATAGGAGAAAACAGCTTGTGTGGATATTCTCCTATAAATTTTGATGTTCCAATGAATGAGAAGAGAACACATTGCACATGAGTTATCCTTCCGGCCTGTCCCATTTTGTCTATTCAAATGTATTAATACATAAGCATTTGTAAATATCTTAGTCTGTATTCCAATTCTATAGCTCCTCTCCAGTCTCCAACGTTTAAAAAAAGTACGTAAGTCATGAAAACCCCTTAGTTTTTGCCCTTATGAATTGCCTAATTCTATCAAATTTTAGTTCATGATATATCTTGTCAAACATTCATTTTCATTTTAAGACCGACATTCTAAGCCACATTTATTACCTCACAATACATCAATTACCAGCCTACCCAGGTGTTATCTATAATTTGTGTGTTTATCTGATTCAACCTGTATGTAACCAACAGCCAGAATCCTTTAAAAACAAAGCCAAACAGTATCATTATCCACTTCAGAGCAAAAATTGACAGCATGTACCATCACGCTTCTTGCCAAAAATAATATCTGCTATTATTTCCCTAATGTAATTTGAGTTGGAGTTAGACAGGTTTCTACATATTAGGAGTTTCCTCTATATTGAGCCTTATTTGGATTTGATATTGGAAGTAATTAGGATTTACTGCTAGAATATGAGAGAACTTTCTTCAATTTGACTTTCTCATGAGAGATGTGGGAGGTTCCTTGGTTGTTCCCACAATTTCACTTTATCACTAATAATTTACTTTTATCTCTCATTTACTAACTTTCAGGATATAGATGAATTTTAGACTCTGATATAAAACCTAAATTAGAACTGGTAAATTGATCACAGATTAATCTAGATAGGATCTTTCTTAAGGTTATCAAAATGTAAAACTACTTTTGTTTAGAGGTAATTTGACATTTTAAGATAGAGGAAGTACTCAGTGGGGATTTATTTCAAATTTAATAAAAACAGTCTGAGAACACTACTCCTTTCCTAAGTCTTGTACTTTACAGTGTCTGCATGATGAATTAAATACTTTGGATTTAATTGTTTTATGAGTAAACAAGTCCTGATGGGTATTCATTCATGTATTAGAACTTTAATGAAGATGTCTGATAAGCAGGGATGAACTGAAAACCAGCCAGAGCACATTATATGTGTTTTCAGTTTAGACTGACCTGTGTGAACCAAAAAAAAAAAAAAAAAAAATTAGACTTCTGTCTGTTCTTTTTTTTTTTTTTTTCTAGGACAAAGTACAGGAGGGAAACTTCTTATGGGAGGACATGTTTGCTTTGTTTTGTTGTTTCCAATCTGTCCTGGTTTGCTATCTATTGCTATAATAAACATGATGCTCAAAAGCAACCTGAGAAATAAAGGGTTCATTCCGCTTACAGCTTGTAGTTCTTCACGGAGGGAAGTCAGGGCAAGTACTCAAGGCAGGATCCTGGAAGAAGGACTAAATCAGAACGCGGAGGACCACTGACTACTGCCTTATTCCCCGTGGCTACTGAGTCTATAGTTTTATACGACCAAGAGTGACCTGTCCAAAGTGGCACTTCCTGCAGCGGTCCAGGTCCTCTACATCAATTATTAATCAAGCAGTGCCCTCACAGACAAACCTAGGGAGATCTGATGGACGCATTTGTTCAACTGTGTTTGTCTCTTCCCCGCTGACCACAGCTTGTGTGGGGATGACAAAAAGACTAACCAGTACAGGCTTGTGATGATGAGCATATGGCAGAGGAGTCTAGTTCTGCGTGGTGTTGGGAACATACGACAATAGCTCATATGTTACACATGGTGGATACAGAATGAGCACAAAGTAGCTGAAACTAGAGACCTTATTGGGATCTTCAAAGCCCTGGCTATAGAGGCCAACTTTAGTCAGTCATTAAAACTCCAAGCCCTCTCCAAATGGCACCATCCAGCTGAGAAACAGGGCTCCAAAACATGAACCTGTGTGGGAGCATTTCAGATTCAAAGGTATCATTTGGAAATGGGATATTTGTAGAAGCAACTGAGTTGGGATGAATTTTAAGCAAATGTCAGAAGGAGATGAGAATGCCAAGTTTCCTTCAGAATTTTCTAGAAAGACATATTCTCTCATCACTTAAATTTTAACTCATAGCTCTAAATGTATGAAACAATAAATTGTCATTTTAAACCACCTGATTTATGATACTTTTTTACAACAGTCATGAGAAATAGAAATACATGTATTAAGAATTAATCTATATACTTTCCTCTCCTCCACTTATTATCTTTCTATATATCATCTATTGATCTATTTTCATAATACAGCAAATATATTCTATCTATTTAAATTCAATCAATTCATTAATTAATCATAATAATATTAATATTAAGTCAATAAAAAGTTTTAAAACTTTGAGTTAAAAAGTTTAAGGCCTCAGTGTCCTTGTCTGAAACATGAATACATTTTATGAATAAATAAGGTGAAGCAAAATAATACCAAAGACAGTAGCAGAGGATCAATGCTTTATACATGCACAATGCCACCCTCGTGCATATTTACATCCCACATACACAGTTTTGTGGCAGATACTATTGACTGTTCATTCCTGAGTATGTTTTAGTCATCAGCAAAGTCTGCATTTATCTGTCTGTCCATATTTACATGCAAATATCTAAATAGCTCTGTAGCATGAATTGTTAGTTGGATCTCATTTTCTACACCATCCCCCTTTCAGAGCTCCATTTCAATACAAACATGCCTAGAATAAAATTTATGGTTTATTCTTGTGAAAATTACAAGTTGTAACCATGGAAATTATCTAGATAGTGGATTACAATGCACTTTTTGCATCAAACTCATTCCTGTCTGAAAGGAATCAGTGTACCCTTCTCTGTTACTGCATGTGAATGCCACAGCAGGGGTATCTGTGTCATCTGGACTATCAGCTAAAGAAGTATTCTCTATTGTGAGTGGTGGATCAAACCACGGGGATTTATGACTACAGTTTTTATTGTATTAACTATCAGAAGTTTACTCTCTAATAATGTGCATATAATTAAATTTCAATATAAATGTTTTTAAATAATGGAATAAGATATATACATTGATTGAATACAAGATATTCTGTAAGTATAATTGAGTTTAATTAAGTCAGATTTGTAACTAGATTCTGGATGAATGTGGAATGTTCAAACCAACTCCCAACTGTAGTCTCAAGCATTTTGTGGGAGAAACATGGACAATGCAGATAATAGTAACAATTGTTATACTTTCTAACCTAAATGTTACTGACTGGAGCTTATAAAGGTGAAATATGCAGGGATGTGATTTTTGTTGTTGTATCTGTTTCCTTCCTGTAGAGCCTTTTAAAAATGTGTCTGTTTTCCAGTTAACAAGCTATCTGTATTAGCATCTAACACTGACCCTTCATTGACTGACTAGGGCAGGATGTCAGTGTCCTGGAGTGCCTTGGTTCTTTGATTTGCTGTGTGTTGTTCTACATTTTTGAGTTTTAGTCTCATGCTGCTTTTGAACCACTGGCTAGGCCTTTTGACTCTCATCTCTTCGACTGGCTTTATAATTCATAGGAGTTGTCTATTATAAGTGCATAAAAAGAATTTTGGCCTTTTCCTTTATCTGCATATGCCCCCACTGTCTCTCTCTCCAAAGTCACCATACCTCTGTGTCATCTGCCAGGACAGTTGTTAGTAGTAAATCTTACTTCTTGACCTCAAAGGTTGTATATGAGAAATTAACTGCTGAGAAGTTACCTGGAACTAACTACCTTGTTTCCAGGGCATTTTTAGTGTTGGACTTTATTATGCTTCTCAGACAGATTGGTGTACCAAATGTAAAGTAAGATCAAAAGTATTGTTGGCCGTGGGCTCTCCTTCAATGCTTATTCTTCTCATCGTTCCCTCATGCTTCAGTGTGGTCACATGCTGTGCTCATGAGTCCGAGGGGATGACTACAACTATGAGGATTATCAATTCCAGCAGTTTCCTTTGAGTCCTATCAACAACCAGAAGCAACCAAAGAGAAATTACTTACCCTTGTAGCTAAATAATTAAAAAACTCAGTAAATAAATTTGTCTTAAATAAGAGGGAACTCATTTACTTATTATCAAATATCAAGTCACTACACTATGCCCATCACTTAGCTTTCTGCATGTTGTTCAAGGGCAGAAAGAATAGGGTTCGGTTTGTGTTTTTTAAGAGATTAAAATTGAGATTATAATTTAGTGTCTCCTCTCTTCCTCTCTCCAAGTCCTGCTACATACCTCTCCCCTCTCCTCCCAGTTGATGGTCTCTCTTTTCATTAATAGCTACATTATTTTACTTACATAAACACATACATATATTTTAAATATAACTTGTTCAGTTGTATAATGCTACCTGTAAGTATGTTTTAGGGCTGATCACTTGGCAATAGATAACTATTGTGAGTCAAATACTCATAGCACAAATCTAGAGCAATTTTTGAATTATAAAATTACAGAAGAAAAGTAGTAAACAAACTATTGTGTATTATATTTTCTTTGAGGTTCTTATTATACGTAATTTCTTGATCTTTATACCAAACTAAAATAATTAGCTTATACTAATTTTATATCAAGTGTCAGAAAAAGAATTCAGTCAGGTGAGCATTATGGGTGCTTTTCAGAAAACAAGGCAAGAATCTTGTGACTCAGCTTGTTCAAAACATGGAATTGTTCTTGAACTGTGCTTATGTGCTCCTCCAAGGTGTAGTGGATAAAAGTGGGTTTACTTCAGATTATTCATTACTATTGTTTATTACTTGTTTATGTGTAGGCGGAGTTTTACTTACAAGGCACCAGTATAAGATTAATATTTATTAAAATATAAATCAACACTCATGATACAGGTAACAGCTTATAGTGGCGCCTGAACAAGGACTGGAGTATCTGAGCGATGGACGATGGATTCCAAACTGGTCTCTCCAACAGCCAGGAACCAGGCAAACTGGCCTCCCAGGGTCCCAGCAGCACCTTATCAATGGGGTTTGCCACGCCCCCTTCAGGGGCCGGGACTCTGAGTAAGCATCCTCGGATCTTATCAGCTGACACCTGAATCTCACCACATTTATGTATCTTTATGGAAAAATGCGGCTTTTTCCCCATGTGGATTCTTCTTGTAATTGTATACAACTTGAACTCATAGGAACTTTACTCAGGTGACCTTTCTTAGCTCTCAGAATATAAACTGTCTGAT
Source organism: Phyllotis vaccarum (assembly GCA_033318265.1). Lineage (NCBI taxonomy): Eukaryota > Metazoa > Chordata > Mammalia > Rodentia > Cricetidae > Phyllotis > Phyllotis vaccarum. The sequence continues at coordinate 19,859,945 of JARWLC010000015.1, read as the reverse complement.
GCTATGAATAAAGTTTGACATTGCATGAGACTTTATTCTTCTTCACTTATCAACTCAATTCTCCCTGATACCCTGCCCCCAAAGTGGGGAACATTAAGGATGTAGTACTTTTATGAGATAATTAGGTCTCATACATAGAATATTCTTTAAATTAAGTAGCAAGTATAAAATATACAGATGTATTAGTATGTAGGTATGCATGTACCATATATTAGCATGTATATTTATAATACTATCTATTAATGTATTTTATTAATTACTCCATTATTAACTATAATGGAATAAAATATTTACAATATAATAATTATTAATTATTCCTCTATTAGTTATACCAGATGTGAAATTAGCTAGTATGTGGCTAAAGGCAAAACTAAAAAGAAGCACAGGTAACATCAAACACTTGCAAAAGCTTTCCTTCTGAGGTGATGAACAGTACCTGTATTCTTGGCTTCTTTCTTACTTTGTGGATATTGTCTAAATATTTTTCCACGGTCTCCTCTCTTCCTTGTCTACATATTCACTTCATGATGATACGAAGCTGTCTCATAACTTCTTTAGAACCTGGCAAGCCTCTAATTACAGCTCTCATTCCATTCCCATGTCATTCTTTATCCATCTGGCTACCACAAAATTAACTCCATTTGTATGTCTAATTATTTTTTAATAGCCATTCCAAAAATAGCTTTCTATTTCTCCTCCATGCTTTATTTCTGAATATTCTCACTTGAGAAGTCTTCATTATCACCATAAATGTCACAGAGAATTCTTTTCTCTGGACAGTTCCAAATTAGAGAAATCATTCCTGATTCTTTCCTGTCTCTCCAATCAGCTGTACTTGCATTTCATCAGAAAAGCTGGTGGCTTTATTTGGAAATCACTACAGTTTGTTTTTGGTTTTGTTGTTAATGATGTTGTTATTGTTTTTTCTCTCATCTCTTTATGGCAAGATTTCATTTTATTTATTTCATATTTTATTTAATTATTTTTTATTTTTATTAGTTCTTTGAGAATTTCAAAAAAAATTAGTTTGTATTATATTCAACTTCTCACCCCTCTAGTATTCCCAGGTCCACTCTTTCTTTCTTTGCCACCTTAGTTTGTGTCCCCCCCCCCATCAAGGCTTATTTGAGCTGCTCAAGTACTATTTGATATGTGTGTGAGGTGTGTGTGTGTGTGTGTGTGTGTGTGTGTGTGTGTGTGTGATTAAACCAAAAGTCTCTTAGGCAATAATGTGTATTATATGTAGGGGTATTGTATTGTTTCATGGTAAATAATTGTCCCACCCACTGGTTTAATAAAAAGAGCTGATTGGCCAAAGGCAGACAGGAAGTGTAGGTGGGGCTACCAGACTAAGAAAATCTCTGAGAACAGAATGCCAGACAGAGCACCAGAGAGAAGCCACAGGAAGCAGAGGACAACCATGCAGCTCTAAAGAAAGGTACCGAGCCACATGGCTGAACAAGAGACATAGGTTAGATGAAGGGTAGAGAGCTAGAAAATGATATGCCTGGGCCTGAGGCTGATTAGCCAAAAACTAATGAAAGCGTCTGTGTGTCTCTGTAGGACTGCGGGTCTGTGGGTCTGTGGGTCTGTGGGTCTGCGGGTCTACAGGTCTGCGGGACCGTGGGCCTAGACCTTGAGGTTAGACCCGAAAATCCGGGCCAGAAACCTCTTACTACAATTATACTTTACAAAGAAATATATATATATATATATATATATGAATGTACTGATTTTGTATGACTCCTAACTTTGATTTTTTTTATTGATATCTAAGTCATATTTCTGAGAATAATTATTCAGTACATAATAAACATTACCTAATGAGTCCAGAATAAGGCTTGTAAGAAATATCTAGTAAATCTAAGAGAATGATTACTCAAGGTATATGTGTAAGTAGCTGGAATTAAGTAATCTAAAGAAGGGTTGAGAAAATGGCTCATTGTCCTAAGCTAGCATAGCATCTAGTTACCTTTAGAAACACTACAATAACACCATACTTCTTACTTTCCTCAGTAAGCCATTAGGATTCTTGAGACAATGAAATTATTATGTTATAGATCTAGCTCCTAATTCTTATAAAACAAAAATAGGTACTATTGTTTTTATTGTTTCCTCACTCACCATTATAATCACCGCATTACTTCTTGGAGAATGTGAAAGAATAGTAGGAGAGATAGGATGAACCTGTGGGATGTCTTCTTCATGCTATGAATTATTATTGGATAATAAAGGAATTCGTTTAGCCTACAACAAGGCACCTAAGTAGCAGGCAAGAAATTTGAGCATAGATAAAGGAGGATGAGGGCAGAGTCAGACAGAGACATAGATCTAATGGATCACAGATAAAGCCACTAGACAGGTGACAAGACATAGATTAATAGAAATGGATTATGATGCAAGAGCTAGTTGATAATATGCCTGAGCCACAGAGTCAAACAACATGTAATTAAATATAAGCTTCTGTGTGTTTCACTGGGACTTTGGGACTGCTGATCTGGACCTCAGGGCTAGGCAGAGCTAAACAGTTTGGGGGCTAGTCTGGGCCAGAAAGTTTTTACTAGAACTGGAGCTCCATTGTAGGCCATTTACATCCACATAAAGCTTAAGGAAGCTTAAACAGGGTTCCAGAAGACAGAATGGAGCCAAAAACAGCTTCAGGGTTGTGTTGCTCAAGTGGGCTGTGGTATAGAAACGCCATGATGTGTCATGTGGGCTTTAGCTACAAAATATTGGTCTTTCAAAGTACAGTTTAATCTGCAACAAAGCCAGTTCCTGAAGTCTCACAGAAGACTTGGTACGAACAGGTACTGCTTATGACAGATTTAAAGCTGCTGTTTTTATAGACAAAAGGGAACAGAGTTGAAGATGGTTTCTTAGTTTAGTCAACTCTGTTTTCTGGCAGCATGCAGAGGTGGGACTCATTTAATTGATGCTTCCTGATTCAGTGTTAGTGTCAAAACACCTGTGCGTCTTTTAAGAGGCCGTGTTGCTAAACAGATGTCAGTACTTTAATTGTTGGTAATATGGATCCTAAACCTCCCCATGTGGTAAGTGTGGCACGTACCAGTACCTCTGCTAAAAGGCTAACCTCTATGAAGTTAGACTAATCCTGGGTGAAGCCAGCCATCTACCCTAGGCAAATCTTTAATCCTTAGCCACACTTTGGCATATTAAAGATGTGATCTGCAAAGAAAGAAATAGAGGGAGCTGGGTAGAGTTAGCCACCCTAGCCTTTAATTTAAGCCACGCCTTGACATATTAAAGGTGTGGTCAGAAATAGGAAAAGGTAACAGACATACTGGGAAGGCAGATTTTTTAAAAAAATTCTAAATGGTTTAGTGTGTTTAAAAATATATGTAGGCTCAAGAGAGAAAGAAAAATGAAAAAAGTGTAGTCATTAAAAAAGAAATAGAGTGAAATAATAATAAAATAAAACACGTAAAGATGGAAATTAGAAAGAGTATCTGGATACTGTATGTTAATTTCTTGTCTTTAAGTTTTTGATTGCAAAGGAAGTAGTAAGAGCTGCTAAAATACATTTTATTATAAATGCTTCTGGGTATATAATTAAATATATATTTTGTAAATGAGTTGAATTTAAAATTGCAGTAAAAAGATATGCTACTTTGAAGAAATTATTGTTTTTATTTCTATAGAAAATGAAAGGCTCGATTTATTCTGGGTTAAATAAAATAATGTTTGAACCAAGAAGAACCCCTGAAAAATCTCTGATCAGAAGAAATGGTTGTATCAGATAAAGGCTGCCAACTAAAATGATCCAGCCTCAGCACCCAATAATATGGTCAGCACCCCCAATCAGCGGGAAGTAGTTTATGGAAAGCTATGTCCAAGATCCCAATTTATTATTTATAAATGTTTGTTTTTATTGCAAATTGTTAATAGTCATAGTTGATATCTTTCTAAGGAAAAGAGGAGAGATATGATATAGAAAGGATTTTTACAAAGGTAGATTATTGAATCTACTTTAATCTAAAAATCAATTGTTAATCCTAAAATATTTTACATTGGTATGGATTTTGGTTTATTGATAAAAATTTAAGGTCAGTTTTGCTATACTGTATGTATGTTTCATTTCTTGCTTAAGATATTATGTTTAGGTAATTCCTTTAAAATTTTAATTTATTATTAAGAAATGCAGATTAATAGTTACTTAGGAAAGCCAACCATAATCATGTTAGTTAGGTTTTATTTTTAGGTTTACAAAGATATATTTCAATTAAATAGGCAATCTTCAGGCACTTCAAAGACCAAGAGAATATGGCATTTAAAATATTTTGAGAGCTGGACAGTGAAACATGTCTATTTCTGGCAGCACCAAGCTATTTCAAGAAAATGATGAGCTTCAAAGAAACTACACATGGAGTTTACTTTACTTGTGGTAAAAGTTAGCCCATGGATAAGAAACTGTTCTTTTCTCAACTGCCTAACAGTATACTGTACAAACTGGACATGCAGGATGATGTGGGGAGGCCTTTCTGTATGCTGTGCGTATCAATCTTTAAATAAAGGACTGTTTTGGCACATGACAGACACCATAGAAAAAGTAGGTGGGGAATCAGAATAGGTAGGAAAAGAAGGGCGGAGTTAGATCAGATCAAGCCAGCTGCCCAAAGGAGTAACATGTAAGGAACACAGGTGAGCCACGGGCCACATGGCAGGATAAATTAATGAGAATGGGTTGAGCTAAGATGAAAGAGCAAGCTAGCAATGTGCCTGAGCCATAGGCCAAACAGCATGAACTTAATATAAGCATCTGAGCCATTTTGGGGGCCTGAGCAGTGGTGGATGGCTAAGGGGTCTGGGGCAGCAGTTCTGTAGGTCTGAACCCCTGTCTGCAAGGGGCCAAGAAACCTTATTGTAACAGCAGGATCCATAGAAAAATGACCTCTGAACTTTGGCAGAAAAAGCTATTATGGTCTTTCAGGTTCATGTTTTGCAGAGAAAACTGCCATAAATTCTGCAGGATATAGGGAGAAGAAACTGATGAACTATGCCATAATGGGCAGAGCAGTTCTTCATATATCTTGCTTCAAAAGAAGTCTGACAGAAACTCTAGGCCTGTAAGCTAGAGATGAATGCCCCAATATTACAGAGGAACTTTGGGTTACTGTTCAGGTAGCCAGATGTCTCTGTCATTTTCAGAACTTGAAATTTGCTTACAATGTACTTCCTGTTTACTCAGGTAATATTATATCCTCTGTGGCCTTTGATGTAGTTGAAGATTAGATGCTTATAAATATTGTTTTTCTTTGTTACAATAAAAGGTAAATTAGATATTCAACTTTGGACTTAGAAGGGTAGGGTAAATGATAGAATATTTATTATAATTTTGCTAAATATAAGCACACTAGATATTATAACTGTAATTCTTGTTTGATAGCTGTTTTGTTATATGTATTTTTCCTATGTTGAAACTGAAGACTTCCTTTTTTATTAGATAGAAAGGGGGAGGTTATGAAACTTCTTAGTACATGAACTAACTTGCTCCTGAGATCATTACATTTTTATAATACAATTTATTTTCATTTTTTATTGTGGATGTCTATTTAACCTTGTCTTTTATCTGGGGCTGTTATAATGTAACTGACAGCAGGGAAAAATAACAGTAGAAAAGTATTAACTTTTAATATTACAAGCATTGGCCATTACTAAAATTTATTTTAAATTGTAACAGAATCCCATAGGTATGTATTTATAAGGAAGGAGATATATGTCATGATTAGAGAGCCAAATTACTATAGGAAGAAGTAAATATGTACTTAGAAATATAAATGGAAAATTTGAAATTTTCTAATAAGTCTTTGAGTGTATTGCCATTCCCTAATCTTCTACATTGAGTCAGTTTTCTCTGATTGATGGGACTTCCAGAGAGGAGACATTTAAGTGTGTTCCTCTTGGAGGTTCTGATTTTAGGTAGATAATAGGAGTTCAGAGAGAGTCCATCTCCATATTTGACTTAATTAAAAATATAAACTTTAGTATAAAAACTTAGAAATAGAACACATCATATACCAAAATTAATCAAAACTAAGTTTGTACATCTCTGTGAATGCCTATACAGTTAGAATGACCATTCTTTTCCATTTGTTGGGCATAAAAACATATGTGGAAGTTAAAGTATAAAATATAGCTTCATGTCTTTATAATGCTCTTTTTAAAATAAATCATTAAAATATTGAAATTGTACACTCTGTGTTGTGTTAATTACTCAATAATAAAATAGCTAGCATAATGTAGACACTGCCCAATATGGGAACTAAAAGAGGGTGAAAATACTCAGAACCTTCCCCTTGTGACAGCATAGTCCTAAAATAGGACAGGAGGAACTTCCAGCATAGTTCACTGTCATTCTGAGTTCAGGCCAGTCAGGGCACAGACACACCAGCTTTTCTGTTAATTACCCTCAAGCCATCTCCATCTAAAAAGCTTCTTAGCACTCAGGAGCTATTTTATCACCTAACAAGCTACATGAATTAAGAGAAGCATCTTCTTTCATTTATTACAACTCATCATGGTGTCTGTCATATATGTTCTTAAGGGGATGAGATAAGTTAATTAATTTAATATTCTTATCAGCATTGTTTAATGAATCAAGTGGCTCTAAATGTTAACATTTCTAAATAAACTTCATGCTTTAAATCTGTGTAAATAATTTTTAAGCTAACAACATTTACTCTTCCAGATGGGTATTGTTTCAATTCTTTGAGAGTATATTGAAAATTGTAGAGTTGAAACACTGGAAAATTACCCTTAGAGCAGGGGTTCTTAACCTGTGGGTCATGACCCATTGCCAACCCTATAGCTCCCAAAGAATTTACATTACAGTTCATAAAAATAGCAAAGTTACAGTTATGAGGAAGCAATGAAATAATTTTATGACCAGAAATCACCATAGCACAAAGAACTGTATTTGAAAGGTTGCAGCATTAAGAAGGTTGAGAACTTCTGACTTAGAGACAAGGATAAGAAGACAGAATAAAGGTTCAGAATGAGAGAACCTGTCTTGTGACTATAAAGTCTTTTTACACAGTCGATTGAAAAGCCCAATGATTAAGAGGAATTATTATTTTCAAAATGCTCTGGACAAAGACAATAAAAGTGGAATAAAATATATATCTCCCAATTCCCCTTTGAAGTAGAACATTAATTTTGACTACATATCCATTATAGATTGGAAAATTTAAATATACAGTGGTTATTATATGCATATTCTACTAGATCATTAAAAATGAAAATAAAATAGTTTGTAAACATATGAAAGATGTTCTCAAGGCATACAGTTATCTGTAGAAATGTCAAGGAAGAAATAGAGTTTAATACATTTTCTTTTGCTATTCTGACTCAGGATAAATTATCCTGAAAATTGTCCTGGATTCTTTGCTGTTAGGCCACATTCAGACACTCACCTTGATGGTTGAACACGTCTTCAATGAGTCGTTAATCTATTCAGTCATGGCATGTGGTACAAAGGATATTAAACAATAACTCTCTGTGTTGATGTAGGGGCTGTAAGATGCAGTGAGTGATCCAGACATATAAACAGTATAGAACTACACAGATAAAAATAGGAAGTACAATGATGAATGCTTTGGAGATCGGATGAAATGAGCTTCTTTCCATGAGTCATTGTCCCTTACTGTCTTATCTTTAACTTTAGTGAGTTTGGTGCTACTCCTAGAGTGCTCTTGCCTTAATGAGAACCTACACAATATCTGACCTCTATGGTTCTTACACTGCTTACTCAACACTAGTGATGTGTATTTTCAACTGTTGTATGAAATCAGTAGCCAAAGACAATTTAAGAGGAAGATAGTTTGTTTTTGACTAGCTTACCTCAGATCAAAGACAGTACCACAAAAGATGATACCAAGAGCCTTCCAAGATCAGAGGAGATTCAGATCTTTGTATCATCTCACATAATATCAGCCACCAAATTTTAATTAATATTCTATATCAGAGCCTGAATTTACCATTATCTGTGCAGGTTTTGCAAATAATACCACTAAGCTTTCCCCTGACAGTCTACAATGACCAATGCCTGAACTGAGCTGAGCATAAACTCTGCTCAGTGCACAGGCTCTTTCTATGCTATGGTTCATTCTAATTGCAAACATGAGTCCCTCCCTTGCAATGGCAAGCATTTTTTTTTTTTTATCTTGATTCAGAAGGGAAAGAGATCTCTATGATCTGGGCATATATTGGAACATGTTGGTTATAAGAGCATTCTATGTTAAGAGAAAACAGAGAAAGCTCATTCCAAAGGGTGTGGTTTAAAAAGAAGACCAAATGTTCATCCAATCAGGACATAATTTATCATTTCAATGAGGCTAATGAGAAATCTGTGCAGTGACCTGTGTGACAATGTTAAGCATCAATTGAGTGATTAAGGAGTGGCAAATTGAGAAGAAAATAGGCATAGCAGGTTCCTTCTGGTTCAAAAGAATTTTGACAAAACCCTCCAAGAAAATAATCATTATTTCTAGGTTTTCCACAGTTAAGCAATTTAAAATATGAAAGTTATTCCATTCTTGATGCAATTCTATGACTGTAAAGTGGTTATACCCTCATACATTTAAAATTTTATGGATTATAAGTATATTTAAAGGATTTTGGACTTTTTATAAAAACAAGCATCATATAAGTTGGTCTTACAGTAATTAAAATTATATCAAAGTAGAAGAAAAAAATCACTAATTATATTTTTAAGAGTACTTGTTTTAAAATCTGTTTTATGTATGATACTTGACCATTTAGTAAATATAGGCTTTCATTGACTCTACTCAAAAATTATATAGAATATCTATATAATATCATGCTTTATATGATTGATTTGTATTATTTGATATCTCATTCATAGCACTTTAGAACTTTAATTTCTCTGAAACTCTATCAAACAGATGCTATTTGATGATTCACAATAACTTACGCAGCACAGCAACAAAGGAACAATGTTGGCCTTAAATCAGGTGACTATGAATTTTAATCCCTAATAATATATTCTATCTCTTCAGCTTTGAAATTTCTAAATTTCAAATGGGGTAAATTTCTAAAGTTCTCAGAGCTCTCAGGGACCCACTTTTCTGCTAAGTCCTAATTTCTTCACTCAGAATTATGTGATGAGTGAGTAATATCATATCCAGGACAGAAAGAAATTTAAATACAAAGTACTAGAATGTTCCACAGGATAAATATAGAATTTTATCCTAAGAACTTATTGTATATTGTCAATATAAATTACAAATCATCTTTATTAAGAACCCAATCATTAATATGTGTGAGGCAAGTCAGGATTATTGGTATACAAAGACTTTAAGCACATTTACTGTATATTCCTTGGATTCCTATTAATTCCAGAGTTTTCTTAGTCTGGAATTCCTGCCCACACTTCCTGTCTGCCTTTGAACAATCAGTGCTTTTTATTAAACTCATAGGCGAGACAATTATTTACAATGTAACATCATAAAATCCACTACAAACAATGAATAAAATGGTAATGCCTTGTTGGTCATCTGTTCTATATGTATAACCTGGGCCGGTTTTTAAGCAGGGGACAGTTTAAAAATTAAATTTGTGATATGAGTTTCTATTTCAAGCATGAAAAATTATTTATTCACTTCAGTAAAACTTATGCGTTTTGAAATATCTTTGTATGAATATATATATACTAAAATGTGCCATTTGGGATAGATGTAAGAACTGTGATAAATAAGATGTAAAATTACTTAATTTGCAAAATATATACAATGATGATAGAAATATGACTAATAGTTAGCTTATAGTGCTTTTAGTTCTGGAAACATAAACAGAATTGCCTCAGGAGTCAGTATTCATCACTGTAATAGGGGAAATATTTACATGCCTGTGCAACTTTCTCAAAATGGAGGCATCACCATGCTCACTTTCATTTTATTTATCTTAATAAATAAATCTTGTTTGATTATATTGCTGCAGATATGTGATATAATTGCACTCCCATATAAAAATAAAAGTAACTATAAATATGAACACTTTAAAAGCCCGTTCTTAGTAATTTAGGACCTAAAATAAATAACCTATTTTCAGCATCTTAATGTAGAAAACAGTTCTGAGAATAAAAAGTAAATGATGAGATGAGAAGGATAGAAGTCAGTAACGGCAAAAGTTCTGAACGTGGAGTTTATTGACCTGAGGCTAAGGTCACATGACTTTTGTAGTCAGAGGTTTCTGTCCTGCCAACAACTCCCAAATACCCAGCAACCACTTTTCAAATGACTGACTAAGAGGTTTAATATCATAATAACCACTGGGTCAGTAGCTCAATCATATTATGATCTAGTTTTTATACTTAAATTAACCCATAATTCTATCAACTTCTAACTATATGACTAGGTTTCCTCAGTGCAGCATTCTCATCCTGCTTCCTCTTTGTAAGGCTGGTGAATGCTTCTCTGCCTTTCCTCTTCCCACAATTCTCCTAGCCAACCCACCTCTGCTTCCTGCCTGACTATTGGCCAATCAGCATTTTATTAAACCAACACTAGTGACAAATTTTTGATTTCAGTGTACAAGAGCATTATCCCACATTTTCCTTTTTGTTCTTTTTAAAACAAAACCCTTAAATCTAATTTCCTTTGTATAACTTTTTCCCTGACCATTATCCATAACAACTTGGAACCAACATCGTAAACAAAAACACGAATCTACAGTTCCTTTATTAGGAATGTTGACATAGTTTTCTGGACTACTTCCTGCTGATTGTGGCATTAGTAATCTTCTGGAGATCCCCGCCCCCCAAATTTAGGACTATGGTCAAGTTCTGAGTGGAGTAATCTGCAAGGCTGGATCATATCAACCAGCACTGTAGCTATTCTGGATGCAGAACCAGGAGGAAACTCCAACAGAGGTTCTCTGAAATGTTGGGTTATCTGGGCCATCTGTTTCTACCGGAAATTTTTCAGAGGGTCATCTGCTATCAAACCTTAATTTGTTTAACTCAGAATGAATCCACAGCCTCATCTCCCAAATAACGTTATCTTTTGACTTAAATCAAGGCATTTTCAAATAGGTTGCATTAATTCAACAGCATTTATAATAAAATATATCTTAACAACTCTTGCTCCTTCCTCTGCAGTCTAAACCCCAAAGACAAAATAATGACTTAGAGTATCCAGACTCTTTTATGTATATTTCATCTTTATGTGACTTTTTAAAGCTCTGTTAAGTTTTTAATGACTTTCTCTATGGTTTTCTTTTCTTCCCAAAATTTGTGTATATTTTTTAACACACTATTTAGAGGGTTTTTTTGTCTAAATCTGTCTTTACTGTATATATCTATCTTTTTCTGAGCACAGGAGACTTTAATCTTCTAAGGGACTTGACTAAGACTAAAACCTGTTGCTAGGATTGAAGCCTTGGCTATGGAAGCTAGCTCTACCCACCTCTTTGGTCTGTGAGACCTTAGCTTCATGGCAGAGGAGCCATGTTTATCAGCACAACTCTGGGGAAATTTAGGGTTCACACTGGTACCAAATAGAGTAATGCCACCCACTACTCATAAACTCATTTAAGTGTTCAGTAGCAGGACCTCTTAAAAGATCTTCATTGAAGTTTTTGCCACTAATGCTGAGTCAGGAAGCATCTCTTAAAGATGCCACACCTCTGTTCACCACCAGCAAACAGAGCCCTCCAGAGAAATTGTTTTTACCAAAAAGTTGTGCTTTATTCTGTCCCCTTTTGTATGTATGGACAAAAAACTTAAATGTGTCATATGCAGTTCATGTGTGTACAGGAGCATCTGTGAGATTTCAGGGACCTACCATATTGGAGTTCATGCTAGCATGCCACTCAGTACCATTGTCCACTTGAGAGACACAACTGGGAAGCTGTCTTTAGCTCCATTTCTGTGCTCTTGAACATTCTAAAGCTTTGTCAGGCTTTAAGTGGATGAATGCTCACCATTTTGGAGCACCAAATAGTGCACAAATTCTACATAGAATTATAATAAAAACCTGGAGCCAGATATTGGGGGAAAACTAAAAGATTGGAGAAACAGGAACAAGCCTTATATAGCCACTTCTCACCTGGACACTCCTTAGGAATCTTTAGACTGAATACCTGTGAGTACTCAGCAGAAAGAAAAGGGGGTGTAAGCAAAGTACCGAACTCATGTCTTACCTTTCTCTTCCACACAGCTATCTCACTTCCTGGTTCAACTTTCCTAGTGCTAGGTTTCAAGGTATGTGTGTGTTTCCCAAGTATGAGGACATAGGCTTGGGATCCCAAGTGCTGGGATTAAAGGTGTGTGTCACCATTTCCTGACTCTGCTTGGCTTGAACTCATAGAGATACAGTGTGATCTCTGCTTCTGCCTCCCCCTCCAGAGTGCTAGGACTGAACGTGTGTGTCATAACCCTTTGTTCTCTATGCATATTTCTGTGGCTGGCTCTGTCCTCTGATCTTTTGGCAAACTTCATTAGATTATATCACCCTACACCTTAACTATTTAGGTTCAATGTTATCAAAGTTTATCTTCTTGTATTCTAGACACAGTCAATCTCTTTCTCTTCTTTCCTTGCCTTGCCCACCTCTCTTTTTCTGAATTCAGTTTCTATTTTGAGGAAATTTATCCCTGTTCCTTCTCTTGTTATTGAGCTGTGTTGGACAGTTCTGCTTTAAATGTAAAGAAACTTGGAATTGTTTGTTCCCAAGTATTGAGTTCTGTAGTATATGGTTTTCTGTAGCTATCAGGCTTTCAGAAGTCATCTTATGGCTGTAGACCCATTGAAACATCTACTTTTTTTGTCTTCTGAGGGAAAGAAACAGCATAATTATAACTGCAGAATTGGTGAGTACCCTATTTTGCTTTTCCATAGCTATAATAAAATATTATGATTAATAGCAAAGAAAGATTTGTTTCAGCTTATACTTCTAGTTCACAATCTACCATTGAGGGACATCATGAAAGAAACTCAAGGCAGGAACCTGGAACAGAAACTGGTTTGCTCTCTGAGTGATGTTCAGTTAGCTTTTTTAATACATCCCAGGACTACCTGTGTAGGAATGGTGCCACTCACTGTGGACAGGGCCCTCCTACAGCCATCAAGATCTTCACAGAAATGCCCAATGGCTGATCTGCTCTGACCAATTTTTTAACTGAGGTTCCTTCTTCTGAAGCTGCTCTAGTTTGTGTCAAGTTGACAGTAAAAACTAAACATCACATAATACCTGAGCTATCTGTATGATCATGTATTATAGGAGCATAACTCTGATTAAATGAGACATATGACCTTCCACTACAAAATGAGGACCTGCTGCAAATGAAGTAACTAACATCTATCACACATGTAACAGGGTCATACCTCCAGGCACACATTCATGCATGTTCACTCTGGTGAGTGTGTTCCTTTACTGTTACTGTTGGAGATGACTATCTAGCTTGAAGGAATGCCACCTTAAATAACATTAAATTAGCTTCAACTGAATTCCTGAGAGTCAGGCTAACAGATTTATGTTTGTCTATTTTGGCTGTCTCCTCCTAGGAGTTGGCTACAATCCAAAGGACTGAGATTTTTTGAGTTGAGTGAGCTGCCATGAAGTCCTGAAAATCCTAATATCCAGTATTGTTTGTGTTCTTAAATTAAGACAAATACCCTGAGTGATAAATGGAGAACTTGAGTTTCTTTAGTTACACGAGTCATTAGAATACTATGTAATGATCACATAGACCATACAATTTACCTGGTTATCCACTGTATTATATGTTTGCAATTACATTGTATATTCATAATTCAAGGTAACTTTATATAATGTCATGAAATGTGTTTCAGATGATACCATTTTTAATAGTTCTCTGTATTTTTATGGTTTATGATAATGCATTACAAATTATTCCATTGTTTCTCAGTCTTATGTCTTAAGTAAATTTAAGAAATTCTGAGAACATAGAATCACCACACAATTGTCATTGTTGCTTTGACAACTACAAGGTCACTTTAGGGAAGTCCCACTTTCCATAAGCATGTTGGGTAATTTCTTGTTGCTATGGTAAAATTTCCTGACCAATACAATATAAGAAAGTTCTGATTTTGCCTCACCATTCCAGGGTACAGTCCACCATGGCTAGTACATAGTGGGGGCATCTGGTCACATTGTAGCCACATTAAAGAATTAGGGGGAAACCATACTTGTTCTCAGCAATCTTTTTCATAGTTGAGCAGTCTGAGAAGCAAGCTTATAGAATATTTCTACCTATACTTATGATGGGCTTTCCCAGTTTAATCAACCTAAGGATGAAAATAACTCACATGTATCTTCAGAGTTGATTCTAGTTCTCATCACATTGGCGATAAGTATTAACAGAAGTAAGACTAACAATGACAGAAATAATTTTTTCTTACTTGTCTTCCAACCATGATGCCTGTGTTTTACAACAGTCTGCCAAACCATGGATCTAAAAAGGCATGGACTAAAATCTCTAAAACTAGAAGGCAAAATAAATTTTCTTTCTTTCAAGTTGCTCACCTTATTATTTTTGTGACAATGGAGGAAAGGTAACACCTAAATCATGAAGTCTCATGTCTGATGTTTTTATTTATAGTTTGGTACTTTTAGGTATATGATACTTATGCTTAGTTATAGTGACATATCAATAATGTTAATAAAATCTTAACCTATATCTCTTCAAATTTTGTTTGAGGACAGCATAAAATACATCCTGAGTTGTAGGCTAGCCTAAATTATTCCATAAGACCTAGACTGAAGAGAACATAGTAAATAAAACCAAAAGACCATCCATATAATATTGGTATCTCCCAAATTCTTTAGGCCTCCTTTGGTTTTGGTTGCCATGATAGAACACAATGACCAAAAGTAAATTTGTGGGAATGAGTTACAGTGCCTTAACGTACATTATCTGAAAGGCCAGGGCAGGACCTCAAGGTAGGAACCTATATATAGAAATGGAAGCAGAAACCATGTAGGAACATTTCTTACTGTCTCACTTATAGGCTCATGCTCATGTATCCTTTTTATATCATCCAGGACAACCTGATCAGGTGTTGCATTACCCACAAGAGACTGGGCTCTCTAACATCAGTATAGAAGCAAGAAAAAGCCCCACAGACACATGCACAAACAAATATGATAGAGGCATTCCCTTAGTTGTTTCCTTCCTCCCAAATAACTCTAGTTTCTATCACATTGACAAAACTAGCCATCGCATAGAACAAATAAATGTTAATGTTCTCCTTCTAACAGTAAACAATTCTTTTAACATATATATTCTTTATTTTTAATCTTTCTCATTATGGCTCTCTTCATATTTTCCTAAACGTAGAAAAAAGTTTCATGCATATTTTAGTTAGCATTAAATTCTTTCAATTTTTTGTAGCAATATAGAAATCATAAAACATATATGAAATGTTCAAAACAAAACCTTTTTGGGAGTTCTATGCAATATTATCTCAAGATATGAACATAGAGAACACCAATAGATATGTTAACATGGAAGAAGAAATTCTCATGGTATTTCAACCCTAGATGAAGAACTTCAGGTAAAGAGGTAGTGTTAAGAGTGGGAGACTTCCCTCAATGTTGCTGTGTGTGTCTGTTATCTTTCTTATAATAATTTACTCAGATGTGTGACTGAAAATTTTATTCATATACTGCTTTAAATATATAGTTTTTATAAGATTGTATTGTTTAAGAAATATCTATTGTTTCAAAAACATATTGAAAAAGGGAATACCTGTCAAATATGTATCCCTGGAGGTTTTTTGCAAACTACAATTTTCCTTGAGTCATCTTCAGTATGAAATTAAGGCTTTAAAGGATATTATTCAAATAATATAGGCAGTAATATTTTGCAAAATAACTACCACGATCTTGCCTATTCTATAATTTCTGCATTCATAGTGAATTGAGCTTTATTCCATGGAGAAGTGAGACTGTGATTTTGCCAGCAGAATGAGCGAAGCTCTGTAGCTCTCCAGTGGATGTTATGGACAGTGATGCAGCTTTTTGGTGCTTTGCCAAGTCCATGCTCTTGGAACCTGCTGCTGTGCCAGGCAGAAGTGTAGCAGCTACAGCAGATATCTGCAGAGAGACCAGCACCTTCTAGAAAACAGACTATGTTATGTTCCCTGCTGGTGTGCATGTGAAGAGTGGAAGAAGATACAGGACTTCCCTGTCTGTGTTATAGGTGCTACTGAAGAGCATCCCCCTAAATCTATGAATTTTTGATAAAATTAAATGATTGTTTTTTGTGCTAAGTCAATAACTAAATCCAATGATAGTGGTGACAAGGTATTTCTTTTAGGAAATGATACACTATGTGCTTCACTTTGTGTGATTATTTCTGAATATTTTCCCCAATGTGAGTCAATTAATTTGTATTTTTAACCTTTAACAAAAAAAAATCATCAATTTTTTTTTCTATTGGTTACATGCCTTCAGTGTTGAAAGGCTTCTTTTTATTCTCAAAAATTTCAAATAATTGCATAATGCCTATTGAAATAATAATTTTTCTTCAAGCATTCATGTTGAGTTCAGTATTATATAAGAATTGTTGATGTTATGTTTTTATGCCAAGTTAGAAAATATAAACTTTAGAATTTTTAGTTTTTAATAATATATCTTTTAAGAACCATTTTATACAATTGTGACTCAACACTAGCAAAAAAATAAAGGGAATTTTATAGGCAGTAGATGTGGACCACTATTAAAATAGCTTTACTTTCATCTCACCAAAACAGTTGTATTCCTGGAGTTCTAGATCAAATATAACCAGTCTGCATTGGGAAGATGGACTGTAACTTAACATAATGGGAATTTCTCAAATAAAGCAGATTTGACAGAGGCTAAAACTTGAACAGTTCCAAATATTATCATTCACTATCCTTTGTATTATTCATTTTCTTAGGGCAGCTGGAATACAGAATACACTGGGTAAATCTACAAACTTCTTTTGTCAATAACTATTTTTTTTTTTTTTTACAAAAAGTTTTAAATTGAACTCAGAGGAAAAAATAGAAGAGGTTAAAATAAAATATGATTATGGGAATCCAAATCAGGCCATAGAGTGATGTTTTGGTTCTAATGTGAGTAAATATATACACCCATCTAGAACCAATAAGTTTTAATTATCAAGGCAAGCCAAAGCCAGATGAAATCATTATCTCAAAGGAAACTTCTGCCAAAAAAGATAAGAGCTTTGAATTACATGAAAATTAAAGGATTCACTTACCTTAATCAGGAGATTGCAGAGGAGATTAGATTGCGACTGTATGAATTGGCAGAACTCTTAACGTATTTTGGAATAAAAATAATGATGCTTTACAATACTTTTTAAAGTACTAAGGAGATTAACTGAAACACAAAGAGGGAAATCAAACAAGCCCCCAACCGAGTCAAAACACATACAGAAGGAAAAGGAATAAGGAAACAAAGTTGTCGAGGATATTCATCAATAATAGTGCATGTTTCCTGCTATCCCCATGGCCCTGGGTTTGATTAGAAGTACCACAAAATGTAAGTAAGTAAATAAGTGGTACCACATAGAAAATGAACTCAGTTATTGAGTTAAATCAATGTCTGAAGCTATATGGCTTAATACTAATTACACATTTACAATAAACACACATTAATATAGCTTTTCTATCATTATTTTAAATGTATACAACCAAATGAATGTTAAAATTACAAAACCATAGTTGTATGTTATATAACGGCAGTTATTAAGCATATCAATAATATCAAAGTTGATGAGATCTTGAGGAGCTATGGACTCTCACACAAAGCTAAATGGAAATAAATCTGGTATTTTCCAATAGCTAGTGTGCTAATAAGCACCAATATGTAAAACTTCGATAGGAACTTCTATGGTCTACCGAACTTGCTTTCTTTTTTATCATGAGCACGATGCTGAATAATTCTTGTTAGATGTTCGAATGCCTATTGGATGGTCCTTTGATTAAGATTTGGCCAATAGGAATTCTTGTAATGTCTTTGACCCCTCTTGCTTCTATAATCATTCCTCCCTTTCTTCGGCAGGATAACCAGAGCTCAGTCTAATGTTTGATTGTGGGTCTCCGCATTTGTGTCCATAGTTGTGGGATGAAGCTTCTCTGATGACTATTGGGCTAGGTGCCACCCTAAGAGTATATCAGAATGCCATTGGACATCATTATATTGGCATTTATTCTCCTTCAGTTGTGCTTGGTTCTACTCTAGGTCTCTGAGCCATCCAGCCTCTGGGTCCTGGAACTCTTGGAAGTGGACTTGAGTTTTGTAAAGGGTAATAGATTTGGATTTATTTCCAGTCTTCAATATGCCAACATCCAGTTATACCAGCACGGAATCAATAACTTGCAACCACGGGAGCTCACAGATATTGAAACGACAACCAGGGAGCCTTCATAGCACTGACTTAAGCCCTCTGCATATATGGGACAGTTGTGTAGTTTGGTCCTCTTGTGGGAGTCGTAACAGTGGGAGCAGACCATCTTGGACTCCTTTACTGATCTTTGGGACCATATTCACCATCTTGGGTTGCTTTGCTCAACCTTAATGCAAGGTGAGCTGCTTAGTCTTACTGTCATTTAATGTGCTGTCTTTTGCCAATATCTATGGGAGGCTTACTATTTTCTGAATAGAAATAGAGTAGAAAAAGATGTAGGGTAGAAGAAAGAGGGGAGGTCAGGAAGGAACTGAGAGGAGAGGAGGTAAGGGAAACTGCAGTCAGGATGTAAAATAAGTTTAAAAATTCAAACAATTTTCCACAAAAAATAAAAAAAAAATCTTATTTGCCTATTGTAAAAATAAGTTCATAATATCAAATAAACTAACATTTTTTTTCTTTCAAAAAATATTTGGCCAAGGAATTTAATATACACTATTTTAATTCATGAATATGAAAAAATTGCTCATGATTCATTCTGTGCTCTTCTTGTTTACTGGTTTAACTATTATAATGCAGCAGGATCATGAGAATTCTGGAAAGAGGCAACTTTGAATTGGAAGGCATCCATATGCTGATTTGATTAACTGTGAGGAACAGACTGACTTGGACAGTAGGCCACAAAATTTAGGTGCTGCAAGGTGAAAATAAATGTGTTAATCCACCAAACTTAGAACTTGTTTGTAGCAAATACAGACCTAATTGTCCATGTGACCTTGTAGTTCAGGGCTACCACAGGAAAACCTAGTCTATAATGTGTTTGGTTAGTAGCAGGAAAGGGTCTTGTGTCAGAGGTTGTGAAGCATGATACCAATTAGTCTTATAAATAAAAACCAGGAGTCAGATATCAGGGTAAAAGCTTAAAGGTCAGGACAGCAAAGGAACAGCCACAGTCACTTCTTACATCTTGGAATCCTACAATCAGTGGGGCAGGGAAAGATCCTGTCTCCACCTACCTAGTGCTGTGATCGATTGCATGAACCTCCAAAGTTCTGGGATTAAAGGTGTGAGAATCTCAGATGCTGGAATTAAAGACATAAGCCACCATCACCCTGGCCTCTATGTTTAACTGGTGGTTAGCTTCTTCTGATTTTCAGGCAAGCTTTATTTTTCAAAACACAAACAAAATATCAGAAAATAAACCTGGGTTAAAAAAAGGTAACCTAGAGGTAGACATGGTAATCCAGTAATGGGAAATTTGTGTAGCACTTGATAAAACTCTGGGAAGATACTAATATATTTATTTCATATGTAAGGAAGGCAAGTCATTGAAGATTAATTTGCCAAACTTCATATGTTGAACGCTGACCAGAGTCAGAATTGTATTCAAGGCACATTGTCTCTCCAAAATAAATAGAACAGGAAAGTTGGTGATGAGGGTTTGACTTTCAGGAGGTAATTGGACAGTAATTGGAAGGAAGAAATATTGCACGAGTTCTGTTTGGTATCATAATAAAAACCCCGAGCCAGATATTGAGGAAAAGATCAGAGAGACAGAGGACAAACCACAGCCACTTCTTACCAGGCTTTCTCCTCAAGCTTGAGTTTCTGAATCCTCTCACCCAAACTCTTCCTTCCTCATAGGAAAAGGGAAGTGCCAGGCCAAGCGAAGAACTTCCTCCCCCTCCAGCCTTATCTATCTTTCTCCTCCAGCTATCTCATTTCCTGTTTCAACTTTTCTCCTTCTAGGATTAAATGTATATGCCACCACTGCATGGCTTTGTTAGGCCTTGAACTCTCAAATTTCCAGACACATCTCTGCCTCCCAAGTGATTGGGATAAAAGGCACGGGGTCATAACTCCCTGGTCTTCGTGGTTTGATTCTGTGGGTGGCTCTGTTCTTTGGTATTTCAAACTCTTTTTATTAAATGTACAATGCATCACCACAAATGTGTGGTCTACCATGTCACACATTTAATTGCATGTCACGCCTCAAAGGGCCTCATTGGGCATCTGGATTAGCAACAGCATCATTACCGCCACCGGGATTTGGAAAGAGCAGCTTATGAGGAGTCTGTAGGATAAAATTCTAAATATAATACTTAAGAGCAAGAATTAAAGGGAAGGGATTGGAGGAGAAGTAGGAAACCTTTTGTAGGGTAGTGAAGGAAAGAGTGGAGTAAAACAATAGAAAAGTAGTGAGTCCCAGTAAGAGATGTCTTTTTATTAAGTACAATGTCTTAATGTGGATGTGGGGTGGGCGATACACAGGGCATATGTATACTTCCTTGTAGGGGTATTGAGCTGTTTCATGGTAAATAATTGTCCCACCCACTGGTTTAATAAAAAGAGCTGATTGGCCAAAGGCAGGCAGGAAGTGTAGGCGGGGCTACCAGACTAAGAAAATCTCTGAGCAGAATTGAGACAGAGCACCAGAGAGAAGCTCTAGGATGCAGAGGACAACCATGCAGCTCTAAAGAAAGGTACCGAGCCGCCTGGCTGAACAAGAGACATGGGTTAGATGAAGGGTAGAGAGCTAGCAAGTGATATGCCTGGGCCTGAGGCTGATCAGCCTAAAACTATAGTAAGCCTCTGCGTGTCTCTGTGGGACTGCGGGTCTGTGGGCCTAAACATTGAGGTTAGACCCGAAAATCCGAGACAGAAACCTCGAACTACACTTCCTGAACAAGTGCCTGGCCATTTCCTGGTTAATATAATCCTATAGCAGGATTCAGCTGAATGGGTTCAACTGACTCCTTACAAAGATGTTGAAAAATGACAAAGAAAAATACCTGGGGTTTGTTATTTAGCCATAAATGCAAGCTGTGAATGGGAATGTGATTCCCCTTTAGAAACATGAAGAAATGGGGCATCAGAAGGAAATAACTAAATAGTAAAAATGTCAATGTTCTTATGTGAAAGTCTGCTTTGAATTAGTAAATAAAAAAAAAAAAACAACTTTTGTTTTGGGAATTTTAAATTAGTGTGCTCCCAAATATTACTTGTTTTATTTTAACAAATGATGAACTCTCAGGGTGTAGGGATTAAAAAGAACAATGGGGTTTCATTTCAGCAATGATGAATGCCTTAAGATCAGTTTGCCTTTGCATGCATGGACATACTTCAAAGGTTTTGTTTTCACTCTGTTGGAGTTACATGAAGTAATTAATAACAAACGTATTTTGACATGGAAGCTAACATAAAAAGCATAGTTGTTTAAAAATAAAAGGAATTTAAGTTGTTATATTGCAAAAAAATATTTTAAGTCTTGTATGAAAAAAAATAGATCCCAAGTTTTAATTCTTCAATGCCTTCTTCATAACTAAGTATTTGAAGCACCAAGTACATTTAAATGTCTGCATTTACTCCATGGATTCATGTTCCATTAATTAAATTCAGTTTGTACTACTGAATACCACACCAACTTTGAGATACAAGATTGATCCACAAGCAGATGAACTCATGATCTTAATAGGTCCTGTAGGAACAATAACACTCAGTATCTGTCATCTGTGAGGCATAATTTCCACAATAAGGATCAGCATGGATACTTCCTTTAACCAGGAAGAAAACCATCTAAATGACTTGTCCAAATATACTGTTAGCTATAGGGTAGAACTCAAATCTGATAATTTAGTTTCCAATCCCACATTCTTTCTGTGAATCCACATTCCTCTTAGTAAATGTATCACATGAGATCTGCATATAATTTATAGCTGAGTGCTAAGCACATGGGATTAAAACAGTAACATTTATTCATATGAGTTTCTGTCGATGGCAACTCTGGGAGTGTCCTGTTGAGTCCTCTAACTATGCAGTCAGATATCAATTACAGCTGCAGTTGTTTTGGGCACAAACACAGAAAAGACTTTCTGGTGACTCACTCATGAATGCTAACAGAACTCTACTTTGGTCTGGTTGTCAGATGGAGGGAATGAGTGCCTGGCTACTTATGGCCCAGATGCCTGCTTTAGTTCTTTGTGTTCTGAACCTCTTCATTGGCCAATTCACAACATGGCTGCTTATAATTTTCATCATCATGAGTGAATGGCAGAGTAGAGCACGTGGAGACTACAAGGTGCAAACTGTGGTGTGGGGATTCAATAAAAGTTTCAGAAGTTTCGAAAATATCAGAGGAAATCTACCCACAGTCTATGTAGGGAGTTAATAGAAGCTCCAGAAGTTCCAGAGATCTAACCACAGTCAGTCTAGGAGAATCAGAGAGTGGTGATTCAAACCTTTAATCCCCAGCACAGGGAGTATCCTGTGAGTGGTGACCTATGCCCTTAATCCCAACTGAATCGAGGTCATTTAGATTATAGAAGGAATTCCAGGCTCCCAAGCAGGCAGTGGTGGGACCATGCCTTAATTTACAAAAGGGAATTTAAGACAAGATAGAGACACAAAAGAGAAGCCATTCCAAGGGAAGCGAGGCTGAGGAAGCTGGAAGACAGCCGGGTAAGATCTGACTGTGGTGTTGATTCTCTCTAATATCTCCAACTTCTTTAGAGATCTATCCCTGAGTCTCATTTATTCGTGGGACACTGTGGTCTAACCTCTCTAAGAGAGGGTATTAAATCCCATTACTTTGTCTGTATTGTATTCACTAAAAGTAAGTTAGTGCAGGAATGATATTATGTGACACCATAGATACCAGAAGTTAGGGATACTTTAGAAAGGTTTTATGAAAAGTCTACCTCAACGCATGTACAAAGTACAGTAAGGGTTCAGATGAGAACCCAGTGCATCTGTAGGAGCACAGCAGGAACTGAAAGAAGGTTAACCAGTCCTGGAACTCTGAGCTGAGCATTTTGTAGTAATAACAAAGGATTTTTTGTGAATTCTTTTTTAATAGAAGGTGTACTTTTAATCAAGAAAGGGGAAAAATCATTCCTGAAACCTACAACAAAGATGCAAACGTATATTGAGCCACTGGGTTGTAGAGCATGTTGAAATTTGAAAAATACAGCCTGACCTTAAATTTTCAACAGAATATTCAGTATAGGCTTGGTTCAGAAAAAAAATGATACTTTTCTAAGAAAAGAATTGCACATTAACATAAAACTTGCTCCAATTCCAAGGATATATGTGGATACAGAAACAAAATTGAAAAACACTGTAGTAGAATAAGTCTTTGGAGAATTATTTTGTTATATTTATTAGATGTGTATGTGTGTATGTGTATGCATGTGTATATGTGTATATGTATTTGTATGTGTGTGTGCTTGCGTGTTTTTGTGTATGTATGTATGTGCATGTGTATGTGTGCATATGTGTGTGTATATGTGTGTTTGTGTGTGCATGTGTGTGCATGTGTGCCTGTTGTAAAACTGTAATAGAGCATGAGGAGAGGCCAGAGAATAGCTTGTGGGAGTCCATTTTCTCTTTTACTATGTATATGTAGGCTCTGGAGACCACATTTAGGCACTAAGCTTGGTGAAAAGTTTCATTTTCAAGCAAGACAGCTGATAGACACCTAAGGAAAAACTAAAGGATTTATGTATAAGGAAATTAGAATTTTATCTTACAAGGCAATGCTCAGCTCCTGGAAAAACTTCAAAGATAGTGAATTGATCCTATTCATTAACAATAGTTTCAGTGCCAGTAATTTATTAGGGGAAAACGTGTGGGCAATGAGGACATTATACTAATCTTGATAAGCAATGGTGATGGGGAAGCAAGGGAGAGATATGTAAGATCTAAAATATATAAGTAGTTAAATTTGTGATTTAAGTTTAGAGGATATAGAAAAAACAAGGGACTTTAGATGTCTAGGTTTGCAACCTTAGTACTAACATTCAAGTGATATAATACTTTGGGGGAAGAAGAGGTCAAAAGATCACTACACTTTATGCCCTTATATCAATTTTGTTAGGAATTACATGGTAAGTGTAATATTTATCAATAACAGATATCGTCATGCTACATATTGGTAAATCACCTTTAAATTACATAATTTGCCTGAAATAAAAATGAAAATCATTATACATAGTGGAAGCTGGGCAGACAAAGACTATAACAAGAAATTAGATCTAACATTGATGAATATGTCCAGTGGATCTATTAGAACACTGTGGTCCAAGTTATAATGCAATTGCAATTATTAATTTAACTATTGACATTTAAGCTAGGAATTGCTTCTCTTTTTGTTATTGATTTGACAGATAACTTGTGTAGACCAAATAATATTTTAAGTCACCTCAATGCTGGTCTGTCTTCTTCCACCCTTTGCTTTTACTTCCTGCCTCTTTGCTGCCTTTAGGAAGCCTGACAGTGGATAAGAAGCATATGAAGAAGTAAGTGGACGTGTGAACTGCTTGGCTTCTCCTGGCAAAGGCGGGTGTAAGATTTTTTAAGTTAATGACCATGAGGATCACTAGCAAGTCTTGGCTTGACAAGTTAGTTCCCTGACCTTCTGTCTTTCAACCACCTTTCTCAACTCTGGTACACTTAGAAATTATAATATGAATGAAAGCAATCCTTTGGTCCTTGCAGAAGTATCATCAAGGCAGAATGCCGTATGAATTTCAATGGCCTCTCATTTGAGCTTAGGTCTGGTGATGATATCAATTTAACTCACTAAAATTACTAGGTGCATTTGACTAAATTTTCCACAATAAAACATGCTACTGAGTTTTTATATTAGGATTATAGACATGAACTCAATACACTTATTTGTTATGACCATTATTATCCAGGAGCATAAACATAGAAGTCAGAAGTTGATATAAATACTGACAAAGAAAAATTCTGCAAAGTCCTTATATCAAGTATTGTAGGTGCTGAGGAGGAGATATTACACTAAATAGGAGTTAAAAAATTCCCGACATGGAGAGGCTATGTACAGTGAATGCTTTGAGAAGAAGAACCAACAGAAGCAATAGGATGAAATGTCATCATAGAAATGAGGAATGTATTAATTTTGAGTAAAACTGTTTTTTATAATGAAAAATAAAATGAGAATAATAGTCTGATCAGAAAGGTTTAACTGAAGTAAAGTGCTCCCGGACTGTCACTAAAAATAAAACATTTGACAATCTCTATTCTAGAAACTGTCTATTTACTAAAAATTTTTATCTATGTAAAAATATAATTACATATATGCATACATATCCACATACATTGAAGTTAGGTGGCCATGAGATTGAACATTGACTCTGAGGTGAACAATATGGTCTATTGTTCCTGCCTTTATTTTGAAGTGATCTTACCAATCAGTGTTCACAAATGATTTGCCTTCATTAGGGATGACGTAGCTCATGAAAATTTCCTTATAAACTTCCATATAAACTTGCCTAATATTCCTCTATGACAGAAATACTTTCTAACTTAAAGATGATTTGACTCTTGGAATTAATCCCTTGTGAGTTTTCCTGCTGTTAGTGAATTCATGCTGTTGTAACAAAATGCCATAGACTAGGTGACTGAGATAGCTGTCAATCCTTTCTCACGTGTGTGGAAGCTGAGAAGTTCTGTGTGAAGGTGATGGTAGATGCAATTCCCAATGGGTCTCTTTTGGGTTTCTGTGAGCTCCTATAGTCTTTACTTGAGAAGAAGGAGAGAGAAAGGAGGAGGTAAGGTAGAGAGATAGAGAAGGAGAAAGGAAAAAGAGAGACAGAAACGGAGACAGTCATTTTCAAGAAGTCATCTAAACATATCTCCCAAACTCTGACCCCCAAATACCTCTCACTGATGCTTAGGCCTCTGACATGTGAATGCTGGTAGACACACACACACACACTTAGTTCATGATAAATTTCAGTCCTTTCTCTTATTACTGATCACAAATAGTGCCATTTTAGTTGGTAAAATAAAACATAACAAAATAGGAGCAGGAAAGGAGCAATTAATCTGACCTAGATTTTCCTCTCTACCTAGTACCTGCCAAGGTAAGGCTCGTCACTGAAGTCACAAAATTAGCCTTAACTTGAAGGTCCCTATGTATAAGTTAATGTGGTAAAACAATTTCCTGGTGCATTTCTATAAAATAATTTATTTGCTTGTGTGTGTTTATGTGTGTGTGTGTGTGAGTGTGTGTGGTGCAGTAGAGAGAGAGAGAGAGTGGGAAGGAGAGAGAAAAAGAGAAAGGGAGAGAGAGAGAATAAACATATGCCTGTCATAA
Source organism: Phyllotis vaccarum (assembly GCA_033318265.1). Taxonomy (NCBI): domain Eukaryota; kingdom Metazoa; phylum Chordata; class Mammalia; order Rodentia; family Cricetidae; genus Phyllotis; species Phyllotis vaccarum. The sequence continues at coordinate 19,833,427 of JARWLC010000015.1, read as the reverse complement.
TTCATGTCTGGAGACCCCAAGGACTTCTTGCAGAATAGGTCCTCTCCTTACCCCTTAGGGGCCAAAGATATCAAACTCTAGAAACCTGGCTTGGCAGCAATCACCTTTCCCTGTTGAGCAGTCTCATCAATTCTGACTGCATCTTTAGAATGCTTCTGTGTGATGTATATACTGTCCTACTTTAACACTCACAGAATAGTTTGGCAACTTTGTGAATACTAAGCTGCACAAAAGCACAAGATGATTTTAAAGAATAGCAGGGCTTTGTTAATGAAATGCTCTTTTGAAGACATTTGTTTTTCTCTTTCTAAAGAGAACATTTGTGTGTTTTAAATTTCCTGGAAAAACACTTTAGTATTAATTTCCATGCATAATTCAACAAGGTCAGTCCTGACATTTAAAAAACCTGACAGTAGGTGCTAAAAAAAGGTTTCAGGAATTATATTATCAGATATAGCCAAGCTGCAGTCATCACTTACTATTAGAAATTTTGCATGTTTCACATTTTACCCAGCCACAAGATATGCAAATGAGCTGGAAGTCACATATTTTGCACTTTGGGAATTTATTAGTCTAACCCGTAGAATCACGGTGCTTTTCTTCTCTTCAAAATATGGAGAAAATTCTTCTGGTTTTACACTTATAGATCTGGTTTTTTATTTAATAGGAAAAAATGCAAGGGGGGGGCAAGAAGAAAGTGAGTGAGGGGGAAGAAGAGGGGGAGAAGGAGAGAAAGTGGCAGGTGGAGAGAAAGGACTAAGTTAAAACTTTACTGTTGAGCATTGATTTAACCTGCTTACATCTTGATGGAAATGAAGGTGCCCATCAAAAATATGAATGTCTTTTGTTCCCAACAATTTACAGCATTTTATGGGCTATTTCATTACATCATAAATGTCATAATGACCAAATGTTCCATGAAATATCATAAAATGCCATGAATTACAGCTATCATCGAGCTCCATGTCTGGAAAACTGGGCTTCTGGCTCATGGTCAGGTGACACTGGATATTTTTGTGCATTTCAAAATCTCAGAGTACTGTGGTACCAAGTTAATTAAATTTAATTCATTGCTCAGATGTACCTTGGTTATCTCTAAAATATAATTAATTAGTCTGAAGTCTATGCTTCCCTGAATCAAATATTTCCCAATCATAAACTGTTACTTCTTTAAAAATCGGATGTTGAAAGATGACTTCCATCTTGCTTTAGCAAGGCACTCAGACCCCTGGAAGCATTTCTACCACTGCTTCATTTTTGGTAATAGGGTGTTTGCAGGTTGGGGCTGATCACATCGTTCACACTCAATAATGAAGACATTTTCTTTGGCTATATCATCTCCTCACTTTCCCATGTGTGGCAGAACTGCCATGTTTGAGTAGAAGAATGAAGTTGGAATGATGCTTCCAGGCATCATATTACCACAGCTGCATTTTTGAGTCTATTTTTTTATCAGTTGATTTTATTCTACAAGCCTTTGTCCAATTGGAAAGAAAATTTATCTTTCTAGTTAAGGAGTTTTAAAATATTAATTTTCAATTTGTACAACATTTTAGAGCATTTTTCTTAATCCAGAAAAGGATATTATGAGTATCCTACTCTAGGTTTCCTACTCTAGGAGGAAGAAATTAACATAGTAATTTCTGCTTCTTCTTGATGACATATTTTTTTTTCAAGATCTCAAAAGCAAACATGTATTCAAGTCCAGCTCAGTGTCAGGTTGGTAAACTAGGGCATTTGCTATTGGATGCAGTTTTCCAACTCCATGGAGGAGTATTTAAGTACTTAAGTATTTAAACCAGCACTTTTAACCTAATTACAGAAGCTCTTCCTATCCATTTCTTCTGAATTAATTTTCTATCCTTTTTACCACTGAATAAATTCACTAACTAATAACTAAATAAACTAACTTAATTCTTCCTTTTGGTAGTCAACCAATATACGTAATAATAATAGATACACTGGCTCTTTGGATTTTTAGTTTCATTTTACTTCTGTTAGAAGGCAGAGTAGCTGAAAACATAAAAGGAAAACACATCCATGTTCTTCACATCTATGCCTGTTTCTTTCTTACCTCTCTCAACTTTCATTTCTTTCAGACCTACCTAATTATTTAGCCATAATTTCTTCACAGTTCTTTGGCTGACACCGATGGTCATTCCGTGCATAGGCTGGCATATCATCCTCCAATCAATTATATTTTAAAAAGTATTGAGCTCACTGTTCTATAAAACATGTTTTCCCGAAGCAATTAATTGTTCTTGATAGGATTCAGAAACTGCTACCCCAAAGTGGCCTTTGAGAAGACAGCAGAAGCAGGGAAATGTCTGCAACTTTATTTCATCCAGTCCATTGTTCTCACCTGGAGCAAGCCACAGACCGTTCTCTAGCTTTTACTCCCTAAATGGTTCATAAGAACCCCATTCTATATAGAGTTCCAGATGTAAGCAGGAGAGAGATAAGGAACCAGCTGGCAAATAAACAACTGCTGAATTATCAGGTCATCATCATGTTTCCGTTACCTACAGTCATATTTCTCCAGGGAACTCCATTTCACTGTATAGTTCTAAAATTTATTGTGTCACATAAAGTTATGTGAAACAAATCCATATGATATTTTCTTGTTTGTCGGTCCTTCAGTATAGAAGTCCTGCAGTAATGAAAGAGGGAAAGATATTGCTCATTCTATCTTGTGCTCTCATATAGAAAAATTAAAACATTTTTGGCTTAGGAGAGGGAGTTAAAGTAATGAAACTTGTCATATTGAATGCCTACCTGCTGAACAATGAATTTTAATACAAATCTAGGTGCTTGGCTTATCATAAAATCCCAAGGTAATATCCCAAATCCCAAACTCAGCAACAATAGTATTATGAGACAATTTATATATTCTAGAGGGAGCATTTACTACAGGCCTACAGGCACTTTCTACTGTAGAAGAGACAGTGATAAAATGTCAACTCAGTGTTTCAGTATTGCCAACTACATAATGCACACCCCTTTACTAAAGTCTTTATGAAGTGGCCATATGACAAAAAATTGGAAGAAATATTTATGTAGGGACTTTTTACATTCTGAAATCCCTCGTTATTTTTATTTGCTAAGCTCTATCTGTCATGTTGTTATAATTTATAATTTTTATTCTTTTTAGAAATTATTATATAAAACTTATCGTACTTTGGAAGCTATAATAACCTAAGTTTTAACTTCATGTGTTTTCATAATTAGTCATAATTTTAAATTAACAAACAAATAAACAAAATCCAGAAAAACTCCACAGAGATAACTCTATAGAATCACTGACAGGTTTAGAGGAAAGATACTGGATGATAATAAGGGCAATATCTGGCTTTGTAACTGAGCCAATGAAGAATACGTTCTTCAGTGTTTGCTAAGTTCCTACGTACTTTTTTAACTTTCCTATTTTACATGGCCTCTTGATATTGTCATTTTACATCAGTTGTTTCTCAATAATTTTAAAAAGAAAACCTGTTTTTTATGAAATGTTTTACTTTTGAATGACCTATGCCTCGCATGTTAGAAGACAGAAAGATAAATGACGCAAGTTCTATTCCAAGAATCAGCCCAATCAGTCTTAGAAGACGTCATCAGGGTCTGCTTCAAAGAAGAAAAATATACAGGGGAGTATGAGAAGAAAAGGTTTTGAATATTAAGTTCTTTCCTAAACTTTTATTTTCAAGAAGATATTAAGCATTTAATTGATAGTAATAGATGTAACAAAAAACTAGTAAGACTTCATAACAAAAACAGAAGTAGCAATTATGTATGAATTTTTATGATCATAAATTTATATTTTAAAAATATTTTTACTTTTTAAAGAGCAGAAGAAAAAACAGGTAGCATTTTCCAGCCATTGGAAACATATCACACTTTGGTGTGCCTTCTCTGTCTTAATATTGAGGCAAAGACTATAATTTCTTAAAGATAAAATTCACATATTTAGTTTTGAAAGTTGAGGTTCTACCTTGTGCTGTTTCATAATTGTGAACAGTGAATAGTTTTCATGAGGTAACATTCAGGAAGCTATAGAATCTGATCTTTGAACTCTAACACAGTTGTTTGTAATGGTACATTTCAAACTTGTCTGGGTCAGATGATTTATGTTTAGCATGAGGTATCACTCTGTTCCTCTGGTCCTCATTATTTTTCTTAGGTTGATGTTATTGCCCAACTGTGAATGAACTTGACCTGAAATAGATGAGTTGACTATTCAGTATGACATAGTGACTTGATACTTAAATTGAGATGGGATTTCTCTTCTGTCTGAATTGTAAAAAGGCAGTTAGTAGAAATAAACATGGCAAATTATTTGAGACAGAAACAAAAGAACTTTAAAAGGAGCTGAATAGCATCCAATTAGCAATATAGGGATTGGGAAAACCTTTGTGTGAAATGAATCTTTGTATGAGAGAGAGGAGAGAGAGAGAGAGAGAGAGAGAGAGAGAGAGAGAGAGAGAGAGAGAGAGAGAGAGAGAGAGACAGAGAGACAGAGAGACAGAGAGACAGAGAGAGAGAAAGAGAGAGAGAGAGACTGGGTTTCTCTGTGTAGCCCTGGTTGTCCTGGAACTAGTTCTGTAGACCAGACTGGCCTCGAACTCACAGAACTCTACATGCCTCTGCCTCCCGAGTGTTGGAATTAAAGGCATGTGTGACCACTATCCAGTGTGAAATTCATCTTAATACAAAGATGATTTACAGGTCTCTAGAAACTTTACATGGAGTTTGACAAATTGTTTTCTTGGGAAAAAAAAAAAAAAGATGAATACAAGGCCTGAGCTGTGTAACCAGGCATAGTAGACCACCTGAGCAGAACTTAACCTTGTTCTATTTATGAAGTCAGAGATACTAAAATATGAATATTTCATATATGTATATATCCCCAAATCAAAAATGAAGCTAAGTTTTCCTCAGTATTAGGACGTAATTAAGAATAGTTATTATTAATCTATTTAGTTACACCTTGAGATTCTGATGTACTAATCAAACATGATGAATCTCACACAACATTATACAAAGCAGACCTACCTGTTGGCCTCTTAACTTTGACCACTTTTGATTTGGGATTACCCAGAGGGAATGTGTTCATTTTGATATGTCAAAAGTTGATCATTTTCTTTATTAATAAGTTAATTTTGTATATATATGCATATATCTTAGGCAAATGATGAATATACTTAGAACTAATAATAACCAAAATTTTGGTGGCTGACAGTCTTGCATTTTACTGCAGCATATAGACAAAGAGGTTAATAGCATGAATTTAAGCCAGAGCCAAATTATAAAATTTTCATATCATTTTTAGTATAATAATGAAGTTAACTAACTTTATGACAGTATAGTAGTCATAGCAAATATTAGCATTTTTCTGCTTTGTAGGTTCAAACAACTCGATGACAAATCAGGTAGGGGGCTGACAATGTACCAAAAGCTAACAAATCAAGAAATGGAAAAAAATTACCAGAGAAGGTACTAGAACCACAGATTCTCCCATTGCAGATGATGGAAGCACAATAAATGAAAAGTATAGACACCTGGAAACTCAGTGACAGTTCCAGCTTCAGACCCCACAGGATATGCTTGCTCAGACAATGATTGTAGAAAGCTTTTGCTGGGTTCAGAAAAGGACACTAAAATTGGGCAGGTGCAGACTTCCAACTGAGAGTACCTGAGGAAGAGCTTTCTATAAGTTCTCTTATCTACCTAAACCTGGATAAGCCAGAGAAACCCTGTTGCTTTCAATTTTTATGCTGCAATTTCTCAAAGCGAGACAGATTAAGCACATACCATTCAGAATGGGACAGCGATTGTGGAATGCTGTACTTTGGGACTATGGGCATTGTGTCCTAGCACACTGTCTGTTCTTCGGGTCCATGCATCTCCCTGAAACCATTAATTTCCTCTGGAAAAAGGGCTTTAGCTCCCACCTCTCCCTCACCTATGAAAAGGGTATTTAAGTCTCACACATCTGGTTCTTTTTCAGTTTGTTTCTTTGGCTCCCTGGAACACGTATGCATAACTAAACTCCCGGCTCTTCCTCTGGTCAAGCTATGTTCACTTACTTCAGCAGACTTAACTAGTCAAACCTTCAGGAGAGTTTGCATCTCCGTACTGTGTTCATCATCTCTAAGATCCATCTTGTGCGATCCTGTTTGCCCATGGACTGGCAGGGGAGATTAGCAGCATTTGCAGGGTTCTTTTCTTCCATGTAAATTAATCTAGGGAATCTGCTTTCCTTCAGGAATTTCCACAATGAAATGTGTATGTCCCCATGGGCTGAACCTTGGAACTCCTGCATCTCTAAGCCTAGGCTTTCTAAGCTGTGTGGGATCAGGCTTCTCCAAAGCATACTGGATCAGCACAACTCATTTTCTTACAACTATACAATAATTCCGGAAACAGAAGAAATATTGGTAATTTTGTTAGTAGATTTGCCAACAAAGGAAGATGAAACAGGCGGACAGACTATCTATTTGGAATAAGTAATGTAGCTGAGATTTCAATTTCCCTTTATCTGGCCATGCCTTTTTTTCATATTATCTTAAAGCATTGAGTCTTTTCATATTATGTGTGTATATATATATGCGCATTGTGGTATGTCCATATTTATGTGAGTGTAGGAACATTCACACACATCCCTCTATATAGCTTAGAAGACAACCTATGGATTCCTTAACTGTAATTCTAGTTTCAGGAGATCCTCTTCTGGTTTTCCTGGGAATCAGCACACAATAAAATACATACAACACACACACACACACACACACACACACACACACACACACACACACACACACACACACAGCACACCTGCAGGCACAATTTTTTTTTTCAAGTTTTCATACCTGAAAATAAATGTTAAACGGTTCCTCTAAAGATAAAATACAACAATTTTTTAAAGTCTTTAAAAAAGACTTTCAATGTCTTAAGATGCTTAGACTGAAAGGAATTTCTAAGTTTATAAAAAAAATAGCCCATCTTTAGGTAAATATAAATTAATATGATTCCCTAAGCTTTATGTGTTAGCTAGAGTTTCTATTACTGTGATGAACCTCCATGACCAAAACACATGTGGGTTTTTTTTTTTTGGTGGGGGGGTGGAGTGGGGTGATGACTACTGGCTTGTTCCACATGGCTTGTTCAGCCTATTTTCTTATAGAACCCATGACCACCTTCTTAGGGGTGGCCCCATCCACATTGGACTGTGTCCTTGCCATCAATCACTAATTAAAAAGGTGTTCTATAGGCTTGTCCTGATCTTATGGATGCATTTTCTCATTTGAAGTTTCCTCCTATCAGATGACTACAGTTTGGTTAAGTTCAACATAACTCTATCCATCACACTTTCTTTCAAACATCCTTAACATTATTTCTTTTCCCTCTCTTCCCCTCTATATCAATAATTTTGCTGCCTAAACAAGACCTCAACAATTACAATACCAATTGACACATCAGCATGGATGTTGTAAGCACCAATCCTAAATGGGGAACCACAGGCAATTAATGATTAATGAGAAAGAGAGAGTCACTCTTTCCCAGATGTGAGACCCTAATTGTTTACTAAGTGGTTAGCATACATGCATGTGTAGCAACATTAGTGTTTAGAATTAAGTGGGTTTTATTTCTATTGCTATGTATATATGTAACAATAATATTTATAGAAAAAAGAAGGAGCAGGGTGATAGATTTGGGGGTGTGGTGAAGTGTATGGATATTATCACCATGATTTATATTTATATGATATAAGAATAAATAAACTTAATATGGTTTTAAATTAAAGGTTTGTCTTTGTTTATTGCAGCCTGTTTAGTTACAGCCACCAGATGTCAGTAAGACTTAGAAAGCAATGGCATTTACAAAGTGCTGTAATTCTGTTCATTCAGTTTCTAGCAGCAAATTAACACAGATTTTGATATTGTTTTGCTTGGTTCCAGTGAAGGAGGTACAGCTTATTAAAAGAGCCAATGATCAAAGTCATCAACTTTAAACCTTTTAATCTCATTTTCAGGTATGCCGAAGTCTTGCTTCCCCACACTTAGAACACATGGACTCCCCCCCCCCACCACCACCACCAAGAATAAAGTACTTCAAGATTCATAGTGAATAACCCGTTAGCCCAAGAAGGAGCAGAGCATTTTTAAGTAGGTACTGAAAATGTAGGGCAGCATGCCTGCAAACTACTCCATATAGGTGCTCACAATGTAACTTACCACAGGCAGGCAATCAACAAAGAAAAAATAGCAAAGCTAACACCGTATTCAGCTTTTAACATTGCTAAAACCAATTCTGGGAGCACTTTAGAAACTTAAGTGAAATGAAGCCTTTTTCCTATTAGCCATAGACGTGTTTTATTAATCTCACTTCTTATACTTCTTGACCTTCTCAGCAACTGTTATTTATACAACTTAGAAGTTAATATATCTGACCATGCACCAGGCTACCTGAATATTTTGAGATTATAATAATTGTAGTCATTTTAATATTGACATAAAAGTTAAAAGTAAATCTTACAGTATATTCTTGATATCATCATAAAAAAAGCCTTTCATTTCTCTATGTCCCCAAAGGGGCTTCTTTTTCTAGTAAATTGCTTATTTTAACAATGGTTGAGTCTTAATTTTTTTTTTTTTTGGAAGCATATATTTCTACAGTCAGTCTCTCCCATCAGAGTCTGAACAAAGTCACAAATTCTGTGGACTCGTGGCAATTCCCACATAATTTTACATCATCTTTGAACCAAACCCAGCAGTGCAGGATCCCAGCTATCCCCTTGTCTGTTGAAACCATCAATGTGGCCTGGTTTATATTGGCTCTTAGCATTGTTTTCTCAAGACTGTGAGGACCATACAAGTGTATCTGAAAAAACTTGAAAATTCCAACAGGAAGAAACACCAGTTCTTAGCACATTATCCCACCTCTTCAAGATGGTTTCTGAGCTCTGCTTGTTTCAGTCATCACACTTTTTTTTAAAAAAAGAAGTAACTATTGCCACTGGTAATTTTGTGTCAGAAATTTTCTATTGAATAAATTGACTTCAAGGTGCTTGTGCTCCAATGCTAATAAACAGTAAACTCCAGTGGCCAGACTGGATTATTCCTGCAGCTTGACAAGGCTCCCTCATTCCCAGCTGTTACTTGTGCTCATCACTTTTCCTTCTTCAAAACTGCACATTTCTAGAAATGAAAGTAGGAGAAGGTTATCCCATAAAGAAAGCAGTGGGGTTTCAAAAGGATTAAAGCAGCTTTGGATGTTAATGCTGGATATGAGGTTTGCTATTGTAAGGGTTGACACATTTTCTTCTGTCACTAACGTGGCTGAGTCTAGGACTGTGTGTGACTGGGAGAGGTGAGGGATAACAGAATTGATGAATGAACAGACATGTCCTATTATGGCTCTTTGTGTGAAACTGCTCTTTTGTGTAAAGTGACCATTCACATGATAAAAGATCTGAGCAGTGAGGATGTGCACATAACTCATGAAAAGTATTGGATAGAATTACAATAAAAGAATATTGAATAATTAGGTGAAATCCAATGTTTGAGGTAACAAATATTTGTGAACTGGTAAAGTTCACTGATTTTTAGAAACCCCAATGAACAAGAGTGATATCTTCAACAAGCAACCCCTAGGTTGGGAGTGTGTGGGAGAGAAATTGGATCAGGATTTGAACTTTGGTTATACTCCAACTTTAAAGTTGGAACATGACCTAAGTATATAACGAGATTTATCACTTTTGATGGTTTTCAGATTGCTTAGGCAGCCAGGATGCCCTTTTAAACTCTCCATCTGACTGACTGTCTGCATCCTTTCCTACAGAGCATGGGCTTCTGCCACAGTGCTCCCTACATTCATCATGTTCAGATGTGTCTACTGCAATGTGTTTTTCTGAAACCAGAGCAGAGAAGCATGTGGAGACTGCAGCTGGTACCAAATGCAGTGTCTTACATCATGCCACAAGACTGTCTTCAAGAGAGTGTGACTCAGACTCACAGGTACTCAAAGAGAAAGCATCCCCAGGGAGGCATATCTACCACACTGCAGGAACGAGAGAGCTGGAGATTATTTCTAAAGTCTTTTAAACTTTCAAAAGCATTATAAATGCCTGAATATAGTACATGTGTTATTCAGGTCTTTTCAAGTGAACATATCATCATCAAAATCTTCATTTGAAATGTTTAAGAGGGAATAATTTTCTGCATTAACATCTTTCTTAACTGAAAAACAAACTTTGTATACTAATGAATTTGGTTCTACTATATATTTGTGATTATGACTTCATACAAAAAGTACATATGTAAATTGGCTAACACTTTCTTTTGTTTGCTTGTTTGTTGAATAAATATTTACTGAGCACCACTGCCTTTAAACAAGCTAAATACTACAAGAGACTTAGATTTCTTATTTAAATATGCAATGCCAAACTAATTAAATACCTCAAAAATTTGCAAGTCATGGTGGAAAAGAATAAAATGACTCACATCTCCATAATAAAAGATAAGAGGCAGTGTTCAACCTGAGGAAAAGGGAAGGGCAGTCATTTTCAGGTGGGTCAAAGTCCTGGAAAAACTTGTTAAAGATTTTTCTTATAAAACCACATATTCAGCTTCTTAAAAATGTGATGACTATAAAATCAAGCCAAAAATTAATTGAAGTTGAAATCAAGAAGCATAACAGTCCCAGGTAGTGGGGCTTATGTGTTTGTATTTAATTGGCAAAAGTTACTTGATTGGAATCCTCTCAATCACTAATATGTGCATGGCTGACTCGATCTCCTGAGTGACTAAGGCAGTGTTCAATGAAGAATGCTTCTATTAAAATAACTGAAATAAAGAAACTGCTACAAGCAAAACAGTCCTGTGACCGTAAATACTCAGTCTCAAACTTTTGAAGCAGATTAGACTGTTAATTTAACAAGAATTTGGTTTCCTTTATCTCAATTTAATTTCTGCCAGGGTGATAAAAAATTTAATTCAAGATATAACCAACTGTGGTGATTGCATTGGAATGGGCCCAAAAGTCTCATTTGTTTGAATACTTGGTTCCCAGTTGGTGATGTCATTTCGGTAGGCTTAGGACATGTGGCCTTGCTGGAGGAATTATGTCACTTGAGGTGGCATTGAGAATTCATAGTCATTCCATGTTCAGTTAGCGTTCTGCTTGGTGCTTGAGACTCAAGATAAGACCCCAGCTTCATCTCTTCCTGTTATAACTGCAGCCTGCTGCCAAATTTCCCCACCATGACCAACTTTTATCCTCTGAAACCAAAAGCCAAATATACTCTCACTTGTTTAGGGGACTGTGGTCATGGTGTATTATCAAAACAATGGAAGAACAATTAATACACAAACTACATAAAGGAAAAAACCGAAAGTACTTACAGTTTCTTAATGTGGGCAAAGTCCATTGTTTTGAGTGAATGATTCCAGTTGTCACTTCCTGATACTAAAGTTCTATCTTTGCTTAAAACATGAAAGAAACAGGGAGACAGTTTTAAAGAATAATTTAGACAAGTAGATGGTCAGAGTCAAAGAGAATTGTATCAGAGCTGGGGGAGTGTGGGTTCTCAGTGTTGTGATAACTAAGTTGGACTTGAACCTCCAAGACAGGAAGTGGCTATAGGAGAACTGACCAGGATGGCTTTCTCTTTGCCTAGGGCCACTTTAGTACAGTGGGTATTTTCAGAAAGAAAATTGAACAAAAACAAGTCTACAGGAGAGGAAAAAAAATGATAACTGTAAATACAATCTAGATTAATAATCTGAATTCGACCTTTTTAGTGCTAAGAAAAACTTTTTATAACCTTATAATAAATGCGTGAAATTCTGAAATATGAAATGGAGAGCACGTAATACTAAACTGGCTAAATACAGTTTTTCCAGTGATCCATTGTTGGTATCTTTAGTAATTGATGTTAAGTCTAGCTTGTCATTTAGAGGTTAGGATCTTCATCAGCCCCCGTATCAAGTATAATTAATATTATTGTTCTTTAGCCAACAGAACAAAACATTCATAAGTATTTTGTTATTGGGAGAATGATATTAAAAATTAAACAAAATTCTCCTTCTACAAGGATTTCTTATCTTTGTTAAGGGCTTTATTTCAGTAGATAGATTGCCCTTTATTGTATTCTACACTGAAATCTTCATATGGTCTCCTTTAATATTAAGACATGCCAACACCACAATTTATAATACACACTACTAGAAAAATATGGGATGTAATTGTCTTTATGCATAAAGGATCATGATAGCCTTTATGACATTTTTAATTTCACCAATGTTCTTCATATCCTGTCCACTGAGTATATAGCACTGACCAGTGAAATGTGTAGGAATGGGGCTTAATGTTACCATAGAGTTAACCATATTCCTGTTGGTAGATGTTCTGGTTTAGCTCTGTTAGAGAACGCTGAATTGATGTCAACATGTGGACTTAGTAAAATGTGCTCTTAGCTGTCGCCTTAAACACTGGAGCAGTTTAACCTTGTCACTCTCTTTTGCGTTTACCTTCCTAATGCCTGAAACCTTTACTCTAATGGAAATCAATAAATTGACTCCTTCATTTATTTTGTTTATTAAACAAGAATTCATTCAGTGAATAAAGGATGAGAAAGTATTTTATGAACTGCAAGGAGTCTGACAAGAGAGAAGAGTAACCGTGTGTATTGGCCAAAGACATGTGACTATCATATTGAGTTTTAAAATGTGGTTTCTATGGCATATGGGTGTGCATATGTGTATATTTCCAAATTTAAAAAAATACAAAAGCAAAAATAACAAAAATTCCAAGTGAAATTAAGCTGATATGTAGGTCTCCTATTTTTTGCAGTCAGGTCTTCTCTTGAGCCAAAGAACATGAAGTAACTGCTTCTGATGGGCAGTGTAGTTAGTGGCATTGCATTGAGGACCAGGATAGTGTGAGAATGTTAGTGAGATCAGCATTCGTCCCAGGTGAGCACTGTGTAGCATGGCCCCAATAATTTCAGAAAGGTTGTCCAACCCTGTGGGGTTCCTCTTTCCTAGCACTGGGAAGGGCATGGCCTATTCAGATTTGTAAAGGATGCTTAAGTTATAGAAGAGAGGAAATAAGTAAGTGAAAGCTTATTAGATCAAAAATTCAAAACTGATGTCACATTCCCCTTTCGATATAGCCTGCTTGTATATGCCATTTACTGCCTTTATTTATTTTCTATTGCTAGACAATACATAACCAGAATTTCAAGGACTAGAATGAGCACAACATATTATTTTCTTCTAGTTTCTATGTTTTGAGAATCCAAACATAGGTAGTCCCCCCCCCCCCCCGCCCAGTGGTTTTATCAGACTGAAGTCTAAGAATTTCTCAAGACATGGGAACCTTTGTGATACTCAGGATCCATCTTCAAACCTCAGTGATTATTGGTTGCCTTCAGATATTTGGTAGCAATCAGCCTGAGACCCTAAGCCTCTTATATTTTTAGTGGCTTGCTACATTGGCCTCTTCAGAACTAGCTAACTCATAGAAACAGCTTGGGGAGGACTGAATAAATTATCTCCAGGTAAGTTGGACTCTACAACCCTATATATAGCAACCTTTGTCAAAGAGGCAAATTTTTTTCCCATCAGAAATTTGAAGGAATTATACAAGGGCATGGATGAAAACTACTTAAATAATTTATGAATATCATAGAGTCTGTTATGCACCCTAGTTATAGTTATATTTTCATTTAAAAATATTGAAAACACATAAGAGATTTGAAAGGCATACATTATTTGTTTAGAAACATAAACTTCAGAGACTTATAACCTAGAGTAAATACCATTAATGGAATCAGGAGAGATGTGATCCAACTACCCAAGAAGCACTATGTAATGAAGTACAGGTAAGCCGTGAGTCAAGTGACAGCATTAATAGAAATGGGTTGAGTTAGGATGTAGAGCTATCTAGCAATAAACCCGAACCATAGGCTGAACAGCATGTAATTAATATAAGTCTTTGTGTGATTATTTGGGACCAAGTAGGGTTTCAAGTCTGAACCTTGGGCTAGGATAGGCTGTGGGCAGGAGAGATTTGTTTGGACTGCAGGGCCAGGCCAGGCCAGAAATTTCTTAGAACAAGTGGTGTTCTAATGTGAGGCATTGGTCTAGATAGACCTGGGAAAGCTTTAGAAAAAGTTCTAAATGATTGGAAAGGCTTCCTAGTCTCAATCTCAGAGTCATGTCTCTCTGGCAGATGAAGCTGATGCTAGCCCCCATAAGCTTATTAATCTCACTGATTTATGCAGTTTCAAGAGTTGTGGTGCAGAGAGGCTTCTCTCAGCTACTCCTTTCGAGTTTGGGAGCACAACTCTGGACCTAAAAACACAGCTCCACAATATTTAATACTGCTTCACAGAATTGAAAAAGAGCCTAACTCTGGTATTTCTGCCATGTTGAAAAACCAAGTGGAGTGGGAACAGCAGTTAAAGCAATGCTTCACAGTTTAGTGTTTAAAAACTTTCCTGGTTAGAACATTACTAAGGAAATGCAATAAAACAGATTCAGATGGCTAAAACCTCAAGATGGGCTAAAATGTGTGTGAAAAAGAATATACAGGCATGGAGAGAAAAGAAAAAGGGTAGAGAAAATCCTTAAAAAGAAATAGAGTAATAAAAATATAATAAGCCACAAAAAGATGAAAAAATGCACAAAGTATGGATTCTGTATATCATTGTGTTATCTTTTAATATTTTAACTGTTTCCACAGAAGATGAGAATCAATGGATTGCTTCCAGGCTAATATGATTTGATCAAGGAAGACACCCTGAAAAAATCTCTGATGGGAAAAGATGGCCACATCAGCTTCAGTGCTACTGACTATAGTGATCCAGCCTCAGGATCCCCATAAAATTGCTCAAGAGCTATTGAGCAAGACCTAGAGGCATGGCTTTGTGGCTTTGATGACCCCTGAACAGGGAGTCGCCAACCCCTTTGAAGACTGGTTGTATGCTGCCTGCCCTTCTTGTTTGTTCCCTGAATTCTTGGAGGGAGGATTTCTGCTGCCTTGGGGGACATATCAACCCTCCAATAATTGCCCTAAGGTTAAATATTACATCAGTGAGTGTTTCATATCAATGCCTTAATAGATATGAATACTTTTATATAATCAATTGTCAGTAAATAATCCCTACTATACCCCACTTCTTAAGATTGTCTTGAAGTTTGAGGGAGTTCACATAATTGAGAAGCCCCAGAGAAACCCTGCTAAGTGTAGCTCTAATTTTCAGAATACGAAGCAAGGAGACATACTTATTATCCAACTTGAACTTGGAACATGGGTGCTTCAGAACATGTTCCCAGAACAGTGCTTCACAGAAAGGAGCCATCTTACAGATTGGTTTATAGGATGAAGTCACAGAATCCAGCTTTCTGCCTGGAGAATATGAGGGCTTTGACCCATCCTCTTAGATTTTCAAATAATAAAACAGAGCACACTGAGTCCAACATATTCTCCTGTTTTCTCCGATATGAAGTAAGTAAACCATCACTTTATGGTTTTGCTCTAAAAGGGGGAAATTCTCACTGTTTTGTGGGTCCATGAGAAGCAAGCACCTTGTGTTGCCTCCATCTCTTAACTCTTTACTCATTACCATGACTTGAATACACTGCGTAGATGGGGCTCCAGTTCTTTGCACTCTTATGTAAATAGGTCCTAACTCATCTCTCATTGGCCACTGACCTTTTTAAACTAAGGATCTTCCTATAGGTATCTGTTCTTTCATCTAAAGTAAAACACATTATCTATACCTCTTCTTCATTTTGTTAGTGTGTCTCAGCTTTCATGTTACTCCCTGCTAAAAGTATTGACATGTCAAAAACTGTCTAGGACATATTCATGTGACTATTTCCTCTTTAATATTTTTATTTTTATCCTTTTTTGAATATAAGGTACAAGGAGGCTAAACAATTTAGTAATAAGTATTCATTGAATAAGTGAATGTGTGAATAATTTTAATTACATAATTAAAGAATAAAAATTGTTTCAGACATTCTGAAGATATTTAAGTTCCATCCACATTAATTAAAATGGTTACAAAAGGGCACATTTATTTTAGTCTTAAATAGCAATCTAATTCTGTCTTATTCTTGCTATAGATAGAACTTTAATAATTGATAAAATAGAAACAATGATAATTTCATTCAGGAGTTATGAAACATATGTTCTCAAAACCAGTTTTTGTACTAATCAAGAACATGAATGTACTAATCTTGTGCTATTGTGTTATGAAATACTTAGTTCTTCTTATTATTTCCATTTGGTCTTTCTAATGAGGTGTTATATCTATATACCCGACATTGTGCCTCCAATTAAAACATCATCTTTCCCATCTGTATCTCATACTGTATCTATAAACATGCTTTGTATCATTTTATATTTATTGGTGTTTTGTCTTCATGGGCATCTGTGCACCATGTGGTCGTGGTACCCAAAGCAGTCTAAAGAAGCTGTCAAAACCTCTGGAAATAGAGTTGAAGATGGTGTAAGCCACCACATAAATTCTTGGGACCTAATCTGGATCTTCTGGAGGAGAAACTCACGTTTTCTGTGTCTAAAGTACTTTCAATCTTTCACAAAACATTTTAAATAAAGGGAATGAAAATACATATTCTATACGTAATTAGAACTCAATATTTTTTAAAAAATCTTTATTAATATAAATTAATCTAAAAAAGAATTCCTTCTGGGGAGTATTTCACTTTGAAGTGATTTTAATTTAATTAAACTGGTTTTGTGGGTTACTTTCTTATTTTACAATCTTTTACTTCAAGTAATCTTGACAGGATATTATTACTAATGCAATCTCAAAAACTTATCTTATCTCTGTATAAACATCTTCATAGCTGAAAGTCAGTGATTTCTGTGTACAATGTTCATTTAAGTCTTGATATCCTTGTGAAAAAAATATGATTCAGCTCTGTTAATCACGCTTGTAGGGTGCAGGAAAGAAAGTGGCGATTGCTGAACACACTTTGGTTGGCATCTTATGCGAGTGTTTCAAACAGTATGAGGTAGTGAGGTGTGTGTGTGTGTGTGTGTGTGTGTGTGTGTGTGTGTGTGTGTGTGTATGTGTGTGGTGTGTGTGTGGTGTATGTGTGTGTATGTGTGTGGTGTATGTGTGTGGTGTATGTGTGTGTGTATCTGTGTGTATATGTGTGTGTGCAGTTTATGTGTGTGTATGTGTGTGTGTATGTGTGTGGTGTGTGTGTGTGTGTGTGTATGTGTGTGGTGTGTGTGTGGTGTATGTGTGTGTATGTGTGTGGTGTATGTGTGTGTGTATATGTGTGTGTGCAGTTTATGTGTGTGTATGTGTGTTTGTGTATGTGTGTGTGGTTTATGTGTGTGTATATGTGTATGTATGTGTTGTGTGTGTATGTGTGTGCATATCTGTGGTGTATGTATGTGTGGTATGCGTGTGTGTGCTCATGTGTGTGTGTGTGTGTGTGTGTGGTTTATGTGTGTGTATATGTGTATGTATGTGTTGTGTGTGTATGTGTGTGCATATCTGTGGTGTATGTATGTGTGGTATGCGTGTGTGTGCTCATGTGTGTGTGTGTGTGTGTGTGTGTGTGTGTGTGTGTGTGTGTGTGTAAAAAGTTCCCTGCCAAAGGGACAGCTTAGCAGTCACCTGGTCACTTTGGATCAGAAAACGTACTTGGAGAATCCCTGCAGGAAGATCTACACAGTCATGGTTTCCCTCATTACACGTCATGGCAGGTTGGGACTTGAGAGGATTGTGTTTAGTCAAAGTGACACCTTAATTATTTTTTTCTTCAGAATATCCTATGTTCATATTTGGTGTATTTTAGCTTTAAAGAACCTTCTATAGGCTAAACTTTAATATCTGTTGATGATTGTTTCTGAACACTCACATTTGTGAATTGATTTTCTAAAATTGTAGCAAAGGAATGGAAAGCATTGCTGCTTTTATAGCTCATTCATTTTTACATTTCTTTCTCTGCCCTTCCCCTTTCCATTAACACAAAGATTTCTTCTATTTTATATAGCTGTAAAACCCAGCAGGCTTCTTCTTTAATCAGTGCTGTCTAGGTTCATTGCCCGAGGGCTTAGGTCGTTAGTAATAAAGGTCATTAGTAGATGTTTCCAACATACAGATACTGTCAAATGATCCTCTTATTTAATCTCTCCGTGATTAGAAACAGGTTCCTGCTAGTATTGAGTAATTATATTTTCTTGTGAGAGAGGCAAAAGGCTACCTTTGGAAAACAAAAGCCTTTAAAACTGAAAGCTGTTTCACTTTCACGGTAGACTTGAAGGAACAATGGAGTGAACACAAATATGCTGAAGAGAAAAAGTGTGTGGGGGGGGCGGTGATAGAGAGCTGATATCTGTGGCACCCCAAGTTTCTTCAAGGAGATGAATTTAATGTGAAAGGAAGGGTCCTTGGAAGGGTTGGCAACCCTACCTTGCTTCCCCGCTTTACCTTACATCTTCTCACTGTCTGATTTCCAGCACTCTAATTGAAAAGACACTTTGTAGTAAAAAGGTCTGTTTGAATCACTTTGAAATCACCATCCTCTGCTTTTCCTTTCTGGCACATGCTTTGCAGAGATTGCTGGGCTTGTTAGACAGTTCTCTGTTCATAGCCTCTAATGTTTGGAGCAGACATAATCTTTGTGGAGGAAAAATAGCAGTCAATTGCCCTGGTTTCTCTGGAAAGGGGCTGTATCTCTCACTCTTGATGTGTTTCTTCGGGACCTCAATGACATGAACACAGGATGCAACTGGTAGAAGCCCACAGTGTTAGATCAAAATTACATGGACCAATCTCTCTTCAGCAGCCACAATTATCTTTTTTTGTTGTTGTTGTTTTAAATGTACTCCTAGGAAGAATAAGAAGTTTTATAGAATTAGAAATTTTATAAGCCAGAAAGAGTGGCTGTGTGTGGACTTAGATGGCCTTTAGGGAAACAAAAAAAAAAGTAATATCTAGACCTTAACAATATTTTCTGTAATTCATTTTCAAAGTTGAAAATAAGATTAATGAATGTAATTATGGGCTCATTTCTCTATTATTCTAAATCTTTTCTCAGTATTGTTATACAATGATTTTTATTTTCTTCTGTAACTGATAAGGGAGTGATTTTAATATAAAGTCTTGGTTTACATAGGTCCTTTTCAGCACAAATATTGCCTATTTTATTATTTTTTAATTACTTGAGATAGAACAATATGAACGACAATTAAGAAGAAAATGGCGAGCTTGGAATATTGAAAACTTAAACTAATATTTCCACCATAAGTGACCACCATTGTACAAATGCTGGCCTTCACTGATCACACTTACAATTTGTTCTCCTTTGTGTGTTCATTAAGCATTCTGGGCTTCACAAACCTGTAACTTGAGGAAGAGAATTTGGTAACTTGCTTATCAATTTGTTCCTTCATAATAGCTAATTTTAAGCAGTAAATAATATTTATAGTGTGCCTTCTGTCTTTCTGTTATGGGATATTTGTACTCTGTGTGAAGATGTATTGCTGTGATTGATGTAATAAAAAGCTGAACCACCAATAGCAAGGCAGGAGGTATAGACATGACTTCTGGGAACTGAGAGAGGAAGTAGGAGGAGATGATTGAGGTATATGATATGCTGCTGTGAAGATTGGAGAGAGCTGAGGGTGGACATATAGAATAGAGAAAGGTGAAAGGTCACAAGGCAAAACATAGATTAATATAAATGTGTTAATAACTTATAAGAACTAGTGAAATAAATGTAAGCTAGGCTTAATTAATAATAAGCCTTTGTGTTGTCACTGGGAACAGGCTTTTAGGACAGAGAAAGACTCCCTACATATTTCTAGAAAGCTTAACATCTAAAAAGAGGGAGAAAGGTTATTTTTCTTGCTTACTCTGGGGTATTTAACTTTTCTTGTAGGTCAAGCTCAGCATTTCTAGTTATTGGGATTTGGGAATTGGATTTAAACTTCCAACCACCTAGATTTTTGAGTTCCAGGTTTATCACGGAACTGGTTTTTATACTTCTTTTCCTGATACAGATATGGTAGATGTTAGAATTTTAGGTTTATAATTTTATCAGTCATCTCTGATAGGAGAGAGAGATAAGAGATGGAGAAGGAAATCAGACAGAGAGAGATAGCAAGACCAGGGAGACAGAAGGACAGATAGGCACACATGTGTATGAGAGAGAGAGAGAGAGAGAGAGAGAGAGAGAGAGAGAGAGAGAGAGAGAGAGAGAGAGAGAGAGAGAGAAGCAAAATACGGCGAATATATATACCCAGTTTGCACTTTTATGTACTAAATACTTTTCTAACATCATCTCATATCAATAAATATATCTTTAAATTCTTACTTTTATTTCTATTTAATGCTTACATAATGAGACATTAAATTTTGACTTCCTAGGGAAATTAAATAGAGGAAAAATAACTTCAAATAATTATTTGACTTCAAATTATATGACCATATGCCTGCATAGTAGAACTGGGCTCTTATATATTTGTAGGTGTACTTTATAACTTTTAACAATTTGTGCCAACAATGCACAAATATATCCCATCATTTTTCTTATCCAGTTACTTACATATTGATTTTTAACTCCCTGAAAATAAATCTATTCTAATTTTTTCTATAGAGTTTTCTATGTGTCTAATTTTTTTCCAATTTATTTTCATTGATTGGAGTTGGTGGCATCAACTCTGTATCTGGCCTGTTGGCTTTTTGAAGTTGCAGAAAAAAAAAACAGGAAGGTGTCTCTGGTCTTCTACTATTTTGCTTTGAAGCAGGTCACATTTGGACTTCTGAAGTATATCAATATACATTCCAGTGAGGGAACCAAACTCTACAAGGAAGAAAGCAATATCCTTAACTGTGAAGATATAGAAACATGGAAGATAAACAATTAGCTCTTGTAACCCTTTTTATTACTTACCATTCATTGTATTATAACCCAATCATACATCTCCACAATTTTCTACTTCTCCATTAAAAATAAAATAAAAATACACAAATTGACATCGAGAAATACAGTTTAAAGTGATAGGACTTACAACTGAAGACTACTATGACAGAGTCATATGGTCAAGGCCAGTATATAACACAATGGACATTAGTAGGGTCATGCATTAGTAGGGTCGCTATTCAGATTGGGGACAAAGAATGACAGGAAAACACCAACTTTGACAGTGTGAAGCTTCAGGAGACACAAGTGTGAAAACTCCACAATCTGTGAAAGAAGTTATGTGAAGTTCTTGTTATAATGTTGGTAGTAAATAAAATGTACGACTTACAAAATCAGAGTCTGTGGATAAAGGATTCTGTAAGTCTAAGGGATCTTCGACAGTGGGAAAGTTGGAGAACATTTCCTGTTGCTGTTTGTCCCTACTTAGGCCAAGCCTATACTTCTAATTTGCAAACGCCCTTAGCTAGTTGGAACTGCTCTGTTCTCTTGTGTCTATCTGTCTCTATGGCTGTTTTATTTTTCATTTATGTTGTTTTATGTAAATAAAATATATTATAGTTGGTTATAGTGACATGAATATGACTTCAGTGTCATAGTAGAGACAAAAAAATGATGCGTGTGTGTGTATGTGTGTGTGTGTGTGTGTGTGTGTGTGTGTGTGTGTGTGTGTGTTTAATTAGAAGCCTGGAATTATAGTTTAGTGGTGAAATATGCTTTCTATGCCTGCTACTATGAGTTTGATTTTCTAGCACTTGCAAAAGACACTATTTAATTTCTAGATAGGCATGGCATTGATTATAGAAGTCTGATAATGAGATTTCTAGTTGTATGAATCCTTAAAATAATCAAGAATTCTTGAGTACAATTGTAGCTTTAGCACTAATGTTTACTTAATATGACATTCATAATGGGTAGAGACTCTTAATAAAATGTAAGTAAACATAAAGAGATAATATATAATATATTGTAGTAAAATGTTATATATACCATTAGGTATCTGAAAGCTAATATAGTCAAATCTAATCTCTTTTTCATTCCCAAAAATATATCTTGCAGGTAATCTCCATCTAAGATAATTCCAGTTTAAATCATCATTGATATCAAGAAAGACCTTATCAGGTCTACCTTCCCAAAAGTTCAGAACTGAATTAGATTTTATAACTTCTGAAGCTCTAAATTTTGATAGCAGTTATCAAAAAAAATGAGGCAGCTCCATGAACAAATAGACAGAATGTGAGTACTCTGCATTAAATATAATCTTATCTATAAATTAATTTTAGTTTTTAGCTGTCATTTCATTTCATGATATCTCCTTATATAACACTTATTATAGTTGTTTGATCACAGACCAAAAATAAAAATTATAATTGGAACTCTGCTAGAAGAATTGGAGTAATAAGTTTCCCAGAGACAAAATGTGTGAAACTTCTTAGAGTATATAACTTCTTATACCTTCTGATTATATGCCAGATGAATATATTTACAAATCTTGAAAAAAGTTATTAGAAGACTGAAAAAAGATATTAGATGACTGCAATTATTTAATAAATCTGTGTTTATTTTTCTTTCAGAATTTATATCATTTCTATGGTACTTTGAAAAGTAAACATCTTAAGATATAGTTCATTTTAAAGTAAACATAGTGAAAATTCAATTTAGTATTATACAGTATAGATAAAGTTACTCTATGTTCATTTTATGTTACTATCTTATGGAAAAATTAGTTGTTAGAAAATGGATAGAAATTGCTTAGTCCATTATGATCTCTCATATCTAGTGAAAATGGAATAAAATTAAGGAAATGGATGTATGTGTTTTATAAAAGGAAAAAAATCATAAAGTCCATTAAATTAATAATGGGTCAAATGGCATTTCAGAGAAAATTATACAAGATATGTCTCTAGAGACAATTGTAACTGAAATGGACAATGTGCTGAAAATATTCTTTAGGGAACAATCCTGCTATCAGCAGGGAAAATACATGACTTCAGAGAATGGCTTCTTTCTTCTTTCTCAATGATCCAGCACTGCAATTATGAACAGTGATTAACTTTAAAACAACAGGGAAGTTGGAAAGAGAGAACCATACCTAAAATGTTGGATAATTAAAGTGAGTGAAACAGGAAGCATCCACTGGGGATATAAAATGTGGTCTTCAAGCAAAGCTATTAACCATTGCATTAGAGCCTTTAAATCATATGCACTTTTTACCTGCAATGACTCAGGTCAAACTAGATCTTTGCACTAAAAGAATTTAATGTTTTCAGCTGTTTGATGCCAATGGCAAAGTGAACTTATGATATACTTCAGGAAGATGTATAATAAGGCATATGGTTCCCTCTATTAGTGTAGGGAGTTAAATTACCATTGGGTTTATTTTAAAAAATTGTTTTCCTGTTGTAGCTAAAGCTGCTCACACTTTAACTCAGTTCATTCCATCTCATACACTATCATGATAATTTTGGAAAGAGAAAGGAAGTTTTTCTATAGATGATTCACAGACTGTTTTTAATAGGAGTATATTTTTTTCTGAATTCTTAAAATACTTAATATAGACTTGGATGCAAAATATATGAATGCTGTAATCAAGGCTTTCTATGACTCTTCTAAGAATATCTTGCCCAATGTATGCTTCTAGTGTCCACATAAAGATATATGGAAATTTTAAAACAACATACAAACCTATTCACATTAACATTGGATAAAAGAAAGAAGATATTAGTAGAATATTGTTAAGTATTTTTAAGCTAAGGTCATATTGAGATTTTTCTCATGCCAGAAATAGCCTATCTGAGATAATTCAGTGATCTTTGGTTTTCTACAGAAGAAAACACAATTAGGTATTTTTTCTGGTTCTTTTAATTACTTAGATGACATAAATAATGAGTATAACTACTGTTAAAATCAGAAACAAGGACTTTAGAAATATATATGAAGGGCATGATTTATACAGAATAAGCATGACTGAATGAGAACCTAGAAGATGAGCTTTGTAGTGTGCAAATGGAAAATTCTGGGAGAACAATATATATTGGTTTAGGAATTCTCTTTGCTATAGAAATGAAAACATCTGGAATTAGAATGATAAGTGCTTTGGTTCCCATGGTCCTTTTGTTAGTCTCTTACTGTGGAAAATAAGCAAGTTATTTAGCATATATGGAACTTTATTTACTTGTATGGAAATTAAGATAGCATTAGTGTCTTATTTAGGATTTTTATTTCTGTGAAGAGATACCATGACCACAACAACTCTTATGAAGGAAAGAAAGCATTTAATTGGGGCTGGCTTACATTTCAGAGGTGAATCCATTATCATCATCCTGGGAAGCATGGGGACATGGTGCTGGAGAAGCAGCTGAGAGCTTTGCATTTGGATTGACAGGCAGCATGAAGAGAAAATGACACCAGGCCTGAATTGAGATTCTGAAACCTCAAAGCTCACCCTGTTAACACATTTCCTCTAAAAAGGTCACATCTGTTAATAGTACCACCCCCTATGAGTCAGTGGGGCCATTTTTATTCAGACCATCACAAGTAGTAATAGTACTTTCTACATCATAAAGATGTTATGTACGCTGAATAAAATTTTGTGTAAAATAAGTGCTCAATATCCATTGTATGATGTGGCACTTGCTCTGCTTTTCTCCGTCATTCATTTTTGATCTCCACTCTTTCATCTGGTAGCTACAGCTGGCAGTCCCCAACAATCCTTTAAATGTTCACTCATAATAATGTCACAAATGACTGGAACAGGGATTGTGGTCTTGATTATCAGTTTGCTTGAGCATTTCTATAGCTTAGTTACATGGCATTAAGATAAGGTTCAAAACAGAATCAATAAAGTGGAGAATTTCTGCATGTAAAATAATGCAGGAAAAATCCATAACATAAACAAATGTTCACTTGCAAAATATGGCCTATAAAATGTTTATCCTGTTTAAATGAGTTAAAATACAAAATGAAACAAAAACCTCTTTCAACACACCTATTCTAAAATGACATATAATCCTTTAAGTACAGAAGATCAAATTGTTTAAGAAACATATCTTCCTGGATCTCTAGCATCTAACCACTACCTTCCTTTTCTTTTGGGTCATGGCTTTACATGACCAGAGATCATAAGGACGAATTTACTCATGCTCTTTTATTTGTAGCCTTGTATTTAAATATCTTCAACATCCTACCTATATTTTTATTTTCCATTAAGAAAATTCTATTTCTTGAATATGGAGCTGAGCAGACTGACAAGTACATAATCCCATTTATTGGGAGACTGAAGCACGATTGTATGTACATGCTAATTTCTTAGGATACTAAATGCTAATCTCATACTGGAGCACCAGTATGAGATCCTGCCAGAAGCTGTCAGTAACAGGAAAAAAAAAAAAAAAAAAAAAAAAAAAAACAGAAAACACTTGATACCAATACTTACCCTTCTGACCAGAAATGAAATGTATTTCATTGCAACAATGAACATATATTTACAGATCCAGAGTCCAATAGGTTATGTGACTAATTATTATACACATTGAAGCCAGACATAACATTAAATTATATTTCTCAATTGTAGAATTATGAGATATTTTACTATTCATAATCAAATCTTAATTATTTAATTATACTTCAAAGGATGAAATTCCCACTCTGGCGTTGCCCTGCAAGAATTCTTTTACAGGGATAATCGTTCTAGAAGTACTTTTCTTTTTTTTTTTGGCTTTTTTGATATAGTTAGATACTTTAAAGAAAATAAAAGATAATCTTTCCTCAAATAAAGTAATATTTCAAACAATAAATAGAAAATGTTTAGACATTGTTATACATTTGTATAGCATGATCTATTCAAATTTATAGCAAATCCAAATATTGTGATTAACATTAATTAAACTTTACCATTTATATAGTAACAGTTTTAATCATTTTCACGAAATCTAATTATTTAATAATGATCACTTAGAACAAATATCAGTGAAGAATATCTTTACAGAATTAGTGATTTTTTTAAAAAAATGTTTCTCCTAAATGTTTATTTTTACATACAATTATGTTATCAAATTATTGATTTAGTGTTGGCTTAATAAAGTTACCCACTATACTCATAATCTCTAATGTGATGGTCAGACAATAAGCATCTCCCCAGTACAAAACTATGTGAAGACAAAGGGAGATCACAGTTAGTTTAAGGTGTAATTATCTTTTGTTTGTGATTCTAATATTAGCTTATTGATATCTCATTCAATAAAATATAATTTGTGCTCCACTGAGCACAAAAGACTGGTTGATTTTTGAAGGTGAGAATAAAAAAAGAAAAATAATTATTAATAATAATATAATAAAAGGCAGACTGATAAGCTTTTCTTGTTAGGGATAAAGCATGAATTATTTCCTTACTATGCTGGCTAAGAAAGATTTTGACTCTTTTTTATTGGCTAAGACGAACCCTTATTTTTCATTTTGAAAAAGGAGAGGAACTTGTTTGGAATGGCTCTATAATTTTTAAAATTCAGTTTTTCCAGGTGTCACTTAGCTTGATATCCCTTTTGGTATGGGGCCTAGTTCAAGAGCATTATGCAAAGCAATAACCCCCCAATTTTGTTTATCAAACACAAATCTCAATTCAGTTCATGTGCATTCATTCTGTGTATTGTTCTGCTCTCTACTTGGAAACACTAGGGACTATGAAACTGTATGTTTATTTTAAAAATATTTTATTATTAATTTTTTATTTACACATATGGTTTGTCTATATGTATGTCTATTGCCACATGTATGCTTGGCAGAAGCTGGAAAATGGTACTGGATCTCAGAATCTAGAATTATAGTGGTTAGTGAGCCACCATATTGGTGCTGGAAATTTAACGTGGGCCCTACTATAGGCAGAGTTTCCTGTCCTGACCGTCTGTTTTAAAATAACTGGCAACTACTTCCCAAATAACTGAATTTGAGACTTAATATAAATTATAAATGATCAGCCAACAGCTCAGGCTTGTTACTAAATAACTCTTATAACTTAACCTATTTCTGTTAATCTACACAATGCCCTGAGGCTCATGGCTTTTACTTCTATTTCATTTTGTGTGTCTGACTCATTTTCTGTCTATCTGGCAACTCTTTATACTCCACCCTTCCTCATCCCATTATCTCACTTTTGTTTTCCTGCCTAACTTCATCCTGTTCAGCTATTGTCCAGTGAGCTTGTTGCTTGTTTATTAAACTGCTCCTAGTGACATATATTCACATAGAATTATTTCACAGCATCCTGTGGTCAAGTAACCAGTGCTCTTAACCACTCAACCATTGCTGCAGCCCCTAAAACATTAAAACATCTATTAATATAAGTATTTCATGGGCATAGAAGATATATACTGAATAAATACTAGATATGAGTATCAAGACAGGAGAAATCAGATATGAAAAGCAGTTCCTGAATCCTATTCTTATTACATTTTACAATAGATATCAGCACTAACATATCTAATCTGTTACTGTGAAACAATCCAGATCTATAAGTTGACAGAAACCTACAAGGTCTCATCTGAAGAATTTGGATTCTTAGGATTATTAAGGAAGCAGTTCAAAAATTAATAAAAGGAGCATAAATTGTTCATTGCTTTTGTACCTTCATTGTTGAATTTGTCTATATTCTTCATAATCAAGTTTCCCTAGATCAAAGTATTATTTGCTATGAACAACCTTTGAAGAGTCTTATGAAACTAATTTTGGCTTTGTCTTCAGATCTTATGCTTTGTCTCTATTTTATTGGCAGGACAAATGGAATGCAATTATTTTCTCTCTACTTTTCAAGCTCTTAACTATGACAAAATCTGGGTGTAAAGTACAGGTTCACAAGAAAATATTTTTTAACATTTTTTTTTCAAATTCTGGAAGATATACAGCTAACAAAATAATTTATATATATACGTAAATGTAAACACACACACACACACACACACACACAGACTAAAGGCGAAAGGGAGAAAATTCAGTCTTGTAGTGCTTGCCTTGAAAGCATGATGACCTAAATGGCTGACAGGGTAGTGCCCTCCTTTAATCCAAAACAGGATAGATGGGAGCAGGCAAGTTCACTGGAGTTTTATGGCCAACCAGATTTGCTGAATCAGTGAGCTTCTGTCCAATGAAAGACCCAGGCTCAAAAAGTAAAGTGGAGGGGCTGAAATGACAATGGCTTAGCAGCTAACAGAACACACTATTCTTCCAGAGGATGGGAGTTCTGCTTAGTATTTACATTGGGTGCTGGAAATAAAATTTGTTGTATAAATTCTTCTTGTGCTGTCTCTAGGCTCACAGTGGTTTCCATTTGTCTTCTGTAACTTATCTTTGTTGTTCTTGCTAGGGTGGTAAGAGAGTTTTTGTGCAAGTGCCTATGTATAGGCAAGTGGAAGACTTTATTCTGTTCCCTATATATCAATTGCCTTCAGCTCTAAATAAACCTTATGTCCAAATGGCAGATTTAGGGTAGAAAGTTCTGGTCTATTATACAATTGTATCAGTTAAATAAAAATATAATGTGCTTTTCCTTGATTGTGTTCTGACTTATTCTTATGACTGAAATTTATCTCAAGTTGTAGAATGTGACTATACTACACATGAACAATATCCTTTGACCATGATTCTGCCAACTTCCCTTTCTGAATGTGTAATTGTGTGTCTTGTTAAGCCTCATATGCTTATAAATATACAGTTATGGACCAAGATCCCATTTCTTGTATAGCTATGATTAAAACTGGGTAATTAAAATACTACTTTCCCCCTTATCATTAGTAGTAATAATACTAAATATATATGTGCATGTATTTAAAACAAAGTATATCATAGTTAAGAGCAATGTTGCATTAGAATAGTTATCAGGTTTACCTCATTATTCTACTCTCATACTTATCAACAGTAAACTGTTACATTATCTTATTCAATGTTTGTTTTATACATTGAGAACTCAGGCTTAATGAACCTTCTCAAAGTAAACAAAACTCTTCCTCCAGGCCAGCTGAACCCTGTCTCATATGCATATAATTAACTATGTGCATTTTTTGGATCCTATTATGTTGTAATTACAAATGTCTTTCTCTTTTTCTGTTCAAGCAAGCAAGCAACCAAGCAAGCAAACAAACAAACAAAAAACCCCAGTAGTTTCCAAGAAAATATACTTGTCTTAACGTCTCAAGTCACTGTTGCCTATTTTTGCACACACCAACACGAAGATTACCTCCTACAGAATGCAAGATAAAATGATTTTCCTTCTTCCCATTATCACATAATTTACCTTGAGTGAAAGAGTTGTCATCAGCACATCTGGCTGCTAGACAGAACAATGAGACATTTATAATGAATAATGTTGTGTAATGAAGCATTCCAAGTACATGAAAAGTCAATCTCCACAGAGACCAGAGTTGTCATTTTTGTTTGGTTCTGAAGATGAACACCTGTGATCTCACATTTCCCTTTGATAGTTACCTTCATAAAATTAACAGCGATTCAGATTTGAAGTCTAATCCACATTCAATTTGAATGCTAAGGCAATTTGAGTAAGTGAAAAGACTACTATTCTCTTGGTCAATCACTAGCATTTTGAGAGCCCAAAACTACTTTTACAAATGAAAAGGCAGGTATTAGGGAAGTGATATCCACTTGGCAATACGATTCTCTTTTAAGTTTTGCAAACGTATGTGACAAAAAGGGACATGTGTGAATTCAGTTGTGGTAATTTACCACTAATATTTTATCGTGTTTTAGTTGAATTAAACACTTTTTAAAAATTCTTTGTTGAATTGTTGTGGAAGAGTAGTGATAAAGTATTTGCATTTAAAAAAGACACTTCATGTAGGATTTCACTCAGTGTATAAGTATATATTAATTCTCATCATGCAGGGAAACAAGCTCACCATTTATTGATTGTTAAAAGAGTGAATTCAATTTAATACTGAGTAGTTAATAAGTAAATTTAAAACAGTTTGGTATCTGGTGTACTTGAGAAATTAAAATAATTACAATTAAAAAAATAAATGATGAAGCCCAAATTTAATTGTACACAACTGTATGTGATCACCTACAAAAAACACAGCATAGTGCTTATGCTATGTTTAGTACTGGGTCTAATTCCTGCCTGGCTTTATTTAAATATTTTATTGTTGTTGTTTTGAGAGCCACTGCAGTTGCTTAGGCTATTCAGGGTTGATCCCTTTCCCAAAGAGGCATAATTAGAGTTTTCATATAATGGAGCCTTGGTTAGAATTCAGTTTGTTAATATACATAACCAATGTTTTCAGAACAGTGATCAGCACATGAAATCAGCCACTATATGGAAGTAATCATGAATATGTTAGGTTGATGAACACAGTCCTGTAAAAGTAGCACTTTGATATAATGAGTATTTTGTTCTTAAAGGGATCTCTTTAAGAATTCTTAGGTCATAAGACTAAAGAAAACCATTTCTTACTCTTGCCTTCCTTTCTTCAAGGAGACTCTTCATTTGCGCAGATTCTAACTATACATAGATAAAACCAACGTCACAAGGGTGCTCAGTATACTGGTTTATTAGTAGTAGATTACACCGTTTGGAGCCAGGCGTGGGCCCCTCGATTGGCTCTACAATACAAAGTTGTATTGTAAACTCAGTCCTGAAAACATGTACACTAAACAATAAAATGAACTCTGTAGGTTATGCCTGTATATCTGTGCAGACACACACACAGACACACACACACACACACACACACACACACACAGATCAGTAATAGGGGAGAAAAGGCTATCAATTTTAGGGGGACATGGAAGGAGTTGGAGGTAAGCTATTTTAGAGAGGCTGGAAGATAAAAGGGATGTGATATAATTATATTATAATTAAAATATTAACAAACTTAAAAAAAGACTAGTGATAATTCCTAAAGTATTAATGAACAAAAAGGGGGCTTTTACAGGAAAAAAAAAGTGTCTGCATCTTTCTATGGCAAAGCTTATGGTAAGGCATCCAAATATTCTGTATAAAGTAGATTTGCATAATTGGCTGTAGTTCCTCAAAATATCTTATCTAAAATAAAATGAATTTAGGCAAGCATCTCCATTTCCCTTATAAGAACAGATAACTGATCTCACAAAGTAGCAACTGCATTGGCTGTCATCAGAATCTTTAAATCTGTATTAAATAAATTCATTTTCTTTTTACTTATTAGTCTCTTTGATTATAGATATTTATGCAATAGCTTTTCAACATAAAAGAGAATTTATTTACTTCTTTATTTCCTATTATTCTCTCAAGTGCTATAGCATGAGATAAATAGACCAAGTTTTTTTATTATTATAACTAATTTAATATGTAAGTAAGAAAATCCAGCCAGCATCCTTCTCATAAACTATGCTGTGTCTTTGTTGTCTGATGGACTCTATCCCTTTGGAAACATGAACATGAAATAATCATTTCATTCCTTAGGTTGCTTTGGTCATGATAATTTACCTCAGTAACAGAAAACTAATAACAAAATTGGTGTCAGGAGCGGGGTTATAGCTGTATTGAGCCTGAGCCTATTCTTTCTTTAGGGGAATGTGGAAGGTATTGGAATTCTGAAGTAGGACAGCTCCTTAATGATGTAAGCAGAGCTAATAGGTTGTTCTTGTAGTATCCAGGAAGACTGTGGTGCTTAAAGTAATGTGCTGGCATGACATTTTGGAGGAGAAATGGACTCTATAATCAACTTGGCTAGATTATTTTACAGTGATATTTTGGTATAGAATAAGGAAATATTCTACCCTTATCTTGATAACTTGCTAGAGGCTAACTTAAAATGTAATGAAATAATTACTTTGCAGAAAATTTCAAGAGAGCATAACATAAAGTCATTAATAATAAATGATTATTACAGATCACTTCTATGCATGTCTCCAATAAAAAAGGACAAAATTAATAAATGAACATTGTAGATAGAGTTTTGAGAGGAAAATGATATTAAGAAGCTAAGTATTACAGCAGAGGCTTGGGTTGAAAAAGAGAGTGATTTTTACAGAAATTACTGATACAAGAAAAGCTTCTTGCTCTGTTCTGGAACTGGAAATGCATCTCACAGAATTCCCCCCGCCCCCAATCTAGCTAAGATTCCAGTTTGTGAAAGAGAACCTACAGCATTCCTTGGTGTTAGAAAACAATGGCTTCAGCATGAAAATATTGCTGCTTCTGTGCTCTGAGGAAAGCGTCCATCCTAAGCAAGCTTCCAAGTTTGGAGCGTCATCCATATAGTATTGGCTTTGGAGATGTGAAAAATAGAAAGTTGAGGAGGACATTGTTTCTTCATCGCAATTTTAGAGAGTAGCTGTGGTCAAACAGCACGTGAGAGGTTCAGAGTCTGTGAGAGGAAGCCCTGAGAGGGCATTACACAGTGTTGGGATGGTGAAGCCTGCATTATGCTTGAGACATCCAAGTTGTTAGAGATTCCAGAGCTGTGTGTCATCTTTCTAGGAGAGGTGCAACCAGGATGTGCTTTTCAGTGTTTTTCAATTTGACACAAAATTGCCATAGTTAGGAAGAAGGAATGCCAAAACGTGTGCTTATGGGATTATTTTATGGACAATTAATTGCTGTAAAAGGCCCAGTTCATTGAGGCCAGTACCATTCTTGAGAAAGGCGGAGGTAACAGCCAGTAGACAGCATCCCTTTGTGGTTTCTGCTTCAGCTCTTGTCCTTGTCTCTGTCTTGATTTCCTGGCTTAGTTTTCTGATAATAGTCTGTACCTGTAGGCCAAATAAACCCTTCCTCCCCAAGTTACTTTTAATTGTGCATTTTTTTTATAACAACAGAAAGCAAAGAGGGGGGGGGGTTATGTCATCTATATGAATATACGTATATATGTTACTGATATTTTCATATTTCAAGAAACAAAGCTATAAGGGGAGAGTCATTTAAGCCTTTGAAACTAAAAGTCCCAGATACGGAACATAAAGTTAAAGGATTTTGTTTTTACCCAGATAATTTCAGTCCTGCTTTGGTCCAATCTGTCCTGACTATGGCCCCATTCCTCATTTTTAGAATGGTAATGTGTACATGTATATAAAATACATTCTGCACCATGGCTATGGAAGTATATATATATATATATATATATATATATATATATATATATATATATATATATATATATATTTTAATAGAATCACAATTAAGAGTTAACATTGAGTCATTCAGAAGGGACTTTGAACTTTTGAAAACTGTTTGTACTGTTAAGAACTGAGAAGTTTTGAAATTGGGCTAAGGAATTTTGTATCACGAGATGGTCATAAGCCAATTGACCCCAGGAATAGGATATAGTAATTTAAAAGAGGACTATAGTCAATGGACTCACATTTTAACACTTTGTCCCCAGTAGATGACATTGTTTGTGGAAGTGATGTAATAGGTGCAGCCTTGCTGGAGAAACTATGTCATTGGGTCAATCTTTGAGGCTTTTATGGCTTTGTCTCACTTCCCCACCACTCTGTATGCTTCCAGTTCACAGATGAAACGTCATCAGCTAAACCTCCTTCTCTTGTGTCCACGTGACTTTTCAGCTATGATAGACTCTATTCCTTTGGAACTCTAAGTCAAAATGAACTGTTTTTCCTCCTAAATTTGCTTTTTATCATATAGTAAAAAAAAAAAAAAGGTGACCATTGCAGTTTCCCACTATAATTATAGACTAAGGAGACTGCTGAAGACATATACACACTCTGTCCGCAAGGGACACTGAGGAATCAATCTCAAACCAAAGGAGAAACTTTCTCCTACTGTCCAGTTTTTAATAGTGCATGAAGAAACAATGTAGGTTTCTTGGGGAGAAAAGACATCAATTATCTTTTTTAGACTGGACCTTTATGCATTGATATTCATCTATAAGGAGCAGCGTGCATAGTAGCAGAATAGGAGCAATAATTTAAAAATGGTTCACATTTCCTCAAAAAGCATTCCTTAGGATAACCTGTTAATGTTTATATTTAAAAAGGTCGCTGTAAAATAGCAATCTTGTTTCATTTCCTTTTATAATAGCCTACCCTTAAAGGACTATTGATGGTTTCACTGTTAACGTCATTAAGGCCTGCAATATAAGATTGGGGGAAAAAATGAATCAGGTGGGTGGGTAAGAAGCTTCCAACTGTGCTGTTACATCAGTCCAGTTAATATTAGATTCTGAAGAAACACTAACTCCGTGCAGGGTGGAAGACTGTATAGGGGAGAAGTTTGCTATTCTCTTTCCAGTTTAACTACAGGAGCCTCATTTCTCCAAGCTGTTGGAAATCTGTGATGTTCTCCTTTGCAATTATTTCCTGACATACTTGGCATAAATAATCAAGTAATAAGTCTACCATTAGTGTAGAATTAAATAACTTATACAGAATTAAATAATAGTTACGTGTGTTACTAACTGTAGCTAGAGAGTTAAGGAATAAACTGCCTGTTTGTCCCTCATGTTCTCCAGATTCTTCAGAGTCCACAGGTCGTACAGCAATCAAAAGGCCACTCTAGTTAGGCTTTGCTAAGGCCTGAGGTGTTTCCATGGTGACGTTACATTCAGATCAGAGGAACCTGCTTTCTACTCACAATCTTCTGGTCTTTATCATTACGTGTAGCTGGCATTAGACACTGCCTTCCCGGCTTCTTTCATGTAATGGAGAAAGCACCAGAAATCACAGAAGACTAAATAGAAAAGAAAAATCAGATATCTATCAAGATACACAAAATTAAGAGCTCAATTATTATTGTCTAAAGCTGATAAATGCCTTGGTTATTTTATTAAATCTGTTTTATTTATCATCAATATATTTTCTGTTGTCTAGAGAAAAGTAGGTTCAGTCAGAACATTATATGCTTCATGGAGATTGCTCCATTACCAGTGTTTTATCCTAAATGAGCACCACGAGGTGTTTGTGTTGTGTTGACTATTAAACACATTTGCCTACCAATGGCCTCAGTTGTGGTGGATATTTACTATTGTGCTTAAGACTAAACAATTCTTACTCCAGAAAGCAAAAGACAATTTGCCAGGGCATTGAATGTTGGGCTCCGTTTTCAGATACACAGTGTGTGATGTTCCAAATCTAGGTTCCTATTTCTATGCCACAATTTATTCACAGTTGTCTTGATTTTGTGGGGTCACACCTTCCCATAGTTTTCTTATCAGAAGTTAAGAACTCACTGATGGACAAGTACTCAAGCAACCAACTCCCAGCCCCTTTCACTGTTTGTGTACATATGTTTATGCGTATTGGTTTGGTAGGCTGTTCACAAATGTTTGCTGTTGGACCAGAAGTCAACTCTGGTTGTTGTTTCTCTGTTGATGTCCACCTAGGTTTTATAAAGTAGGGCCTCTCATGTTGCTGAAGCTCTCTAAGTATGCTAACTTGCTTACCAGTGCTCTTCAAGGATCAGTCTGTCTCTGCCTCCCTAATGCTAGCATTACAAGCATATGCCACCCATGCCTGGATTTCATTACACTGTTTCTTGCTGTAAAATTCAAGTTCTCACAATTCTACTACAAGCAATTTTTCAATTGTCCTGTCTTCCTAGCTCCAAACATGTTTTAGTTTAATGGACAGCAGATGTTTCATTTACATAAAATGTCACTTTATTATATATATATATATATATATATATATATTTCATATATATATAAAAATATCTATATTCAAAGGAATGGCTTTTAAGACAATGTGAAACATTTTAAAATCATTTCCTCTCTGAAGTTTTTTCAAACTCAAGGAAGGTAGAATGTGTCATAAATTTTATTAATTATAATTTAATTTTATGAATTTTGTACTTGAGTATCATATTTGTATAATTTCCACTTATCCACATTCCTCCAAGTCATTCAATGTATGTCCTCTTTAATACCTCTTAAATATATTCTTTTCTTTTTCATTAATATTATTAAATATGTGTAAGAGAGAAAGAGAGCAACCCGAGTTAATTTAGTGTTGGTTATACATATATATGCTTGGGGCTCACCATTTATGTTGGATAACATATTAAGCTTTATTCCCAGAAAGATCAGTTTCCCTCTTAACAGGTATTGGTTATCTATGGTACTTCATCTAGTGGTGGGACTTTCCCAGATCCAGGTTGTAATGTCAACTGGTGGTGTCATTGTGCAAGTTTTGTTTGGAGGCCATATTGGGATTTCATAAATGCATATTCCTTATAATGTTTAGAAGAAACTATATTGTAGCAGATATACTGGTTCAACGGTTCTAAATATTTTTCCATTCCATCTTCTGGATGTTCCCTAAGCTACACTTTAAGCTAGGTGTACCAGGTGTGTGTTGTAGATGTCTCAACTGATTGTAAACACCCCAGAGTCAGTCATTTTTTGCACTTGGACCAATTGTGAAGTTTTGTAATAGTTTCCATCTCAGTCTGCTACACAAAAAAGCTTCTTTGATGTGTGCTGAGATCTACACTTAACTGTAAGCATAAGGTTAATTATTTAGAATGAAGTTGCAGATTATACTGGATTACAGAAGTAGCACCAGAAGATTTTCTTCTGAAATCTATGATTTCTCTAGCCAGTTTCCAGTACTAGGTGTGCTCCTATACAGTGAGCCTTAAGTGTAGTTAGACAGATGTTGGTTCCTTTAAGACAAAGTTGCCAATAGTGTACTGAGGCTATCTTTCCATCTTGTGGTTTAAGGGTACTATGATTGCGTAGGTCTATTGTTACATTTTCTTCCTTGACAGTTTTCATAGCTCTTTGAATTTTGAAATTATTGTTTTGTTTAAACTTACTTTTATTTTTGATGTCAACCACAATTCTCCCTCCTTCTCTTGTCTCCCTCTCCTCCCCTACCCCCACCCCCTTCTCACTCTCCATTCACTCCTTAGAGAAAGGAAGAGCTCCTTTGAGGAGTCAACAAAGTCTGGCATACCAAGTAGAGGCAGGACCAAGGCCCTCATCATGCATCAATTTTTGTGTAAGGTATTCCTCTACAGGGAATGGGCTCCAAAAAGCTAGTACATTCACTCAGGAAAAGTCCTGGTCCCACTGCCAGGAACCCCATAGACAGATCACATTCAGACGGCTTAGTTCAGAACCGTGCAGGTTACCCAGCTGTGAGTCCTTGTCCATGAGCTCCAACTAGCTTGGATCAATTGTCTCTGTGGTTTTCCAAACATCATCTTGACAAACATCCTCTCCCCCCCCCCCACCCCTCCTCACTCTCTTCAACTGCACTCCAGGAGCTCAGCCCAGTGTTTGGTTGTGGATTTCAGCATCTGTTTCCATAGGATTCTGGATGTGTAGGTTTTATGATGACAATTAGGGTAATCACTAATCTGACTACAGGGGAAGGCCAGTTCAGGAATCCTCTCCACTATTGCTAGGATCCTTAGCTGAGGTCATCTTTGTGGATTCTTGGGAATTTCTAATACCAGCTTTCTACATAACCCCATAATGGCCCCCTCTATAAAAACAACTTTTTTATTGCTCTCCCTCTCTATCCTTCAAGATAACTTCATCATCTAGACTTCTCATGATTCCATTCCCCCATCTCTTCCATTCCAGTCCCCCTCCCAGTTTACCCATGAGAACCATAAAACCCAGTAATATCATTCTTGGACATATACCCAGAAGATGCTCAACCATACCACAAGAAAACGTGTTCAACCATGTTCGTAGCAGCATTATTCATAATATTAAGAAACTAGAAACCACCTATATGCCCTTCAAACAAGAATGGATTTAAAAAAAAATGCTACATTTACACAAGAGTATTACTCCCAGTTTTTTTTTTTTTTTTTTAAGCAATGACATAATGAAATGAAGGAACTAGAAGAAAAAAATCATTCTGAGTGAGGTAACCCAGATGACCCAGAAGGACAAACCCAGTATTGCTCACTCATAAGTGGATATTAGACACAAAGCAAAGGATGACCAGGCTAATCAACGACTCCAGAGAGATTAGGCAAAAAGGAAGACCCTGAAGAGGACACACATGGTGCCTAGCTCCTTTAAATAATATCAGAACTAGTCCCCAGGCAGAGGACTTTAAATGGATTCCTCTAAATCTTATATCTAAACTGTGTTGTCCTCAATAATAGAGTCCTTCCTTCAAGTTCTGTGAGAAAACTCAGGGCAAAAGTAGTATCTATAGTGTTTTATAACCATTTGGTCTTCCTTGACTTACAGTCCCCATGGTGACTTCTCATGTTTGATATTGGGATATTTGTTTGAAAATAGTTTAACCACAATGAAAAAAATATGTGTTTGTTTATTCGATAATAAATGTGTTTTAAAATAAACATAAAATAATGTCTCCCTAAGGCATTTTCACACATCCATAATATAAATATTATAGTAATTTAAGAAACTGGTTCCAGTGTTACCACTAACATTCAGTTACCCATGGGTAGAATGAAATCACTAAAGCTCATATTTTTTTAAACTGGTGATTAGGGGAAAAATGACTGATTTTATGTATTTTATATTTTAATTTAAGTTAGTTTGGGGTTGAATTAAAGACTCAGTGGTTGTGTACAAGTGACTTTAATTTGTCCTGTAGAGTTCTTCATGTTTTATCAGCTATGGCTGAAATAAGCAGGATAAGATTTTTCCATGTGATTTTTTCATACCAGATTTTTACTGAATACAAAATACGTCTCAAACCTGTACATAGTTATTACTGATGTTATTACAAGGAAAATTTAGTAATTAAATCATCATACTTGGGCAGTAGAGTCTTCTTTTCATTGACATTAACAGGATCTTCAACATATCTGAAAAATTGACAGCACAGGTCTAATCTTGTATATGTGTTATTATTGAGAAGGAGTCTGCTTCTACATTTGATGGAAAATAGATTCTATCCTAATGACAGTGACATTTAAAATTGGTTTCCTAGACCCAATGTGCTCAAGGAAACTTCACAGATGGAAGAGGAGACAGACATCAGAGAATCTCATACATTTGTATTTGTTTCTGTCTACACTTCCCTCTTGATACCTGATTCCTAGTTATTGCCTCTCATATCTCCAATGAAGCCATGCTGCAAAATGGCCCATGAAAACATTGTGAAACATGTGAATACATCTTCTAGAAGGAATGACTTTCTCCGCTACTCCTCTTAGATGGTCCCTCCCTTAGATTCTTGAATATCATGTATTTTTTTCCTGGAGGATTGAAGTAAAAGCAAATTTGATGTTCTAGTGCTTCTTCTAGGCTGGATATTACAGAAGATTTCCAATCCTCACCATGCTTCTGTCAACATCAATTCAGGGGCTCATTGTTGCAAACGCCAAGGCATGTTTCCTAAGCAAAACAAAGAGAAAGCCAAGAACTAATCTCCTTTATATGATATAAGTTTTTGATGACTTTAAAACTACCCATTACAAGGTCCTTCTTTCTAAAGTAGAATAATAAAAGGTTTAGCTTCGAAAATAAAACTATGGAAAGTGGAATCTATGCTTTTTATAAGGTTTATTCTTATAATGTTCATAATTGCTACAATCTGAAAGTCATATGACATTGGGAAAATTCCGGTCTAAAAATAAAACTATTTTTATTTGATAACTTATATTAGAGAGAAAGAGATACAATATGGCAGGTTAATTGGGCCTGTCACAGTTGATGTACATTTTCCAGTCTTGTGCTTGCCTGTGATGATCGCCTTTTCCCTCAGCCTTGATTGTCTGCTTTCTGAGCTAGGCTTGGATGTAGAATCCATATGTATTTATCCATTTGGACGCTGTTCTAAACTATCTTTCCTGTTAAATTTCTGTGGGACTCCATCCAAAACAGAATGGATAATATCAAAATTCAGGGGCTCTTTGTGCAATACAAACAAAAACTTCTGAGTACAGTTTGCAAAACATGTAAAGATTTTCTTTTTTTTTTTTTCCAACGTAACATTTTTATTGATTATTTAGGAATTTTACAAATATACCCTGATCCCATTCATTTCCCATTACTGCCAGGTCCATCTCCCTTGTGACCCCTCTATAAAAACAAGGGTATCAAAAGACAATTATGTTCTCCATGTAGTCACTGGAGCACGGTCACACTCCCAGTGACCAAAATGAAAAAGATAAAGAAAAATAAAAAAAGAAACAGCCATTGACAGTAAATCTTAAAAACTGTGATAGCGATGCTGGTATGTCTCTCCCCACAAAAGAGCATCTTCCCTGTTATCTTTGATAACAGCATCCTGATCATTTCAACTCAAGCTATGTGGTATTTGAATGGGAAAGATGTCCATAGGTCATTTGCTTGAACGCTTCAATGGTCATTAGGACGTGAGGCAACTTGTCAGGAATTAGCAGGTGTGGCCTTGTTGGAATAGGTATGGATTTGCTGGAGGAACAGTGTCACTGGGTATGGACTTTGGGGTTCCAGACCCTCAATCCAGGCCCAGTACTGTTCTCTCTTCCTGCTGATCCACATGTGCAACCACTGGATAAATATCCAGCATCCTTTTTTGCCCATTTGCCACCATGCTTCCTATCATGATGTAACGTACTAAATCTCTGAAGGCTAAACCAGCCCCAGTTAAATAAGAGTTGCCATAGTCACGTTGACTCTTCACTGCAATAGAAACCCTAACGAAAACGGGCAATGTAACCATGTTACAGTGAGAAAGTGCTTTTTTCGAGGCAAACAACAAAGGTAACCAAGATCAGAGAAATGTGATAATAAACAGGGGCGATGAAAATAGGAAAGCAGGTCTGAGGGAGAAGAAATGTCACTATTCCCTTCTGCAAAACAAGAGCGAGAAGGTACTATAAGGAAGTGAGGTTTTTCCTGAGTTCACATCCAGAATAAACTGAATGGAGATTCTTACAAATGTATTGACTCCCCTTATTAGAAGTGTTCAGGCCACAGAGGGACAGCGACCTGTGGAAATCCTGTACTGGGTGAGGATTGAACCAAGTGAACCCTATGTCTTGTCTCAGAATGAAAACCTGTGATTGTAGGAGCCACATAGCGAGAGCAATAAAGATGAGACCGAGGGGCAAGGGATGCTTTAACCCACTGCTTTCTTTCAATATCCTACTTGCTGGGTCTTGGAGGGGTAACCTTGCCTTACAGTTGAGATGGAAGTTTGACAGAGATTTCAATCTTTGTTTATAATGTTCCATCTAGCTTTCTAGCTTTATCTGTATGCTATTACTTTAGTCACTGAAGAATCATTGATGACTCTGCATTCAGTACAGTTGTACATCTTCCCTGGAAAAATGTAGCCAAGGAGGATTCACAGAGGCTGAACATAGAGTGAAGAATATGGATGACATTTGGTTTGTGGCAGAAGGGAAAGCAGGGCAGATTATTCCCAGTTCACTTGAATTTTACCTGATGATTTACAAAGAATGTAAATTAGGAGACAATCACAGGAGGTACATTTAATGACATCTTAATGCATTATGGAATTTATGATGAGGCATGGGAAGCTTGTGCACTCAACCATTGGAAGCAGATGTTGCAATAATTCTACTTAATACTTAGAAGCAGAGGAAAGCATATTGTTTTTCATACAAATGTTTATGAAACATTAATAAGAATAAAATGTACCATTCAATGCTGAGCACATAATATGAAATCCTTTCCTATAAATATTTGTAAAATACATATTTTTGTTTCCAACATGAATTTATTTCCAAGTCCATATTTAAGATGTTATATTAATCTTCTTTCTTTAGATATATATTTAATTAAGATAAGACTAACTGACCCAGCAGTGTAGTCTCTTTCTTTCACTATGACTTCTATGTGAGCTCCTAAAGGTATTGCTTGTATTCAATTAATGAAATACACTCTTTCCCATAGCTTAATGAATGGCTCCTAAGCAGGAATTTTGCTATTCTGTTAGCCTATAACTAGCATGATTGGAAGGGATAATGAGCTTTGTTAAGTTTGAGAAAGTACAGTTTCTAAATGATGTAGAAATACTTGCTATTTATAATATAAAAATATTTCTAAAATGCATTTTCCATCTCTGCCAGAAATGTTGGCTCAGTCGTTTCCCATGACCAATTAGTATATGGGAGGAGGCAGAATATGTTTGAGAAAAATCTTTCCATTCCAATATCACAGTAAATTTGATTTACTGTTCAAAGTGCCACTGTTCTTCATCTCTAACCACAGTGGCAGGGCTCTTAGGCACACTTTTTTATTGCTGGAAGTATTATTTCTATTTTTACCATGTATTAAGTTTCTTTTAATGACTCTTACTAGCCAGTGCCACTACCCACTCTTTTAATGGAGGAACTGTTTCAGAGAAACAGGATACTGTAGCTGTGATTTTCTTTCAGTTAAAATGATTCTAATTGCTAAT
Organism: Phyllotis vaccarum; assembly: GCA_033318265.1. Classification (NCBI taxonomy): domain Eukaryota; kingdom Metazoa; phylum Chordata; class Mammalia; order Rodentia; family Cricetidae; genus Phyllotis; species Phyllotis vaccarum. Next base: position 19,791,161 of record JARWLC010000015.1, on the reverse strand, counting down.
CACTCTTCAGCATCACAGTCCTGTCTACTCTTAGCTTCCTGGCTTTGACCCAAAATGTCAAGATTATAAAATAAATCATTTCTGTAGCTGTATTTGTTTAAGTACTTGAATACAGGAAATTTTTTCACATGACGTACTTTGCCTTCTAAAGGAATAGAGCAAAACCATCAGCCAAAATGTGAGCCTTGGGGAAAATGAAAAGGGTTTTATGTTTAAAAAAAATCCTACAGCAACTAGGTTGAGAAAGGAAAGAGTAAGTGTGCTTAAGGACTGCATATAGGAGTGATTCTAATGGCCATTCTGAATTTGTCTTATCACACCACTTCAACTAGTCTATCCATCCTGCTTGGACACGGTCTAAGTGGTTGTTTATACTGTCTTTGGGAAATTGGGTCATATTGGAATAATACTGAGGTTTCTAATATATCAGCCTTTTCCAGTGTTTGAAGATGTCGCCTTCTGAGTCTGGTTTCTTTTTCTTTTTTCTTTCTTCTTCTTTACTTTTTGTCTAAGATTTCCAAACCGTGCTAATGACACGACATATCCAATTATAAACAGAAAGTTATCATGTATTAGAACGTGGTGGTGCCATGTGTAGAATTTTCAAAGCTGATTTTTACCCATGTTCTAATAAAGGACAAAAAATATGAGATTGTTTGCTAAAATCTTTTAAAAAGTCTGCTGCTGTGTATCTTTGTTTTTTTTCTTCAATGTCACTTCCCCTGCTCTCAACAGGACCAGGAGCTTTGCCCAGTGCTCAGCCATGAACCTCTGCCTTCACCTCTATTCTTTGTTGGATGTAGGTTCTAAGAATACTCTTTAGGTGGTTACACATTTGATTATGGGGAAGTCCTGTTTGGGCACATCCTCCACTATTGTCCCATTAGTTCTTGGGTGTTTCCCTGGCATGCAGTCTCTTTCCAACCCCACATTGGCTTCCTCTGTTAAAATGAGGTTTCTTGGTCCTGGACGGCCAGAGGTCAAGACCCACAGACGTGCCGATCCAGACCCCGTAGTGACTTGCTGCTGCTTTTCTTCCAAAAATGATTCAGATACCTATATTAAGTTCATGCTGTTTGGCCTATGGCTCGGGCACATTTCTAGCTAGTTCCTGAATCTTAACCCATTCTCATTAATCTGTCTGCCACATGGCCGGTGGCTAACCTCTGTTCCTTACATGTTTATTCTTTGTGGCTGGCTCACCTATTCTGATTCCCCATCTACTTCTATGGTACTCACCGAGGACCGAAACACCTCCTTTATTTAAATTTGATATTCACATCATACAGAAAGACATTTTCACATTACCTCCCCATTTCTGTTTAATGGAAAAAGAAAGGTTTCAGTTTTAGCATAGCAAAATTACAAATAACAAAATAGCTAGTAAGCAAGAATCACAGTTACAATATCTAGTCTATTTGTATTTAACAAAATTAAAGAAAATACTCTATCATCTACCTTATTTGTGAATCCAAAGTTTCATATCTAACATATCTTTACCAATAAAATCTATACCTATAAGTATCTAATCTTCAACTACATAAAGACCACAGCAGTATATAATATTTACCCAAGTAAACCAAAAGTGCAAGCAACTTTCAAAATCTAGAAAGGACAGAGATGACACCTATCTGCCTGGACAGTCACCCAAAGTTCCTTTACAAAGTTGGGGCATCCATCTTCAGCCTACAGGCCCAGAGTCTCTTCATTTCAGTGAAGCAGGAAATCTGCTCTTCCCATTCTGCTGTAGTTCATCAGTCACTTTTCCTTGAGTCCTGAAGAATATTTGACAACTTACTCTGCAAAGCAGGAACCTGAAGAACCATCTCAACTTGTTCTGCCAAAGTTCAGAGGTCACTTTAATATGGAACCTGCATGTCCCGTTTAAACAGCATACTGTCAAGCAGTCAATGCAAGAACAGGTTCTTGTATAGTGGCTAACTGTAACCACAAAGAAAGTAGACTCTACATGGGGTTTCTTAAATGCCCATGTTTTTCTTGAAGTAGATTGGTGCTGCCAGGAACAGATTTGTCTCTCTCCAGAAAAATCTAAGTTCTTAAAATAATTTTAAATGACATATTCTGTAGGTCTTAGAAGTGTTTGAAGATGATTACCTATCTAATTGAAATATATCTTTGTATACCTAAAAATCTAACTAACATTACTATAGTTTTGGTTATTATAGGTGACTATTAATCTGCATTTCTTAATTATACATTACAATTTTAAATCAGTTACATAAACATCATGCCTTAAACAAGAGTAGAAAAATGCGTAGAGCATAACAAAATTGACCTTAAATTTGTATCAGTAAACCAAAATTCATACCAATTCCAAATATTTTGAGATTAACAACCAATTTTTAGATTAAAGTAAACCACTCATATACCATATCTCCTTTTTCTTCTCAGAAAGAGATTAACTATGACCACTAACCATTTATAATGAAACAAATATTTATAAACACTATTTGGGGAATTTGGGCATTGTCAATCTTACAGGTTCTTGAGACTGGGTCATCTTAGTCTGTAGCCCTGGAGCTAATGTGACCATCTCTTCCCATCAGAGAATTCCCATCAGGTTCTTATCTTCTGTGGAAACAAAAGCAGAAATCTTCCAAAGCAACAAATCCTTAGACACAAATTTCAAAATCAAGATATCTTTAAAATATGTAATCTCTTTTAATTTAGCAGCTTTTGCAATCCATTGTTTATGCAGTTAGCACACTAACAGTTAAAAAATTAAAAGAGAACACAATAATAACCATAATCTAGATTCTGTGTTTATTTTCCATCTTTACATAGCTTATCATATTTTTATATTCTATTTCTCTTTTTTAGAGACTTCTACCCTATTTTTTTCTCTCTGAAGCCTATGTACATTTTATACACATTGTAACCCATTTATAGGTTTTTATCCCATCTGAATCTGTTTATTGTGAATCCTTAATATTTTCCAACCAGAAGGGCTTTAAAAATGTTCCCACTCTTGTAAAGAGCCATACAGTTTTTGCAGACACAGCTGAATCAGTAAGTTCCCTTAAAGGGGCCATGTCACTGTTCACAGATAGCAAATAGAGCAGACCCAAGAAATGCTGCTACTAAGAAACTGTCTTTGACTTTGTTTCCTTTTTGTTCAAAGTAAACAGAAACCTTAAATCAATCATATACTACAGAGTCTTCTGTGAGACTTCAAAAACTGGCCTGGTAGGTTACATTGCCTGCTGCAAATTTGCCACTTCCATTTTGAATGTGGCTTCAATGCCACGCTATCTCTGTACAATGACCCATTTCAGATACATATTTTGGAAGCTACTTTGGCTCAGTTTATGTGCTCTAGAGCCCTTTCTCATATTTCTTAGGCTTTATGTGGATGTTTGGCCCACCCAGGAGCACCATCTGTTAGAATGAGGTTTCCTGGCCCGGGAAGGCCAGAGGTCAAGACCCACAGACCTGCAGCCCCAAACTCCTTTTCCCCTAGCCGCTGATTTTCCCCCCAAAATGACTCAGATTCACATATTAACTTCATGCTGTTTTCTTATGGCTCAGGCACATTGCTATCTAGCTCCTGCATCTTACTTCAGTCCATTCTCATAAACTGTCTACCAGGTGGCCCATAGCTCACCTGTTTCTTATATGTTTCTTCTTGGTGGCTAGCTGGATCTGTCTCTGACTCTGTCCTTCTTTTTCTACCTATTCTGATTCCCCACCTATTTCTATGGTGCTCATCACGGGCCAAACACCTCCTTTATTTAAAGATTGACATTCACAGCATACAGAAAGACATTTCCCCATCATTTCTCCATTGAGATATGCATCTCTTTTTATCTCCCTCTTTGTTCCTCTCACTCAACTGTCTCCTTCTTTCAAGAATTGTTTCCAATTCTTCTTGGTTGTAACCCATTATGACCCCAATTTCCTAAAGTGATTTTCTTCTATTTTTTTTCTTCTTAGGGGAATCTCTGAATGTCTCTCTTTAATTTCTTCTGATCCCAAGCTGTTTGGGGCTTGAGGTTTGCAGCTTGGATACTCGTTGCTTTGTATTTTATACACTTTTTTATCGTGTTTGGAGCTTTTAAATAATTTCATTTCACTTTATCTAGAATGTCTTTCATTTTTCACTAACCTAATGTCTGTAAGTGTATAGAACCTTAGCTAATGTCATTGTTGGTACTGCATCAGACATAAGTTCTTACTGGAATACATTAGGAAGCTTTCAATTTGTACCAGAGACTAATAGATATTTAAAATAAAGACATTATTATAAACGTTATTTTTGTGTTTGAACTTTTTCAGTACTACAAGCATTGTTTACAGTGAAAGGAGAAAGAATGGGAAATAATTAACATAATTCACAGCCCACTGAAAGTAGAGATAAACAACTACTATAATTTAGATAAACTTTCAAGTAAAATTGTCATAGTAATACTGCAAATTCATGTTGTGGTCTAACTCTATCTAAGTCCCACACTTTTTAAAGATACTTCAGTCATTAGTTGCTATTGGAAGACACCCATGAAAGGGTGGTGTAGTGCTATGCCAGACTCCATTATTATACCCAGCCATATGACTCTACCAGTTACACAATAGTGCTCTCATTGTCTATTATCGATCTTATTTATGATCTAATATAAGCGTACTTCTTCCCAGTTAGCACTTATATCTCCCCTTCCTAGCAGAATCCTTTGTCTCTTGCTTTCTGTTGGAATGTGACAGAGACTAGAAGAAAATACAGTCAACAACTTTACTGTTTCACTAGAATTAACATTTTCCACATAGTCCAAAATAAGAGAACGTGATTAAGGCAGTTAAATTCAAAGTCATGCAAGTGTGACATGAAAAAGTTGATGCTGGGGCAAGTTTCTGAATGCTTTATTCACTAGGGTCAAATGGTGACAGCCCAGATTCCTATTGGAGATTAAGCCATGGGAATACTTTTATTCTCACTCCTATATCTGCAAGGTGCCCACTGCTAGGAGTCCAAGATCCTCAGGTTTTTATAGCCTTTATTTTGCAGATAGATTATAAAAAGGCTTGTCTCAGCAATTAATTATTTATTGAAAATAAATATTTTTCAAAGATGCTTTTAACTAGATAATTTTGCAATATGAAACTTTGAGAAAAAAGTCTGATCAATTGCTTGTCTACAAGTTTATCTTCAGTGAAAATGTACCTTTCTGTTGACATTTGGCTTATAAGTAGAGTTTCAAAGAGAATGAGCCAGGGGTGATAAAGGAATAAATACTTCTATGAAAAAGCTTGAGGTAATGTCAAACCAAGATTAATGATGGCTGTTCTTACAACTATTTTTGAAACATATTTGACATGCTCTCATAAATATTATCTTTGTCTCTCTGAATTAAGTTCAAAGTCTTGAGCTTGGAGGGGCCATAAAGAATTTTTCTAACATTGTATCCCCAAGAACTTTCAAATTATTAATATTTAATACTTGATGTTAGATAAAATAAATTAAAGAATAAACTTTAACTTCTACATATTGTATGGTCAACACTTTTGCTTAATTAAGAAAAGTCCCCAAAATCATGAGAAGAAATAATCATAAACCTTATGAATCTCAGTTATATTATTTAGAATTTTTATATGTTGTTTGGAATTTGTATGTGTATAATGGTATTGTTACAAACATGTAAGTTTACTATTCATAAGCATATCTTCTACACAGTGGGATTTCTAAAGTTCATTTTGTATCATTTAATTGAACAATATTCATATTGTGCATTTATTATCAGCTATAAGATGCTGACAATATAGAGCTAGTACTTTGCCTTGTGGGCTTGAGAAAAAAGTTACTGGGTGCTATTTCAACAGACTGATGGATAACATTGATAAAGGTGACATTAAAGGATCAGAAGCCCATGAGCACTAATGGAGCAACAGATACAAATGAGGCTATTAGTTTTAAATAGGTGCTGAAGTCTTAAATACTGAACAAGCTCATAAATGCTTAAATTATCTTCTATATCTGAATAAAAACTAAACACACATATATATAAAATTACAACCATGAAATATGATTTTACACTGAAGAACTTAAAAATATAAAAGATTATTTGTTGAAAATACATTGTTCTTTCAAAACAAGCCAGGGTACAGACTTCTGATTATTTGTACGAAAACTCATCTCTTTGTATTCATAGGAATAAACACATCTTAAAACTCCTAATTAATGTATTTAAATCAAATATAACAAACCATTACAAGATAGAGAAGACATAGAAGCAACTATGGACCTTCAGAACCAAGGAATGTAAAAGGTTTTTATTTTGCTTACTTTGTCCTAGACTGGGAAGTGAAAAAGCAAGAACATGAAAACATCACACCTGATGCAGGACGCTACATCTTTCATGTACAACTGTACCTGTATTTGTTTATTTCCCATACACTCCCATTATTTCTCTTTTATTTGCTCTCCTATATCCAAACATCTATTTCCTCTTAGATTCATGTGATATGTTTTTTAAAAAATCCACTAACCCTACTTAGTACTGCCTCACTGTGCCTTTGTATAAAGCCATCTGTGGGAGTATAGACAGCCTCTTGGAGGCTGCATCTTAGATTAAATCTGATTCTCCTTCTCCAAGTGGTCATTTTGCCAATTTTCCCCCGCTAGGAGGAGAGAGTTCATGAGCTCTCCCTCACACATACTGGGATTCTGATTGGCATTGTACAGGTAATATGCAAACCTTTATAACTGTTGTGAATTAGTGTGTACAATAATATTTTCATATTTAGCAAGTACTGTTTTGTTTCACTGCAGATCCCAATTAGCACCAGCTCTTAAAAGCTTTCCACCCCTTTTTTGTGATGATCTGATGTTGCTGTGTTTTAACAATTTCCTTGGGGGAGGCAGTAAGAAAGTGTAGAGTCATTGACACAGATCCCATGAGTCAGTTGAAAAGGAGTAACTACTTTATTTAACAATGAGGAGAGCCTGATACATCCACAGCACTCAGACTGTGTCATAATCTGGTGATATTTCAGGGCTGTTCATCATTGGCTTGGCAAAATCAGAAGATCTGACAGCATCTAATTCTAGGCAGATTCTGAACAGTCAGGAACGTTGGATAGAGATTGTTGCTAGGCCCTCAGGCAGACTCCAGGTTGGTTCATAAGAAAGTATACTATGTGTATGCTTTGGCAACTTGTTTAAGATAATTTCCTTGGCCTTATGGACCTGTCCTACTACAATCTTTAAACTTTGGGGACATTAAAATGATTTAGGAGTGATACTCAACCGTCCTATTCTTTTAAGGCAGACCCATTGTTGAACTCTGGATTAATTGCCATTTACCACAAAAGGAAACTTCTCTGATGACGGCTGGAATATGCACCAATCTGGTGGTTTAGGGAAGGGGCACATGAAAGGAACCTTAAAAAAATCAAAGAAATAAGGGCACCTTTCTTCAAGTGTAGAAGAATCAAATTATCCAGACTTCTATCGCTGGGAGAAACCCTTTGGGAAAATGATCACAAACTATTCATGTGAAGGAAAGCATGTGAGGTAGTTTAGAAACAATGTAAAGAAAAATCTAAAGATAGTAAAATACAACAACCATTCTATCTTAAAAGTGTCTAAATCTTATGGTTGAAAATTACTTGTGTACTTTCTCTTTATATTCAAAAAGTACTTAAAAGTTTTTTTTTTATTGTAAACTAAAATGGGATGAAAGGTTAAAAAAGAAATGTTTTTGTGGCTATGAAGCATTTTATTTTTGTGTAGATGCTAAAATGTGGTAAAATAGCATAGAATTACATTCCTTCATTTTGTTAATGTTATATTACCTGGCTTTGAGGTTGTGCCACATACATATAAAACATTTGAGAAAATTTCATGAGGGTGTACCAGATATTTCTATACTATTTTCTTAAGTTCCTTTAAGTTTGTAGCAATTCAAATAACTCCTGACATATATTTTCTATTTTTTGTTACTGATATATATATTGTTTGAAAGATAACTATATCCTATGTGTTATAAGCAAATTCGGCTCAAGATACTTTCTTCAACTTGTATCAAATTTTGCTTTTGAATCTTTGCTCATCTCTGTATCCTTTCAGCATGATGTGTTTCAAGATCTATTTAGGAACTAATGAACAACATTTTCATAAACAAGAGATAGCAAGATGAAGATTGGCTACAAAATACAATGCTGAAAATGAAAATGATTATTTATAAGGCACTAATAAATCTCTATACATGAATAAATTTATATATGCATATAAAGTAAATTTATTGAAAATAAAAATGATGAAAATTGGTATTATCAGCATACTAACAAGTAATTTTAATGACATTATGTGCCATGAATGTTAAATATGACATAATGAAAATAAAAATAAAAATTAATGAGAATCAAAGCTATAAAACAAGAGGAATGGTGATTTTACCTTTGTTTCTTCTGAGGTAGTTTTTCAATTTCCTTACAGTCATAATTTATAACATACAAAGAGTATAGCAGCTGGAAAAAACCCAAGAAACTGAATTTTTATCCTTTTTGTTACCCTGTGTAGACATGAATTGTACTGAGGACAAAACATCTTAAACTGTGTAAACTGAAATTCTAAGCCATAGATTTAAAACTTTAACAGTACTTCTTAGTATTTTAATCTATTCAATATATGCTCCATTCATTTTTATCTTTACTATAAGCTTTCCAGAAATGCCAAGGTATGTACTTTTGCTGTAATATTTAATAAATTGTATAAAACTCTTCAGCATCAAGAAATAGTTTTAACTTTGTTCTTGATCCAAAGGTCCTACTAATTCTGAACTGTTTCACTTTTTTTGTACAGATCACTGGGTCAGCATTCAACGTGCTAATGAGGCCAAGTTCTCAGGACATAATATAACCGGCCAGTTAGCACCAACAGACCTCAAATTTCACAGCTTAGTTTCCTAAACTTAAACCTTTTTAAGGTGCTCTGCTTAACAGAAATACCTGGGGGTTGATAGATCACTGTAAAACCCATTGATCAAACTTATGGAGATTCTTGGGACTGCTAATTTGTAATCAACTACATATTGAATGATACTTCTAGCACATTAAGTTTGATTAAGAAAGAAATTATTCAAGTCATGTGTTGAGTAAAATAACTGTTAAGATTGTGACACAATGAAGTCAACATATTTGACCCAATGGGTTCCTTTGTTTTCTTTCTTTGTGTGTTATTAACATTGGACTAAGTTAAATAATGTATATTATTTTTTTATTTGCTGAACTTCTGATGTGGAAAAGTCATCCCTGACAGCTTTAACTTTGAACTGTATATAAAATAAGTAAGAGATAGTAGAGGCTATAATGCTTAGGCACCCAAGAAAGCAGAGTGGAAGAATTTCTAATGAGGCCTCCAAATGCTGACTAGATCCCGTGGATATAATTACTTATGAGGAGAACATGAGCATCTTGGAGTGGGTGAGTGCTTTTCAAACAGACAATCAATACTAATTAGTGGGACATGAAATCAATTTAATGATTCAGTAGATCTTGGCCATCTCTTTTGAAATGAAATGGCACATATAGTATAATCAGGAAGAAGATTAGATTATACTAGGATGGACTCAGAATAGATTGGGAAATCCTGAAATGTTTACTGAAGTGGTGTGTGTATGTTCATGCCTGTGCTGCATCATGAAATACAATGTACTGTTCACTGTGAGCTGTGATGTTAAAAGAGGACTGAACTTGCAAAATGTAATGGAAGAGCTTCTCCAAAACAACTTTGAACTTAATTTATAGCTAAGCTGCTCCACTCAGCAATTTTTTTCCCTGTTAGCTAAAGGGACTTGAAAAATTAACTTGAAATCATAAGCTGTTTCTTTTGTCTTGTTTTTATTTGATTAACTCTATTCTCCATCCTCATTATTTTTATATACACGAACCTGTTCCAGCCTGAACATTTTGCTGTCACCTTGTAGTACTGCCTCTTCTTAGACAATTTAGATTTAAACTGTTGTCCCCAAATTTCTTTTACTTGGTAGTTAGTTCTTCATAAATACATCCTAACAGTATAGAGTATGTATTATTGTTTTCAGTATTGGAAAGCTATGAAAGGTAGTTATGTTGATGAAAAGAGATTAAATAATGTTGACATAGTCAGAGAGCTAAAATACTTGCTAAAATATTTGTTAGGAAAGGGGCCTATAAAATCACCCCAGGTATAACTTACCTGTGATTCATGGGATTAGTTCACCTCTACTAAATAACTATTTATGTTGATAGAGTATAACATTATTGAATGGTTATCACTTCAATAAGATCACAAAGACTGTGATTCCTGCCTTGCTGGTATATTCTCAGCATTAAATTCTAAACTTCCAGAACTTTATGAACAAGGCTTTCATGTCAGGAGTCAACATGAATAAAAACTATCAGTGGATTTCAGCCAATAGCCAGAAAGAGTATGTTCACAGGAACAGTTCTATAGAACTAAATGTTTCTAATTGCTCATGATCCCAGAGAAGGATCTTTCTCCAGATGAACCTTCAACTGAGACCCTGTGTCTTCTCAACAACTTAACTAAGTAAAGAGGTTCTTAAGCATAACATGGTCTATGCTGTTGTTAAATTTATGATTCATAGATATTGTAGTATAAATGCCTCTCCTTAAAGAGCAAGGTATACTAGTGCTTTATCACCTAACAGTTCACATAGATTTTCTTAAACATACAATATTATAGAATTTGGAAATATTTGTAAATTATTCATCCTCTTTATTTTAACAAGGACAGGAAATATTGGTAGGCATCTCATAATTTTCAGGACAGAAAAAAAGTGTTTTTTATTTAATATGTTAATAAAGCCATAAATAGAAATCTGTGTCTACATTCTACAGTGGAAATCATATGCTAGCCAACAAAGTTTGCATACTGTTTTTACATTCTAATTTTAACATCTAATAATGAAAGAAAAATTTTGTAAACACATATCAAAAAATTCTGTGGTAGAATTAATGGTATTTAATTCAATTCTAAAGAATTCTCAAGACTTTCGTTAGAAGTGAACTTAAAAAGAAAGAATGAAATACGTCTTCAAATACTGAGTTTAATTCCATAGATATGTCCAGTCAAAAATTTATGGATAAAATAAGCTGATAACCAGTCAATTATATGAGATGGAGAAATTTTCCATATTAATCTTTCAATGGTAACACCCAATCAGGCAGATTCCCCATTCTTTATATTTGTCAGGCTTTGTTCTTTCTCTAGGAATTCTCATTATGTCAAGTTATATTATACTGAAATTTTGTCATACAAAGGACAGAACACATAAAACCTTGGTGGGTGTGTTTGTAACTTTTCACACTCTAAAGTGCTTCATGAATTAACGAATGAAGTAGTCACAGGGAGAAATAATGCAGATTTCATATGAAACTAGAGGAAGTTCTTGGACATTGTGAACAGCCTTTATAGTTTTTTTATGTTCTGTCTTATCAGAGAAAGAACATAATTTGTATCATTCAAAATTTGTTTCCAGTATACACAAATAACTTTAATGCAATGAAATTAATATTGATATATTTGTTCAGTATACTTCAGAGCAATAATATAATTTCTGATTATAGTTTTTCTTAAAAAATAACAGTGGCAATGGATATTCCATGATCAAGGAACAATGCTCTAAGATAAAGGCCAGAACTATCATTTTCTAGTTACCTTAAGCACATAGATCCTGCAGTTTTATACCGCAATCATCTTTGTCAAAAAAGTAGATAGCCCTAAATTTTCACTGAACACGTTATTTCATGATTTCCCAAATAGACTAGACATAATGTAGTTAAAATGTAATTACTAATGTATGTTATATTTCATGTGTATTTTGTTTTTAATCTGCTATTTAAATCAGAGATAATTGAAAGTCAATATTTGACTCTTTTGATTATGATAATGAGCAATTGCATTGTTCATAATAGCACTGAAAAGAATTTAAAGTATAAAATGCTAAGCTAAAATGTTTTTTATATTCTCTGTTTTATATATTATTCAAAAACTTGAATAACTTAAGTAATATGTTATACTGTTCTGTCACTTTTGGGGTTTACTCTAACTACCCAGTTTTAAACATATATTTTAATATTTCCTTTCATAATATCTCAATTCAAATTTAGCCATTCTCCTAAAATTCTTATACTTGAATTATTTCTTCTCAGACAATATTAACCATATCCAAAGATTTAGTGACAGTTTCTTTGTTTCAGTGATGCACTTATAAGTCACCAGTAGAAAGACCTGTATCCTCCTTCCTCTCAAACTAGCAATGCTTCTCTGTTTTGTAGTGGATTGCATATAGAAGTGGTCTTTACATTTCTCCAGTATATCATGCCCATTACACCATAACAAAATGCAAAGCACTTAGCTAAAATTTAAAATGTAATCAAATTTGTGTTTTCAGTCTAATTGATTTATTTGACTGTTTTTTTCAAATGTATTTTTATAAGAGAAAAGCAGAATAGAAAGCTGAGGCTTACGTATAACAGGCCTTATATAATTCACTAATTTATAGTAGCCTACAGGAACACTAGAACTGTAGAAATAAAATACTGACCCTGTTTATTTCTTTGCTTGGGCATAAAAATGATAATACATAAAAATGTATCACTCAGATATATTTTACTCTGAAAGTTTTAATTTTTGATTTGCTTAGAATAAGAGTTTATTTTCCCTAGGACAGAAAGGCAGTATGGTTGCTGTGCAATTATTATTATTGAATTATTATTATTAATTGAATAATTATTATTAATGAAGGTATAAAATAAAATTAAATTTAATTAAGAAGTTTTAGTATCCAAAATGCTAATATAGTTCTATTTTATAATTTCCAACATTAGTGTATGATTTTTTGGATGAATAATGATGTCTCTCATCCTATATTTGACTCAACTCTGATGCGTATCACAGAGGAGAGTTAAATGGTTCAAAGGGAAGAATAAATAATTCTCATTCTTGTATTTATGACATAGTTTGTTTCTAACAAAACAGAAGAGTTATGCAGAATAATGTCTTTCATAAAAATAGGACACAAAGAAACGTAAAATAAAAATAAGAGAAAGAGCATATAAGCACACACTTGATGATTGGTTCCTCATTAACTCATATTGCAATCTTCAAATGGACTAAATGTGCTGGCATGTTTAGAGAACTGAATGAACTCTATTACCAGAATGTACCTGGCAATAAAAAAATAGTCTGCTTTCTAGATAGAAATTTAGGGTTAACTCACTTTGTCTTACAATTGTATCTTAATGATACCAGACAATTAGTATTTGCTAATGGCATGAAAGCTTTTTCCTGAAGATAAGTACAAAATCATAAAAGCTTAAAAATATATTCACAAAGATTTTTTATCAGTACGTATCTTGTGATTTTGCCCCTTACAAATATAATTTTAGAAATGTTACTCTGTAAAGACAATTCTACAATAACTTTTCTTCTGACTTCGAAGGAATAGAATAAAAATGAAAATGTATTTTATTTTTATGTTTAAAAGACATTAAGTTTTGGAATATATGACCTCTTCCATAAATGAGTAGTTTTAATTTAAAGATCATATGTTGAAGTCAGTGTCTTTTACATACTTAGACTGTTGATTTGAAATAATTTTTTAATGCAGATACAGTATGAGAAGATTTTGTGTTTGTTTCGCAAAATGTTGTATGTAGTGAATATGATGGAAGTAAAGAAGACTGAATCTGTGGGAAGTGGTTTCAGTGCAGGGATAAAATGGGAAAAATGGAGCCCCTGGGAAGAATGGTAGGAGAACATGATACATCCAATGCTTTTAAAGTAGTTCTCATGCTGCCTGCACTATAGTAATCTTAGAGGATTGAAACATGTCCTGTATTTGAATGGTACCAGCACATGGCTCAAGCCTCTGAGATCATCTTCTAAGAATGAACACTCTCTGAATATTTAATAGAAAGTCTTAATGATTATGAGCTACATTAATAATTGATAGTGACAGATAACAAAGTCAAAACCTTCATGGTATTGATATAGCTAGTAAAATGTAAAATTTTGCCAACAAATTTGCTATGGTAGGAGAATCTAAATTTACTCTAATATATCATATCTCATACTATTTTTTTGTATTATGTGCTTATCTTGATTGTTAACTTGATTCTTACTGGTAGAATAAAATGATAATATATCACTTCAATCAGATTAGAAAAGATTTGTGAATTTTAAAATTTGAGAACTTTTTCTATATCACATGTTTAGCTTGTGTAGTTTCTTGATGAGCACTTCTGCAATAGAAAAGTTCTCATAAGAAATTAATGGGCTAAGTAGAATTTTTACATTTAAAAATTATTTTTAGAGTTTTTCTTAAAAATACATAGAAATCATATCCTGGGTTTTGCTCATGTCTTCTTACTTCTTAATTCATCATAACTACTCTATGTTTCTCAGTATACTGGCTTTGTTTTCATACATGCAGCATACCATATGGCAGATGGAATATCACATATCTATATATCTCTGTTCAAGGAACAAAAGCCAAATCTGATAATGTGTTCTCATGGCTTAGATTCCCATTTTATAGGAGAAAGAATCACATTAGTTTAGGTTATGCTATGTGATCATACTTGATCCAATAAATTTTGGCCTTAAAATCAAATTGCTAAACTTTCTAAGAGGTCATTCAAAACTACTCAACATATGCTACTTGACAGTAACAGGACAACTCATCAGAAAGAAAATAATAAACTGTTTGATGTAAGGGAGGTATTTCTATAGGTCTGAACCATTACTATAGTCTGTGTAAACAACATGAACACATCAACCCACAAGAGAAAGACAGTGGTCAGATTCTGTGTCAAACAATGAGGTCAAGTTAAATAATGACATAATTTTGTGAAATACATAGTAAAAAAATATTAGACTCCCAAGAAGTATATCAAATGAAGGAAAACTCCTGAAGATATGTCAATATACAACCTCTGAAGCAAATTCAGGGTGAGCTTCATTCTAAAATTGTACAATTTTAGTAAATGTTTGTAAATCCCAGAGCTTCACCCCCATCTGTATTCTGAGTACTGAGATTAAAGGTGTGCATTACCTTGCTGAGTTCATGGTTGCTATTTATAATACCTCTATTGTAGATTCTCTTATGAATGAAAATTTGTTATATTTTACAAAGATTTACCAGTATCTAAAAATTGATGCATTTTTACATTTCAGTCTTTATATTATGTTTACATTTTCTCCTTGGACCTGTGTTAAATTTCCTGATGAGTGCTAGGTTCCCTTTCAGAGTTCCTTCTCTGGGTACATTATTTAGAAAAAGACTTAGATCTATTTATTTTCCCTACACCTTTTCAATATCAACTGGTGTGCTTAATAATCTAATTCTGACACTAAGAACCTGACATGAGTACAGTTGATAGCAAAGAAATGTGACTTAGTCCAACAGGATTATCTACATTGTATGTTCCACTCCAAAATAGAGTACACATACTACCAAAACCTCCTGGTTTACTAAGTCAGATACCATTATAATATCTTTCTAAGATTCAATGATTCTTTAGAATAATTCACAGAAACCTGGAAAGTGCTATACTTATAAATAGCATTATTATAGAGGATGGCATTCAAGAAAAGCCAAATGGAAAAATAACAAGGCAAAAATTTGGTTAAAGATATCATTTTATACCCTCTTCAAGGTTGGTACCCTTATCATACATCAGTATAGGGCTAACTCCATCAACAAACTATCATCCAAATATTAATAGACTTTAATATAGAAATAAAATTGGGTAAATCCCTAGCTACTGATAAATGGATGAGTTCAATGTCCACTTTCAAATCCTGAAGGTTGAGATCATGGATTGAAATTTCTAGCTTTATATTCAGAAGAATTACTCTTCTGGCTTCCGTTTTGAAACTATCTAAAGTCTGCTCCTAAATCATTTTTATTACAAACTGAGGCAGAACCCAAAGGAGCATTGTATTCGGTAGTGGCATTCTTTCTATTCAAAATGTTACAGAGTATTCAGGATATGAGCTGAAACATGGAAAAATAACACCAATTTATTATTCTACCACAGAGTCCTTCCTGAAATCCACATATTACATACACAGCAATCATAACTCCCACAATTTCTTTAGGATGCCTGTGGACTCAGATTCTCACTATTTTTTAAACATACCAAAATAATATCTCTGAAATTATTTAAAATTGAACAAATTAGTAATGATGATAGAAATTTACTTGTGTGTATATAAAAGTGAAAACTTCTTTAAGACTACAATTATCTTCAGTTTTAATGAATCATTACATTCAAAAAAAGTAAAACAAATCTGAAGGTTTGCACTAATCTCTGTACCATGGCTGCCATTGTTTATGCATTTCTTCCTTGCATATTGGTTGTTATTATTTTATTTTGTGTTACCATAGTTACAAATCACAAAGCATCTTCAATTCCAAAAGTTGATAACTGACTTAAACTGTTTGAGATGTTAAATCATAATAAACAGAAACAAACTAGATGTGTTTCTGAGAAATAATTGCTGCCTTTGTTTCTTGCTTTATGTCTATAATACCTTACCATAATCACCTGAATGGAGGTCTGCAGTAGGTCATACTGACACCAGTGTCAGCCCTTGTTGTACCAAAATGAAGAGAGCTGGCAACTTATCTATCAGCTCCAAGAGGCCTCATCTGCTCACATGCCATTGACTAAAACATAATGAATCTCTCTCATGATTCAATTGCAGGTACCAGAATTCTATCTGCTTCACATAGAAAATACAAACATTCAATCTATTTTTCTTGAAAGACTTTTACTAATTCAAAAAAATTTTTTAGCACATACATGCACATATTATTCAGATCCTGTAGTACGAGGTTTCTGGCCCTGACTTGCGGGCCTAACCTCAATGTTTAAGATTCACAGACCCGCAGACCCCCTGACCTGCAGTCCCACAGAGACACAC
This sequence comes from Phyllotis vaccarum, assembly GCA_033318265.1. Taxonomy (NCBI): domain Eukaryota; kingdom Metazoa; phylum Chordata; class Mammalia; order Rodentia; family Cricetidae; genus Phyllotis; species Phyllotis vaccarum. Next base: position 19,774,213 of record JARWLC010000015.1, on the reverse strand, counting down.
AGATGCTTTCATTAGTTTTTGTCTGATCAGCCTCAGGCCCAGGCATATCACTTGCTAGCTCTCTACCCTTCATCTAACCCATGTCTCTTGTTCAGCCATGCGGCTCGGTACCTTTCTTTAGAGCAACTTAGTTGTCCTCAGCTTCCTCTGGCTTCTCTCCGGGGCTCTTCTGGCACTCTGCTCTCAGATTTTCCTAGTCTGGTAGCCCCACCTACACTTCCTGCTTGCCTTTGGCCAATCAGCTCTTTTGATTAAACCAGTGGGTGGGACAATTATTTACCATGAAACAACACAATACCCCTACAAGATTCTATAATAATGAACTGAGTAACTAAATCTTTTGCTTACTGCTTGTCAAGAGCTTAGGTTTTCAGTGAACTTTTAAACTCATACTGTTTCCCCTGTTTTTTTGATTTACTGTTTGGAACTGAGATGTAGTTGTATTTGCAATCCAGCAAGTCCTTGTATTTGTGCATATTCCTGTTTGTGTTTATAATACTTTTTGAGCTCTTTCCTTACCTCTGATATTTGTCAAATACAGTCAATAACAATCACATGTTATTTAACATTCTATTTTCTATTTTTTGGAGGGGTTACTATATTACTTGGTTTCTAGGTAAAAATAAAAAATATTATCAAATGTTTTATAAAAGATGACATGCTTTTTAGGCTTTTTTTTTGTTTGTTTGTTTACCTCATCCATACAGCAACCATATGTCTTGGCTATGTTGTTTTCAGCACCATCTCATAACAATTTCCATGACATTTGGGAATAGTTTACATTGATGAATATCTCCATTTGCTTTCTTTTTCTTAAATTATACTTCCCTTCACTTTACTATACCATAAGGCATATTTATTATTCCTCCAACGTTCTGGGAACCTACTAGAAAGAGAATGGACAAGGAAAGGAGTAAAGTCCTCTGAGTACTTCTTCCTAACATCACTAGGAGTTGTCTTGATCTTCTATGGATGTCCACAGCTCCCACTGGAGTTTTTCTAAGTAGATATATTATCTGGATTTGCACTCTGAAATGTTAGGCCTGTATGGCCTGAGGTCTGGACCTGCAGTTCCACAGCTGCTTAACCTCAAAAGGCTTATATTAATTATAAGCTGTTCGTCTTATGGTTTAGACACATCTTCAGCTAGCTCTTTTTACTTAACCCATTTTTATTAATCTATGCTTTACCATATGGCTCATGACTTACCTGTGTTTCTTTACACCTTGTTTCCTTGGGCACCAGCTCACTGTGTCTCTGTGTGACTCTACCTTCCTTCCCCTTTATCTATGTTTGGATTTCCTGCCTGGCTATAAACTAGTTCATCACAGGCCCAAACACCCACTTTATTAACCAATGGCATTTACAACATACAGAAAGGCATCACATATCCTGGATTCAGGGAAGGTACTCTTTCTTTTTGCTGCTTTGGATCTGATGTTAATAGCTTCTCTGAAATGTTAAAATCCCAGCATATTTACTCAACAGTTTCTCTAAATTCTGATGTCTATAAATTTGTGTATTCTCCTTGTACTTAAGTACTATTAAGTGCCTGTTTTTGAGGCATCCTGTCAGGTTAAGTTGCATTCTAAAATTGTAAAATTTATGCATTTTTGTAGAAATATTCTTCCATAGGTCAACAATGCATTTTGGTTGTTGGGAAGGCTCTGCATCATAGCCTTTATCTTCTTTCTTCTTTCTTTATTAGCCGAGCAGTAAGTAGAATTTAAGTTTACTCATGTTTGGTTCTCTGTCTCTTTGCCTGGATGTGATAAACATAATTCTTTGCTGACATTTAAAATCACAAAGGAACATCATAACAAAAATTCTAACATATATCCAATAAAAGTACACTAAGAAAATTTTAGAATGACTTTACAAATTATTTACATGTGATTTTAGAGCAAAACATTTTAATTAAGACAAATATGCCATGTCAACTCCATGTAAATAAATAGAAAGATGGTGGTTTATATATAAAGACAATAGTTTTATGTTTCATCAAAAAAGTAAAGAGCATCTATTGATGAAATCTGAAGTGGTACAATTATCTAAAAAATGCAATTCTATGAATAACTGAATATCACAATGTGTCATGAGCCTTTCAAATCTTCCCAGAATTATCAAATCCATTGCTTGTCCATCTTGACTTCAGCCAAGAGCAGCACCAATAATAGGTTCTACTCTTATTCTTGGCCTCATAGCATTCTTAAGTCATTTTGTCTTCTTCTTTAATTGATTTAGTGTTTCAGAGTAAAAGAGGTGTTAGCATTAATGTAATTTCATCTTTGAGTTAGGTGTTAAAGCAGCTTAGTGCTTCCTGTGAGTTGATGTGGCCCTCCTGGATTATAATAGTATTTGGTTCTCCAAAAGCTACCTAAAAAAATAAATAAAGATAAAACTATCATATGAAATAGTCTTTAAAAATGAAAAACAAGAGATTGTTGGTCCAAGCATGAGCTCAATTCCTCTACTTCATCCCTTGGTCATTCTGTAGTAGGGCATTAATTACTTGATTAATTTCTGCAATGAAATACTTAATAAAAACACCTGAAGAAAGAAAGGTTAACTTGGCTCACAGTACAAGGTTGACTTTTCAAAGATGGTACAGTTATTGAAAGACAGAGCCCAGCTCAAGAACAACAACTTATCTATTCTACCATACAGACTCTGCTTACTACACTCTGATGTGAAGAGTATCGTCAGAAAAGACAAAAATGTCTGATGCGTGTGATCTATGCTTAATGAACATTTGCTATTGTAATATGTTAAGATATGTATAATTTCTAATTGAAAAACAGAAATTTGATATTTTCTATCAAAATGCAGAAAATAGCAAAATCTATATCAATTCTAGTAGATACAGTATCTGAGATTCCAAAAAGATAGCCTTTATGTCTTCTTTTGTTCTGGGATATACTACAGAATCTATAGTTTAATTCTCATATAACTTTGAGATTTAATTATATATACAGTCTTTCATGAAAATGAAATCTAATATAAAAATTATTTCATTTCTTAATTTGTCTGCTTTATATATATATATATATATATATATATATATATATATATTTGCATTTTATTTTTATACACTGTTGCCATGGCTTCTGTTTAGTCCTTTGTTGTAGGATATTATTAAAGAAATGGATTCAATAGCTGTAATGTGACTTTTACCTCAATTTTTATGAACATAAATTTCAGAATTAGCAAACTTCAATTTTATTCTACTTTGTTTTAGCTGGTAGTAGAGCCCGTTAATGTGTCAGAAGCAAAAATTTGGATCTGAACAATGCATTGACACAGAAAGAAAGAGAATTTGGCAGGATATTTCATGACTATCATCAACTACTCTAATTGTCTTTGTAGCAGTCATATTTATACAGAATGCTATTCTTTACCTTATAATACCAGTGAATCCACTGACGAAAAGTGCCATTTATTTTATGCAAATACATATTTCATATAAAACTGTTGTGACTCAAACAGCCACAAATGTGCATTGTTCTTTGAAATCAAGTTATGGATTTTAAAGCTTGTTACCAACACACTTCTTTCCACATAGTTAGAAAAATTGAATTTATTTTTTAGTTTAAATTTCTAGACAATGCTTTCATTCTTTCTAACAATTCACAATTGGAGTTTTATAGAATGGTTTAAATACAAAGTACTTTGTCAAGAATTATCAAGGTCACTAATAATACCAAAATTGTGTCTTTTTGCTATGATGCTATAATTTCCATTTTTCTTGGCTTAGCAGCAGCAGGTAGTTCATATGTTGTTTATGATAAAGTATTGTCAACAAAACATTGCATTTGATTTTTTGCAATTACTTCCTTTTGAAATAGACCATTGTAGCTTTCATTTGGTGATGCCTGTTTATATTTGATAGCCAAGTGAGTTTCATTGTGTTTTAACTTTTCTAATACTGTTATTGTATAAACTAACTAAACTGAAGTGATTCTGCGTTGATGTTGAGAGGTAACAAGGAAACTTTTATTTTGTTTCCAATGGCTTCCTAATTTTAGCTGTTCTCATCTTCAGAAATTTAAAGTCAAGGTGTTCATGGTCATTCTATGGTGGTATTTTTTCAACTCTAAAATGCTAATGTCTGTCTCTGGTATGAATTTTACTACATGGTTATTGTGAGGTCAGTATATTTCTTGGCTTCTTAAATAGAGATCAAGCATCCCAGGAAAGAAAATTGGTCCTTTAGAGGCCAAAAATTATTAGCAAAAGTTGATATATTTTGTATGCTCAAAGGCTTTTTTGAAAGTCTTTTGACGGAAAAACTATTTAAATTAAAAATATAAAATACTTTATGATAAAAAACTGGAAATAAACATGAATGTTAAAGAGCTACTTGAAATAATGATGAAAATTCTACCCAGACATGGAGACACCCATTGTCCCTTTCTTGTTTCTCACACCACTACTTTTCTATCAACCTTGGATATCTATTTTCCCTCTTTCTAATGGAACTTCTGAAACAACTATACAAAATACTTCAGATATTAAAAATGGCTTATAAGTAAGATATTAATATTATCTTATCAGTATCTTGAAAATCTTGTAGTTGTGTCCTGGTGAATATTTTGGGTCAAGGTGACAACTACTAGAATTACCTAGAAGACCAAAATACCAGCTGTTTCTCCAAAGGGAGTTAATAGATTGAGTTACTTAAAATGGGAAGACCCATTATATTGAGCCGTATAAAAAGGATAATGTGAGCCAAGTGCTGGAATTCTCCTTTCTTCTTATATGACTGGGCATTGAGTGTTACCAATTGCCCCCACTCTTGTGTCCATTCTGGTTTTTTTAAGTAGGAAAAGGTATCCCCCTATGGTTCTTGAGAGTATGAATCCAAGATTAAAGCACCAGAAGATTTGGTTTCTCCTGGACATCATGACTTGCATTGTGAATGACTGCCTTCTTTCTGTATTGGCATGTGATCTTTCTTTCATGTAAACTCTAATATTATCTTAATGCCCAAGTAAAAATAGCATCTTTGAAAGTTTAATCCAGTGTGTAAACTTTTCTTATGCCCAACTTTTATTATTCATGGAGTTGAACTTCCATTGTTCATGAACTAGAGGCCAAAGTCTTTATTATCCATTATAAGCCCCTCACAAGCCTGCTTCCCTCATTTGCCCAGCACTACCTTTATCTACTGTTCTCAGTTTTCAGTCTTAAAGAATATTCCATCTTGATCTTTTCACATTATGTCCAGTCACATAAGTAGTTTCTCTTTCTGCCTTCACTTGTTTTTTTTTTTTTTTTTCTTGCTTAACATCTTCTAAAAAGACCTACATGTACTAAAATAAAAATGTCCTATTTGCTTTAGAGTAGTAAACAGCTCATGGTAATAATTCATAAAACTGTATATCACTCCTTGTAGCACTTGAATTGCAATCATCTATATACATATTTACCAAGGTTTGCCTATATCACTGCCATTTTCCCAAATATTTTATTAATAAGGGTCTGAAATCTAGAATTGTAGTATGAGGTTTCTGTTCCGGACTTTTGGGCCTACCCTCAAGGTTTAGACCTGCAGACCCACAGACCCACAGAGACACACAGATGCTTACAATAGTTTTAGGCTGATCAGCCTAAAGCCCAGGCATATAACTTGCTAACTCTTTACCCTTCATCTAACCCATGACTCTTATCCTGTTCAGCCACACATCTTGGTACCTTTTCTTAGAGCAGCATAGTTCTCCTCTGTTTCTTCTGGCTTCTCTCTGGCATTCTTCTCTGTTCTTCAGGTTCCCAAAGTTCTCCTAGACTGGTAGCCCTGCCCACACTTCCTGTCTGCCTTTGGCCAATCAGTGCTTTTTATTAAACCAGTGAGTGGGACAATTATTTACAATGGAACAACACAATCTCCCACGTATTCCCTTTTCTCTTTTTAAAACAAAAAGAACTCCAAATCAGACTAGGTACTGAGCCACATGGCAGAACAGGATAAGAGTCATGGGTTAGATTAAGGGTAAAGAGTTAGCAACTTATATGCCTGGGCCTTAGGACAATCAGCCTAAAACTATTGTAAGCATCTGTGTGTCTCTGTGGGTCTGTGGGTCTGCAGGTCTAAACCCTGAGGCTAGGCCTGAAAGTCCGGGACAGAAATCTCATACTACATAGAATTGTAATATTCTCCATGAATGGTAATATCACATTGCATGTCTTATTTATTTAAAAAAATTACCACAGGCATACACTTCTGAATACATTTTATTAAAACATATTCAATGAAACACTTTATAAGGGAATGAACAACTGTTTATTTGACTTTAATTTGCTTTTAGGAGACATAACTATAATATTTGGAGCACACTTATCCTATTTTTTTGTCTTCATGTTCCAGCTCTTACTCTCTGTTCCAACCAGCAATATGTGACTTCTTAGCAGTTTAATACTTACTCTTCTTAGAAGCCTACCTCAACTTTTAAAGAAAAGATTAGAAGATTATTCATGATCTTAACTCTTGATTTTATTGCTGCCATATATTACTGGGAGCCAGTCCCAAATCCAAGGCTTGTTCTGAGGCCCCAATTTAGGGATAAGGAATGTAGACCCTTGTCTAAAATTAGGAACATGCTTGGCTAGGACAGTAATAACCTGAAGCCAGGGCCTTGAGTGAGTTGTCCTATAGGATCCTGAGTACAACTTTTCCTACCTACTTGGAGGGCCATAGTTATCAGCCCCAACACGGCTAAGCACTCTGTTGGTGAAATGCACTTGAGATATTCTGTATTCCTTAAATGCAATATTGCTTGATTGCTTTCTTGATGTCTTTACCCCCATTATATGAAAGCTTTCTGCTGACTCTGTCCCATATATATATATAAAATGCTTACTTCTTAATAAATTTTCCGTGGTATAAGGCATCAGTTTATGCAAAATCACCTACTTGCAATGATTGCCTTCTTTATTTTCTCATCCCAAATTCTTTTCCTGCAGAAATAAGTTAGATAGCCATTATACAACACATGCTTTTATTTTTACTTTTTCCTATTAAAATTATGTCACACTTGTGACTAATTTATAAAAATAAATTATTTAAGGAGATTTCTTATATAAACTTGGGTGTTTACAAACTCATAAAATAATCTTCAACCTGTTTGTTTATTTGAAATTTCTAAAGCAAGTAAATATTTTTGTGATTTAATAGAAAGCACATTTCTTTGGATCAATTATGATTTTTTTAGAAAAAATTAAGACTAGAGATATCTGATAGGCTGTGGTAGTTAGTATTGATTGTAGATTCAACACAGTTAAACATATCTAGGAAAAGAATTTGAATGAGGGATTGTGTCATGAAAAATTCACTAGTAATATGTCATGCATGTAAAGGATTAATATTTATTGAGGGGTATGTGAACACATATGATACAAATTCTTGGAGAGAAGAACTGTTGCACATTGAGGTTGCTGATCTGCTCTCCAAGAACACAGGAACAGAACAGGAAGGAGCTCAGTGTCCCATCAGCTTCTTAATGGTGTCTGGCCACGCCCCATTCAGGCTCTCAGTACTTCAGAAACAAGCTTCCAAGTCTTGTCAGCCAACACATGAATCCCACTCCACCTTCCTCTTTTTTCTAACTAAGAAAGTTCTAAACTAAGACTATATAAATAGGAATCATTATAATGGAATGTCCGGGGGAGGATAAGGCAGAACATAAGCAGGGTCAAACTATAACTAAAACCCAACAAATATAAGGTACATCCTACAAGTCTAGGGTACTAGTAAGTGGTGAGGTATAGAAATTATGTCAAAGAGACAACAATATCCTAAATATATATCATATACAAAATATCTAAACAGAGGTATACAAAACAACTTATGTATATATCATGACTAATGTAATTATATATTATGGCTAGTATAATTAAACAGAGACAGAAATTGCATAATGGAAATGACAATAACGTGATTAAAATATGTGTCAATGTGCAAAATATTTTACACAGAAGTAGAAGCATATGTAAAATATGGCAATTACAGATTTAACTTTGTATCAATATACAAATTATCTCAATCAAACATATAAAATGATTTCATTTTTATATCAATATACAAGCATCTATACCAGTGCATATTTTCTTTGCCTCATATTTGGCTAACAATTTTTTTACAGGTAGATACAGCAATCTACCTATGCCTAGCCTATATATACTCCTTTCTCTTCTTTAAAAGAGATCTCTGAGTCTATATTATAGTACTACCTTCATCCCACATTTAACCTATAACTACCCTATCAGAATGATAATTATCTATAACCCTTAGAAGACAGAACTTATTGGGAGAGGGGTGTAGTTTTTCATAAGGTTGCTTCCTGCTGACCTGTGGGTGGTGGCATCTCTGTGGGATCCTGTAAAAACTGAGACAGTGGTTTGGTTCTAATGGACTGACTATAAACATCTATATGCATTCTAATAGTACTGGGTAAGTCCATCTGGGACTCTTGTTAAATATGCAACATGAAAGATAATCATAGAAAGCTATCTTGCAACAGTCTTGAGTAGTCTACATTCCAGAAGCAATCAGAGTGGTATACACCAGGTTCTTTATTTCTCTGTCTCTGTTGGTTTCTCCCTCTATTTTTCTCCTTTTTAACACCAGATAGAATTATTGTGGTGGGGGCCCCATCTTCACTCTAGATGTTTTGGAAATTACTGGTAGGAGAAATTGTTTATAGTTGAAAACTTAAACATTATTGACATAAAATGAAGATTTTTTTGTTCTTTACATCTTCAGGAGAAAATTGTATGCAGAGAAGATTTTAAGGTTCAGAAGGAGGAAACATATAGAGAATAGGATTAGATATAAAATTGCAATAATATTGGTCCCTATATTCTGACTGTTTTCTGTCCTATACCAGGTGGCTTTTCTGATATGAGAGAGAATCTCTTGTTTCCTTTACCAATGTGCTTGGGTTTAGTTGGACTTAGAGAAGGAGAAAGTCACTTACTCCAACTCCAAAGCCAGCTTTATTTATAATCAAACCAGGACTGTGGTGGGATTCAGGTGTCAGCTGATAAGGTCAAAAGACACTTATCCAGGGTCCCAGGATCCTGAAGGGGGAGGGACCAGCCCAATTCAAAAGGGGTTACTGAGATCTTAAAGACCCTATTTTTGTTTCCTGACTGCTAGAGAGAACAGTTAGGCATCCATCATCCATCGCGTAAATAATCCAGTCTATCAGACACCTATATAAGCTGTTAACCTGTATCGTGAGTGTTAGTTTATATTTCAATAAATATTAATCTTAAATTAAAATATTAAAAAAGATTTTTTATCTTCACAGGACCACAATATTTTTAGAGAGGGGGGGAGGGAGAGGGGGATATAGATAGATAGATAGATGGATAGATATAGAGAGAGATAAAGAGAGAGAGATAGAGAGATAGAGAGAGAGAGAGAGAGAGAGAGAGAGAGAGAGAGAGAGAGAGAGAGAGAAAGAGAGGTAAAACAGTGAGAAATGAGAAATTACCCAGTAAGTGAATATTGGTACTTGTTGTTCTTATATTTCTTTGTTTATAATCCTTTCATAAGTGATACCCCTTCAGCTTTAGGTGTCTCAGCATTCAGCATCCATTTAATGTCATAAAAATTATTGTATCCATTCTTCTGTAAAGACAAAAATGAGACCATGCCCAAGCACTGTTAAGTGAGTTTTTCTTACCATGTATCCAATTGTTATATCGGGAGATCAGCCATTACATCTCCTCAGGAGGGGTCTCTTTTTCAAATCAGATTTTATTAATTTTGTTGGTACCCATATCTTTCTACCACTACCCCACAGAAGCACATATTCTGGCTTTCATTCTGTAGTCTGCACATCCTTCAAATTGATAGGTTGGTTTATCTCAGAAGTTTTTCTATTACCCAATGTCTCTCTGCAGCTGTTGTCCTTTGTCATCATCATTAAGAAAATTCAAGGTCAGTAAAGCATTGTGTAATCTTGTCTTGGGTTTTTCATTTCTTGTTCTGTGTATAGAACATCTCTTTTAAGTTGTGGTGAGTTTTCTCCACTACTGCTTGTCCTGTAGGATTGTGCAATATCCCCATAATGTGCTTTATATTATATTTTCCAAAAATCTGCTTCTTTTTCTGGAAAACATATGTTGGAGAACTGTCAGTCTTAATTTGAACAGGAATTCCCAATATGGCGATGACTTCCAAAAGGTGAGTAAGTACAGCATCAGCTTTTCAGAACTCAGGGCAGTTGCACATTGCATCCCTGAGTAAGTGTTGATGGTATGACATTTCATCTTCCCAAATTCTGGAAAGTGAAAAACATCTATGTGCCAGATCTGATTTCTCTGTGTACCTTTAGGATTGTTTCCAGCAGGTAAAGATGGTTGGTCATAGAAGGGGCAAGTAGTACAATTCTATAGAATTTCCTTGACCCGATGCCTAGTGATGGAAAAACTTGTTTTCAGTCCTTTGCTTTTAACATGATGTCTCTTATGAAATTCTGAGACTTCCAGCATGTTTCTTATTAATAATCAGTCAATTTCATCATTACCTTATACCAAAGGACCAGGGAGACCCATGTGAGATCTCGTATGTGTTATGTATGTGGAATGAATTCTATCTCTAATAATATCCTGTAGTTGTATAAATAATGAGGTTAATTCTGTATCATCAGGAATGAAATCAGCAGTTTCAGTGTGTAAAACAACTGCTTCTGCATACTGAGAGTCAGTTACTACGTTAAGAGGTTTGGTAAAATTCATTAATGCCATAATAATCATGTATAGTTCTGACTTCTAAACAGAATTATAAGGACTCTGAGCCACCTTAATTAAATTTCCTGATTTGTACCCAGCTTATCCTGATTCCTTTTTATCAGTTTAAAATGTAGGAGCTCCAGAAATATGTTTATCCCGTACCACATGAGGGAAGATCTAGTTAGTTTCTTTTATAAACTGAATTCTTTTACTTTGGGGATATTTGTTATTAATCTCTTCCCAAAAATTGTAAGAGGCTTTTTGCCAAAGTTCACTGCCCATAATTGATCAATTTCTTCGTTAGTCAAAGGTATAACAATTTCTTCAGGGTCCTTTCCAGTCAACTGACAAAGTCTAAATTTTCATTTAAAAGTCAGATCAGAATTTTTTTTAATATGTTTTCAACTTTTTACTTGGCCTATGTGGAAAAAAACCCCCATTCTAATATAATAATTTCTCTTTACATTATGACTATTGTAGGAGAATATTTAGAGGGTAAACTAACCAGTATGCAATTGAGGTCTGGATCCACATGATTCATATGTGGTTCTTGTAATTTATTTTTTCATCAAAGCTTTATCAGAAAATTCTCTGGGACTACTTAAGTTCTTATCACCATCTAAGGTTTTGAATAAATTAACTAGTTCATGGTTTTTTATACCAAAAATCAGTAATAAATGGGTAATATCTCCTAGCAGTTTTTGGAAATCCTTAAAAGTCCTCAATCTCTCTCTCCTTAGTTGCACCTTTTGGGGTCTTATTTTTTTGTAGGCCTATTTTATATCCTAGATAATTGATAGAATCTCCTCTTTGTATTCTTGGGAGCAAATTGTAGTCACCAGCCAATATTTTCCTCATTTCTTCAAACATTCTTGCTAAAGTACCTACATTTGTGTCTGCCAACAAGATATCATCCATATAATGGTAAATGATAGGTTGTGGAAATATTTGTGTATCACTTGTAGTGGCTGTTGTACAAAGTATTGGCATAAGGTTGGACTATTCAACATTCCTTATGGAAGGACTCTTCATTGACACCTCTTTACTGGACATGAATTATTAAATGTGGGCCCTATGAAGGTGAACTTTTCTTTGATCTGTTCTTGCAGAGCTATGGTAAAAAAAATATTCCTTCAAACCAATAACTATAATAGGTCATCCCTTAGGTAACAGGGAAGGCAGAGGAATAGCAAATCATAAAGAACCCATGGGCTGAAGTTGAAACACTTTATTAATTGATTGTAGATCTATCACCATCACCATTCTCCACCTTCCAGATTTTTTCTTGACAACAAATACAGGAGAATTCCAAAGACTGGATGATTCTTCAATATGCTGAGCTTGTAACTGCTCCTGCACCAGCTGGTCTAGAGCCTGCAGTTTCTCCTTCATGAAGGGCTGTTGCTGAACCCAAGAAGGTTTTTCTGTCAACTATTTCAAAGGTAGTGCTCTGAGTGTCTTTATAGCTAGTGAGCTAGTGAGCTATGTTTTTGCACATCCTGAATGGCTGGTGATTGTCTTGCATAGCACCTTGGAATAGTGTTTTCAGAAACATAATTGAGTATCTCATTGGTATCTGAGTCTGACAGGATTTTAATCTGTATTCTATTGCTGTAGAAGGTCATGACCCCATAGATTCATTGCTATGTCAACCGTATATGGCCTTGGTCTTCCTTTCTGACCTTCTGGTCCTATGTGTTCAAGCCATCTTACACTCTGTTTCACCTGAGATGTTGTTCCAATACCTAGAAATTGAACATACACCTCCTTTAGAGTCTATCTTTGATGCCACAATTGTGGGATTATAATTGATATATTGGTTTCGTTGGATATAAATACTATCTACCCATATTTTCAATTTTGGTCTTTGTTCATTTATGGATGTCTGCCAGAATATCCATTTTGCATTTTTCTTGGAACTGTCAAACTTTCCCTTAAAGTTGTTCTATTATCTAGTGCTATATGGTCCTCTTTTTTTAGGCATTGGGTTTCCTACTCATCTTGAGGAGACTCATATCCACTGTGACTGGATATGACTGTATCTTCCTTGGCTTTGAAATCTGATTTCTGGGTGTTTCCTGGGGGAATCCCTGAGAGGCGTTTCCTGATGATAAAGAGTTGCCTTGACTGTCCCTTGTGAACCTACATTCATTGGTCCAATGTAGGCCTTTGCCATATCTTCTGCATAACCTAGAAGTTAGTGGCCTTCTGTTTGAATCATTATTAAGATGGACATTATTTCCAGAAGGAGCACAGCAGAGTAAACAGGCAGCCAGGTTCCCTTAATATAGCAGCTGGGAAAAGGGATTCTAGCAGTTGGGAGCCCAATAGGCAAACAGATCAAATGTCTTATACAGAAGGCAATTTCTCACAAAATCAGAATGATGTGACAGAATCCACATTAAAAGTGCAGTGATGGCTGCTGTTTAACAATAATGCCCCATCCAGGGTGTGTGAAGCTTCAGGTGTGCCTGGAGTGTGATGCATGGACAATGAAGTGTGCTGCTGTGGTCCTGAGGCCCTTAATGGAAATGGCAAAGCTGAAGACACTCCTTGCAGTCCACTAAAGGACCTATAGGCAAAAGGCGTGTGGCCATAGAGAGCAGAAAAAGTGTGCTTTTAAACAGCTTACCAGGCACCTTTTAGCTGGAGCTGAAAGCACAGACTTGCAGGCTTATGGACTGTGGCCTGCCTAGCATGGAGAATAAACCCACATGGTCACCAGATATCATGTAAAATTCGCTATCAGTATATCACGTAAAGGATTAATATTTATTGAAGGGTATATGAACACTCATGATACAAACTGAACCTTAAGACAATTCTTGAAGATAGGCTATTGACCCACTCTCCAAGAACAATGGAACAAAACAGGAGTAAACTCAGTGTCCTGTCAGCTTCTTAATGAGGTCTGGCACACCTCATTCAGGCTGCCTGAACTCCAGAGACACGCCTCCAAGCCTTGTCAGCTAACAGCTGAATCCCACTACAGGACTGTCTAGATTTGATTGATCTGTGAGCATGCCTGTGAGGGGTTGTCTTAATTGGAGTAACTGATTGGGAAGGCCCATCATGATTGTGGGTGGCATCATTTCATTGACTGAACCACGGACTGCATGCAAGGACAGAAATAAGTAAACAGTAGCATATGTGCATTAAGACACTAATGCATTATTCCTCATTCTTGACTGTGATTGTAAGGTGACAAGTTTTCTAAAGTTTCTGCTACTATCACTACCCATGTGACTCCCTTGATGGATTGTACTGTGAGCTAAACAAACTCTTTCTTGTATCTTTTCTAAGAGCATTTTATCATAGCAAAAGGAAATGCTACTAAGACAGGGTACTTTCTCAGAGAATTATCTATGGAAAAGCCACAGTATTCAAAGTTAATCTTGCTTCTTTTTTCTTTATGTCTTTTATTTTTAAGCTTCCTGGCACTCTCACAACTTGTAAAATTGCTAGTGTGGAGAGATTAGTCATAAATACAACATGGAAGCCACCTCCTCCAAGACTCAGAAAACATCCTAGAAGAGAATCAGAAAGAATGTAAGACTGGAAGATTAGGAGAATGACTTAAAATGTTATCATCTGGTTATGGCATGACCATTACAATCATGAATAAACAGCAGCTGGGGCTACTTGTACAGTATCTGAGAAAAAAGCACATAGAATTTGTGGAGGGACTAGTTGGGAATAAGTCAGGAACCAGTAAGAGTTAAAGAAGATATGAGAGGATGATGGGAAGTGAATATGATGATAGTGCACATGTACACATGGCATTTTCAAAAGAAATTAAATGATAATGCTCATAAGGTAATGCGAAAATGATCAATATTATCTCAGGATGTTTTCTGTGCATACAAAATATTTTAATAAGTATAGAGGATACCAGATAGCAGTATTAAGATCTTCATTTGTGTTATCTTGTTCCAGTTGAACTTGCCCCTACAGGTTACTATACTATTGTTTTATATGTTTAAAGATAACATGTTGCACATTATCTTACACTTGTGGCTGTTAGAAAAACATCAGGAGGCCAACTGCAGCTTTTTATGGATCTCTAGGCATGCGCTCTACTTCCCATTACACTTGCAGAGGACTGCAAGTAAGAACAACAAGATGCAGGAATTCTAACATCTGCTAACCACCATTCATAAATATTGGTACACATGACTTCTCCTAGACAATATATCCTTAAAAGGCTATGTTTAATAAGTCAGTGACACTGTGTATCCACTTCAGTGTATGACATGCCAAATTAGTAACAAACCAATATAGCACCAACCATCTTCCATTATCCTAGGATATATAGACTAGGTGAAGAACAAACTAGCTCTTTAATCCTGAAAATGAATACATAAAACATGTGACTACCATTGGCTAGCTCTGTAAATACATATACTGAAGTTATTACTGCCTTTATCCCTATAGTTAAAAATGTTGAGAATTTAAGGGTTCAGAAATCTTCAAATGTCTCACGGTGTCACTAGGAAAGTGTGTATTTTAATACAAATATGATAATGTACTAGTACTGGCCTCCAGTGTCATGAGGTCTACATAGTTAATTTGTGAGTGAAACTGATAAATTATCCTACCTTATGTTGTAGGCTGAATATACTACAGTTTTCTTTCTTTTTTTCTTTTTTGGAAAGAAGAACTGTGCTAGGGCAGACAAACCTAATAAACCTTTGCAGAAAATTCAGGCCTCTAAATATTAGAGCATAGGAGAAAGCATAGTCAATAGTCAGAGGATAGTAGAAAGAATATATGTTTGTATAAATCAGTGAATTAGATGTTTCAAAATGCTACATCAGTTTTTAAATAGAAAACAACACAGTACATAATGGTAAACATTGTACATACACAATTCATTCATTTTCATGTGTAACTTTGAGAAATGTAAAATCAAGCATACAAATTCTATGTATTCATTCTTGAAAGCTTTTCATAGATAATATAGCCTTAAAAAGCTATGTTTCATTTGTGATATCTTGTTCCAGTTGAACTTGTCCCTGAAGGTTGCTATACTATGGATTTAATTTATTCCTGTTTATAATAATCTTGATTATGCAGGACCATGTAATAGATCTGTCTATCTGTTCTATCCATACTTGGGCAGGTGTTTGAAAGGTTCTGAAGCCTTTGTAAAAACATTAACAAAGACATTAAAAATCTTGATGACTTAGTATGAAAAGAGGAGTCTAAAAGGTTGGGAGAGGGGTTACACATTTTTATTCTCACTTCTCTCTAAACTCAAAAATTTCAAACTATTATGGAGTCAGCATGGTTCACTATATAGATCAGAAGAGCAAGAGACACCAGGGTCAGTTTTCTGCCAGCTCTGACACAAGCCCACTCTCCATAAAACTCTCACAAAAGCATTTGACACCTGAGCATTTCAGCTAATGATCCTTCACATTCCTTTTTGAAACAGCACTTTATGACTAAATTCTGCAGGTTTTTTTAGAGTAACTATTTTTTCTACCTATCAATCTCACACATACAAAATTTCAAAAAATTTTGTTAGATTTTATATTTATATAATGATACAGTTATCAATATCTGCTGATGTTATTTGAAAATAATTTGTGTTTGAGGGGGAAATGACTGCTGACAAAAATTAAAAAATAATAAAAATATGCCAAACATAATAAATTTGATATTACTAAATAGAACAACAGATTATAAATTAATGAGCTTATCAAGGAACAGAGCAGAAGGGCCTACAGAGCAAATACTGAGGAGTCATGGACAGCAGAGATTAAAGAAATGGTGGCACATTAGGGAAAAAGTGATTTTTAGAGCTTATGGTTTATCTGCTTAGAGAGTAAATCTCTTATTGTACTTTCTCTTGCTGATTTTTTTCTGCGGAATTATTGTGCTGTGTCTTGCATGTGCTGATAGGATAAGAATAGTAGGATATTTTCATTTATGGTATTTATTATATTTAATATTCTAATTCCTATATCTCTACATACCACCCAGATCTTCTCTGAATAAACACTGCAACAAAAAAAGAAATAGAATTTTTAAAATGTGACACATACATACAGCATAGTGCAGGATAATTTTGAATAATGTTTCTTCTGTTTCTCCTACTTAATTGGATTTTTGTGCTAAGTCCTCAAGTAATTATCTTCATATCTTTCCTTTTTTGTTATATGTTGTAAAAGTGGAGAGAAAGTACTAATAAAAATAGCCAGTTGGCAGCAAATGTTAGGATCTAAATATTAGCAAGAGGGGTAGGGCTCAGGGCTGGTTAATTTCTTGCAACCTACAGTGGTTGGGAATATTTGTTTCTACTTTTACTGGCTCCATCCATAGACATTGACATTATCTCCAACTGAAATTATTTTTCAAAATTTAGTGACTGAGAGGCCGTCATTTATTTTTAAAATTCATTAACAAATAAATAAATAAATAAATAGCTATTTATTAATATGACTATTGTTTCAGTAAACACATTGTATGGCAATCATAAAATACTATTTGGTTGTGGAGATGCATTATAGCTAAAAATTCATACAAGTTTTAGATATTGAGACACAAGTTGAGATTTATTTTGCAGATAAGTTTCTTAAGTGAATGGTACATCCTTTTCTACAAAGGTTTTTATTAGTATATATGTTTTATACAATAGTTATGACATGCCAAAATCCTCATGTATTTTCCTATCCAAGGAATAGTAATGTTTGTTATTAGACAAAATGATTGATAATAAATGTTGTCAAAACAATCTACCCAAGGATTCATTGTGTCTTGAAGATTCTACAAGGCTTCCCATGATCACTGCT
This sequence comes from Phyllotis vaccarum, assembly GCA_033318265.1. Classification (NCBI taxonomy): domain Eukaryota; kingdom Metazoa; phylum Chordata; class Mammalia; order Rodentia; family Cricetidae; genus Phyllotis; species Phyllotis vaccarum. The sequence goes on along the minus strand of JARWLC010000015.1, from coordinate 19,756,679 downwards.
AAGACTCCATGCACTGTCCATTTCTTCACTTTGGGAATAAAGGGAATCGGCTACATTTTTATAACTGCTGAAGTATGACATACATGATAAGGCATCTCAACTTTATTCATATCTTGGCAACGCATTTCTGCCAAGGAGTCTTCTCACTGGACAGGTGAGTTATGTGCCCACATTAGGAAAGCCTAGTTATCAAAGTTGTGTATGACTATAAGAACTATGGGAAGTCCAGAGTAGACTCTGCCTAACTGTCAGTGAAATGCTCAGGTCTACCACCTAAATGAAGTATCTTCTGTTAATCAGTCTGGGAAGCTTGAAAATACACATTCTTATTTGAGACTTTACATGTCAACCTGATCCTTCTTGTTTTGTATAAACCTGAGTATAGAATCTGATAAAAACTGTCCTTCAATTTCTTATCCACAGAATCTTTACATCTATAGGTGCTCAGTGTGAAATTGGTACTGCATAGCTATTTATTGCCTAGGAGTATATCTCACTTACACTGTAGTATTTTGGGTAGAAGTAGCATCCAAATCCAAAACTACCTTACCTTCTAGTTCTGTTCTATCATGATACTAGTCTTTTGTAATTTAGAATCTAGTATACCTTCCAAATGATGGTGAGTTCTTCTAAGAAAATTGGCTTGAGGATTTCATAATTGCTCTAGGGAAGGCTCTCTGGGCTAGAGCTGGAAATTTTCCACTTTTCAGAAACTTTTAGAGGCATACTTAGGAGTAGTAAATCAAGATCTTCCTCATATTTTATTGCTTTGGTAAACTAGGAAGGCCTATTTAAATTACTTAGAATGGAAATAGGACAGAGTCTTTCATACAGAAGGGATGTTTTTTTAAAGCTAATCATTCCTAGGTTAGTTTATTGCTGTTGTTTTATCAGAATAAAATAGTTAAGTGATAATGGGGAGAAAGCCATATTCTTTCATGCAATTCTGTATATTTTATGTTGCACTGTTTTTTACAGGTAAACATAATATAGAACATAATACATTTGAACACTTCAAAGATTCAGAATTTGTTAGCAAATTTTTTTTCTTTATGGTGTGTGTGTGTATTTGTATGTGTGTGTCTTAAATAATATTAAATTCTTCCTATGGAAAAGTCTAAAGTATCTATCTTACTTCTGTTATAATCCACAACACCAGAGCAGATAGGTAACAAAGAGGAACCTAAGGGAGACATCCATGTTTACCTCTGGGAAGGGAAAATAGATAAAGATCTCCTAAGTAAATTGGGACCGTGTAGGGGGAAGGCAAAAGGGAAGGTGAGTAAAGAAAATGAGAAAATGGATGGTTGAATTGGAAAGTTTCAGAGAGGGAGAACACCAAAATACTCTTATAGGGATCTAGTAGGGGATTGATTCAGCCTTTTTTAAAGTAACACAGTTCTATCATGAAAGCTTGTAGTTGCTAAACAACCCTGATTTCCCTTCATTTCCAAGTTAGTTATACAAATTCATGTACAGAATTAGGATTACAAAGTCACCTTTCCATGAAATTTAATTTAATTGTATTTGGCAGACATCATCACCTTCATGGTTGCATTTTCTACTCAATGTGCCCAAGGAATAGCACTGGGATTGACACACAGAGGGAAAGCATATATACTTATGGTTGAGTAATATAGAACAGGCAAGCATATTTGGCATTCACATATTAGGCAATTAGTGTTACCTGACAGGATAGCATGGTGACTATTACATGTAACTAGATTTATCTCTTTATATCATTTTGTGTCTTTTCACTACTGCAGTGACTGTAGACAGATGTTGAAAATTTTACATTAGGACACATGTAATGTAAAGTAATAAGAAAACACAGAATACTATTATGTTAAAAATAATAAAGGGTTTTTTTTTGTTTTGTTTTGTTTTGTTTAGAAATAGGGAGTCTCATTTAAAAGTAACTTTTTTGGGGTTTGTTTTAGAACTGAAAAGTCATTTGTCTTAGAACAAGAAATTCCCCTGAAAAACCAGGTAGGTAAATTGCACATGTTTGGGAGCTGTGAGTCTTAGCTTAAGCATTAAGTAAATTATATTTAAACTATGTAATGATGTATCATTTTTAGAATGTACTCTTTTCTTACAAAAGACAACAGAAAACATGGAGAATCTTATCCTGTAAACTTGGCTTTTGAAATACTTTCTGGAATTATTTTTAGTACTAATTGCAAATTGTAAGCCTGGCATAACTTAATGACCATTGAAAATCAAGAAATAAACCACCAGTATAGTAGATGTATTTAGAAAAGACAAGAAGCCCTTATTTAAGAAATTCAATGTATGTTTAAGGGAGATATATACAGATACAAATAGACACTTCAGCAGTGTACTGGGAGGCTTTGGCATTTCAAGAAGATTCTTTGGCAACTGGCTAAACATCAAATATTAGTAAAAGTGCCATCCCATAATGTACAGGCTCATGCAAAGATTGAACTTCATGGCTCCTCTTGAAATAAAACTGATCAAGAGAAGCACTTTGGGCAATGCACCAAGAATAGATGCAGTCTACATCCTTTCCAAACAGAAGAAATTAATTACCTACCCTTAGATATCCAAAAATGTCTTCTAGTGTCAGTCATTAAATCATCAGCTCATGAGAAAATGCTCTTAAGTCCACCCATCCTGGAATGTGATGCCAGTGCCTGCCATAGACTGACTTAATGATGTGGGATATTTATTCAATTTCTTCCTTAAACTGTAGAAATCTACTGTTTGCAGGGCTTCTATTCCTATATATCTAATGGCAGACCCTCCCATTTTCATGAGATATTGGACACTGAATCTAGGGCCTCACATTTGATAGGCAAGTATTTTTTGGCCAAATCCCAGACCAACCATTTAATGGCTGGAACAAAGACTGTATTCTTTATGACTTCTCTTATCTGATTCTGTTGCAAATAGAGATGGGAGAGCGACATCTTTTCTCCTTCATGCCCTGTAACTACCTAAGATAGAGCTTACATCACTTCTAGATCCCTCCCTACATAATTGTTCTCCTCTTTGCCTTGTAAAATATAAAGTTATATTTCCTGTTCTTACATAATCATACATTATTGTAGGTAAGAGGTGTCCTTTTTCTTACTTTTAGTCAGTATATCCAGTCAGCATCTTTGAAATGATGTCTAGAATGAATATATTAATAAATGAATACACAAGAAGATTAGATGGATGAAAAGATCAAAAGCACTGGAATAAATCAATTTTACAGAAATAATGAAAGTGCTTATTATCAGGAAGTATAATGGCTTTTTTCAGACTTTTTCATTACATAAATTGTGATGATTAAGAAACTCCTTCACTGGTAAACAAATATATGTCTTTCCAACTTTGTAATAATACACATCAAGACCATATAAAATAAGATGTAATGAGATATACCTTAAAACTTTAAAAAAATTGACAAATGTCATGCTTATATTTGGATTTAATATGTATATATGCATACTTATATATATTATATACTTGATTATATAAACTATTTTTATATACTTATAATAATCTATAGTGAGTAATGATAGAAAGTGATCAACATGTTCCAACTGATTAAAAATTGAAGATATAGAAAGCACAAAAATCATGGATGGTTAGGAAACTAAAAAATAATCAAACATTACTCAAAATTTAAGCCTAGAAAAAAATGTATTTTGAAGTATGTTGAATTTTTTACTTTACTCAAGGACTTTCCCAGTGTATCTACTTTAATGTAATTACCTGAAACAAACAACCTTGGTAGTCAAGAACAGCATACTAGATAGACAGGCAAACATGTAGTAGGAATATAAAACATTCACCTGAGAATTTTTATTTGCTTCTAATTATTTTAGATAATGAAGATGATAATTATCTCAAATGATCATCATACATAGATATCCACAGACAATGTCAAAAAGCAGTGTAATTTCAAGGAAAACTAGAAGTTCATTATAATTAAAAATAAAAGCACAAAATTATACAGAGGTCATCACCTATATATAGTAGTCTGTGAGGAAAAGAAAACATGACCAATATAACCAAGAGTTAAGAGGACAAATATTGACATTATTAAACACTGAATGTTATAAAAATAGTATTTGAACAGAATTTAAGAATAAAAGCCAAATATATTTTAAAAGGAAAAAGTAACACAAATTCACATTAGTCGGAGTTCTTTAAAGAAACACTACTGTTACAGTAAAAAAAAAAACTATATATATATATATATATATATATATATATATATATATATATATATATATATATATATATATATATGGTTTATACTGGTTTAAAGATGCCATCTGGGTAATCCATCAAAAGCTGCCTCACACAGGTGAGGCTGGGAAGCTAGTAGCTCCAATCTGACACTGAAATCTTGAATGATTCCTTGGGAGCTGCTACTTTTCAGTATCTGATGAAGAAGTTTCTTGATAGACCTATGAAGAAGTTGTTTCTGAGGTTGTTGAAGGACCGATGCAGCAACAAGATAGATGGACATGCCACCAAAAGTGGGCAATGGGTACAAAGAAAAACTTTCTTTGTCTGTGCCATTATATCTGGGTTGTCACCAAAAAGTGCTTTCCAGGTTTGGAGAGGATCTTCCTGTTTCAAATAATTAGACTGAGAAAATACCTCACAGGAGTGCCCAGCTACTTGATTTTAGTTGATTCCAGATGCAACATTCTAGTTGACAATCAATAGCCCCTACAACACTCAACATATGAGTAATTACATGATTAACTTAAAGACATGGTATGACATCAGCACAGCAGCCCACACAGTAGAAGAGAGACTCAGCAAACATGAAAGAACATCAAAGTGTTACAAAAAAAAATGAACAGAAATAGTTAATGAGAGACTTAGTAGGCTTAAGGAAAACATGACCTAGTTTGGGCTCACTAGAAAAATAATTTTATAATAAGCTATGCTCCAGTTAATAGTATGAAACACCTACTTAAATTATAGAGAAAGGATAGAAGTTGTGGTTTGCTATTGAACTATTGTTGCAAGTATCAGGATTCAATCTGCTTTTGTGTCCTCAAAAGATCATGTAGAAGTACTTTGGGATTGAACCTCCCAAGCATATAGAAGCTAGAGAAACTATCGACAGATACTCAGATGCTAGATTAGAGGCTATCCCTGAACCTGTTCTGTGGTAACAAGTTGTGCCATTATATAAACCAAAAAATTTCCCTAGCTCAGGTTAAAGCTGACAGATAAAAAAAAAAAAAAGTGCCTTGCACTTCCCCTTGTAGTTTGTTACTGTTTCAGAATATCCCCTGGGAATTCCACTCATTTCAAAATATGAGATGCATGAATGGGACCTAAATAGAGCTTGTAAGTAGGAGGCATGCCTATACAATCTTGGGCATATCGGTATGGCTGATACAATCAATAGAGTGCTGAGTGGTTACATAAATTGAAATTGAATATTGTATATTTGTTGTACTGTTTTTATGGTTTTATTAAAACACACACAGACATAATGCTTTTTTATTTAAAAAATGCTGGCTGTACAATATCCTCACTAATTGCTTTTTCATGTATGGATCACTAAATCAGTTTGGGTCACTTTCTTTAAATATTTCACACAGTTCTCAAAACAGCAACAGAATGCATATTGTGTAATCATGTTTATATTCTTAAAAAATATTAGGACTGACATATTAATATAGAAATGACATTGATTTAATTAGGTCTAAATCAGCAGCAAAGATTGCTAGTAAGAGTCTATTTATTTGAAATATACTTCTTCTTTTCCTAATTATAGTATTTGGTACCATCTTTTAAGCCATAATATAATGAAGTAGTATATATTTGTATAGGCAATTCCCTTAAAACTTGGTAGACACTTTTTTCTTAATCTTTCTGCAGCATACTTTACAAGGTACTTGTCTTTTAATGGCATTTACACTTTCCAAGTCCTTGAATGGTTTTCAGAGATTTGACCTGACCAGGGTAGGTATGAGACCAAGAAAAGACAAACACACATACAGAAAATAGACACAGAAAGGTTGGTACAGAGAGAAATGGGTTTTCGGATGAAGAAGGTTCAGCACTCCCAGAAGCTCAGTGTATTTATTATATACATTTGAACTGAGAGGTATGATTATTTCATACAGCTAAACATTGATAACCAGATAAACAGATAACCAAGATGCAGGGTTTTCATATATGGCTAACCAGGGAGGCAGGTCTAATACCAGTAGAAATAATTTCTATAGGGGAGCATTTTTGAGGTGTAAGAATCCTAAAAGAGAAAATGTTTTCTCTGCACACTATCAATATTATCTATAAATAGAAAGTCTTTGCCAGTTTTTTGATAATAGCCTGGGAGAGTCGTGGCATTCCCATTGGGCGAAGGCATTGGTGTTTTTGACAGGGCTGTTTCATATCATTAGCACACATTTACTCAGAACTTCATTCACATGGTGCATAATACCCACATATATTCTAAAAGTTTCACACAAGTATATATTCTATATGATGTTTGTTACTTATCTAAAACCTTACTGAGCTACTCTGCTTCCTCTCCCTCCCAGTAGCTCCCTTTATCTCTTATAAATATTTATTTCTTCTTTGATGTCATATATACATATGGACATCATATGTATCTATATAAAGTCTTGAAATCAACAATAAGGGAACACATGTAATATATTATTTCTGTGTCTGGCTTAATTGTTTTAATTTGATGTTCATTTTCATTTTTAAAAGATATTCAATATTTATTTATCTTACAGTTTTAACTCTTTGTGAAATCATGTCTTTGTTTTATTGAGTTGTAGGATGTCATAGTTTGGTAATGTTTCTTGTTTAAGATGTTACATATATGCTGTCGGACTATGCTTTTGTACAATGTAAATATTTGTCACTGCAAATATTAGTTTAATAAAATCTGATTGGCCAGAAGGAAGGAAGTATAGGAAGAATGACAAGATGAGAATTCTTGAAAGAGAAAGAGAATGACAGATGTCAGCCTGACAAAGAAGAAGCAAGATAAGAATACTGCAATTAGAAAAGGTACCAAGCCAAATGGCTAAACATTGATTAAAAAAATGGGGAGGGGGGCTATCTTAAATTGTAAGACTTAACAAGTAATAAGCCTAAACCATGAGCTAAACAACACGCAATTAATATAGGCTTTTGTGAGATTATTTGGGACTAAGTGGCTGCAGGAACAACCAGGTGGGACAGAGAAACTTCTGACTATATACACACATGCCCACGTGCATGTGCATACACACACACACACACACACACACACACACACACACACACACACACACACACATACAAAAATATGAACATAGATAAATACATAATAAATATCCTATAGCTTTGACTTATCTACATTTATATGTGTGTTTAATAAATAATTTCTTAATTTATGGTACTTTATTGGTTTTGTTAATTCATGGTGATTTAATTTTCTGTTTAAATTTTAGCCTTTTACAATGTCAAGATGATGTTTTCTTATGCCTCTCCTCCTACGATACATATTGTTTTTACCAATTACATTTAGATTTACAATTCATGCCCAGATGGTAAGGGAATATGTGAGATGGAGAGTATTCTAAATGTGTCCTCTCCTTATACAGGTACAGCCTATCATCAGGCCACAGAACAGATAGACCATCCTTTCTCCATTAAACCTGTTTCGTTCTATCAATAAAAGAGGACACTATGAATGCGCAGATCTATTTATAGACTATGTAATTCTAGCACACAGCTTGTAAGATTGTAAATTGAAGCAATGGCTTTGGAAAGCTGCTTGAGACATCCACTAAATTAGAACAAATGTATATACCCATGATTTTTGCTTTGTTCCCTGGAGTGCTGTAATTTAGGGTTCCTTTCAGTGATTTCAGAGGGTTTTTTGGATCCAACAATACACAATGAATTCTTTTAATTTTTACCTAGTTACTGCCAATTTCCAGGCATCCATTCTTAGTATGTGTATTCAAGTGAGAAACATCCTGAGGAATTCCTCAGTTGCTATTCCTACCTTTACAGGTTTCAGCTACATTCAAGTTAAGCAACAAAAATTCTGTCTACCATGTGTGGGCTGCCTCACTTAGGGGCTTCTATGTAGGTACAGAGTCTGGGGTTCATAGCCCTGCTTGCCACTGCCAGGTGTGACTGAACTTCAGATTTTGAGTGATTTGTGTGACTCTTACCTCTTTAGGACATAGGAGTATAATCAAACCTGTTATTTTAAGGATAAAACCTGTGTTGGTTTTATCCTTAAAAATTCCAAGAGTCATTAACTGAACATGTAAATGAGGAATAATCATGTGCCTGTGCTTATCAAAAGGGAAATTTCCATAATGTTTACATAAGGAGTATTTGTGAACACAAAAATTATCAGAAAAGGCAAAACATTCATTAATATATAGATGTAATATAATAAATATAAATCAATCACCTCTGTTTCTATGGCATAGACAGATCCACAGGCACAGTATAGGGAGAAGGGTATCTCCAAGAAGGGAGTGTGGTAATAAATTTTATATTTAATAAAATAAGTCTGGAATATTAGAGAACAGATCCACCTACAATCAATCGAGGAGGACCATAGAGTGATAAAACATGCCTTTAATTCCACGACAGGAAAGACTGAATGGTGACCTATGCCTTTAATCCCATAACTCCAGAGACAGAGCTCTTTCTCTGTTTCTGTGAGTTCAAAACCTAACCACCAAACAGTAGAAGCTCATACCTTTAATCTTAACTCTAGAGTTATGTTGCAAAATTGAACCCGGAAGTGAAACACCTGGGTGAAAAAGATATTTAAGGAGGCATAGGCAAACAGTTTGATATTCAGTAGAAGCTACAAGCCAGGCTGAAAACTCTGAAAGATAGCATTTACCCTGAGAAGTTGGCTGGGTGAAAATTGACTGTGGTCTGTTTCCTCTCTCTGATATTTTAGACTGATTTTATGAAATATAAAATATATTACCACAAGGGAAAGCCTCCTGGCTTAAATTTAGAGCACATATCAAATCTAATCTGTAATCCCAGAGGTGAGTGAATATATTTTTATCCACTCATTATTGCAGTGAAATGGGTAGACAGTCTAATCTATTGGCCAGGATCTGTTTTTGACCTGATGGCTTATTATCTTAGAATTTAAAGCATTTAGTTAATAGATCAGAGACATATACTTATATTAAATTTCAATAAGTAATTTTTTAAAATAAAAATATATTTAAATATATTATAATCCAAGTATAAATTATAATAAATTTAAAAATAATTTAGAATAGTACAACCTCTTTAGGGGAAACTTTGTAATAGTTGTAGAAATTGTAATTGGAAAATCACTGAAATTAAGTAAATAGATAATTTAATATATGAGAAGAAAGCAACAAAATAAATGTAATGATACTTGGCAAAGCATTATAGAGCAGAAACCTCTATAACAGGTGGCAAATAATTTAACTTAAGATTTTGTATTAATTACTTATCATTTTGACCAAGTCTCTAAAATCACCAGTTCCATGGATGAGAAAAATTTACTTTGCCTCAAAATTTATTGCCCACTCAGAAGACAAAACGTGGTTGAGCTAAGTGTATTTGAGGCTCATGGCTGTAACCCCTCACATTTGAGCTGCCTTAGAAGCAGAGAACAAAAAATATTAATACTCCGTGAGTTTTCTTTTTTTTTCTCAGTCCTGGAATACAACCCATGAGATGATGTCTTCCCCACTCAATTAGCCTTTGATAGAAAAATCTCATAGCCATACCTAAAGGAATGCTTCATCAATCCTTTTAGAGTTTTAACCCAATCAAGTTAAGAGCTATTAACTACCGTAGAATCCAACAGCCTTATTTTTAATGAATAAAATTGATAAATTCTCAAAAGCAACCACAAGGAAGAGAAAAATGTATATTAATAGACACAGGAAAGACCTTACTAAAATTGAACTTTTACATTCAGGAGAGAGAGAGAGAGAGAGAGAGAGAGAGAGAGAGAGAGAGAGAGAGAGAGAGAGAGAGAGAGAGAGAACAAATAATAGCTGAAAAGAAAAAACAGGGTAGAAAAATCAGAATTCTAATAGAAACTAAAAACTCCAAGTATAAAAAAATGCATGCTTGCAAACAATAAAACTGACTCCTGAGGATAATGAGACATTCAAAAACAAAAGTTGCTATAACATAATGTCAAGAGCTGTAACAAGTGACTCCACTATTATGCGTTTGAATGGGGGTTTTCCATTGGCACATGTATCACATGATTGGTCCTAAGAGTTGTGATGTTGAGAGTTGCCTCTGAGATGTATAGTCATATTGTGAAGGCCTTAAGTCATTTCAAGGATGCTGTATTTTATGTGCATGTTCTTCAGCTATATATTCATTCTTGTTCCACGAAGTAAAGTGATTCCCTTGACTATACACTGTTTTGGGGTATATGACCTTTATCTTCTGGTTAGGCTTTGTCAACTTGACACAAACTTCAGTCACCTAGGAAGAGAGAACCTTTATTGATAACCTGCCTCATCTGATTAGTCTATAGGCATGTTTATAGACCATTTTCTTGATTAATAATTGATGTGGAAGTTCCTAAAGCAATGTGAGAGGACTCACCTTTTCAAAGTAATTCTTAAGTTATTTAATAAAGCAAGCTGATCTGTAGTATAAAATTTGTGACCTGGATGAGGCCTGAGATCTGTACCAGTAGTTCCAAATAAACCACCCTCAGATGCTTGGTCCCAAATAATCATACAAAGTCTTACATTGATTACATGCTATTTGGCCTATGGCTCAAGATTATTGCTAGCTAGATCTCACATTCTCAACCCTTTTCATTAATCTATGTTTTACCATGTGAGTGTGGTTTTCCCGAGTTTCTTTACATCTTACTGTCTTAGTGGCAGCTCACAGCATCTCTCCTGACTCTGACCTTCCTCCACTTTATCTATGCTCTGTTTTTGTGCCTGCTTTAAGATGCCTTGCCATAGGCTAAAAACAGTTCCTTTATTAACCAATGATATTAATTCACAGCATACAAAAAGACATCCCACATCACTGAACTATAGGGAAAGCAAGACAGTAAGCAACATTCCTTTAGTTTCTGCTTTAGTTTTACCTTAAGCTCCATCTCTGACTTTACCTAATCATGAGACTGTGAAATAAGCTCAAGTAAAACTCTTGTTTCCCAAGTTGCTTTTGGTCAGTGTTTTGATGCAACAACAAAGAAACAAACTGGAACACTTTATGGGAGGTTCTCAAATTGAGGCCACTTGAACTTGGCCTGGAAAATCTTGAACCATGAGTGGAAATAATAATTTTCCATTTTTAAGGTAATTTTCTATTTATTTTGTTGTGTCAAGTGAAAGCTAAGACAATTCCTAAAACTTAGTGCCTGTTATTTAACTGAATCACATTTATTCATGAAATAATTTAGTGCACATGTCTCAAGGAAACCTTTATCTAGTTTCTTGATTTCATATAACTCATTTTATATATATATATATATCATATATGATATATATATTCCGTATAATGAAAAAGCTTATTACACCAACACTATAAGTATATTTTTAACTCATATTTCTCACAAGATCATCCCATCTAATGCCAAGATAATGCTGCCTCTCCAAAGAGATACATAATTTCCAGATAGTCTATCTCCTTGCAAGTATGCCTTTCTTATAACATCTGTCTCTTTCCCCTAACATAATTTTCTCTTTATATAATGTAACTCACCATATGTATGGTGATATAGTGTACATTTAACAAAATCAACCTGTAATAACAGACAACAGAATCACTCATAGTCGAGCCATAAAGGTCATAGAGTGGTGGCCTATGCCTTTAATCCCATCACTCAGAAGAAATAGATCTTTCTGGATTTCTATGAATTCAAGGTTTAACAACCAAAAGTACTAATTTATTCCTTTAATCCTAACTCTAAGATTAGGATGCAGAGTTGAACCTGGAAGCAGAGATACAGGCAGTATATAAAAGTGACAAGCCAGGCTGAGGATCTAATCTCCATTTGTTGTTTATAAAATCCTGATTTTTGTTTGTTTGTTTGTTTTCAGTTATTACTTTTTATCTTACCCTCAAGCGTGCTGGTACTTCTTCACTCAATTTCAATCAGACTGATTTATTTCTTGCGTGTTTTAAAATAGATAATAAGTTTCAAACATTTAGAAAAAATTCAAAATAAATCAGAAGTAAGTAAAATGCCACAAGACTTAAATAAGTTATATTTTTCAAGATAATTATAATTAAGTTTTTCTTATGCCAATACCACACCTGAAATATATTTTAGATCACATATCAAGATATATCAAATAGTGGCATCAATTTATTCCTTTTGTCATCGCTGCCTTTCTGATTAGGTGAATCAAATGATTACAGTAGAAATTATATTTCATGTACCCTAAACTTTGCTTGCTTCTTCTCTTAAAAATTGAAGGTGTACACCTTGGAGATTGCACGATCCTGTTTTCTAATGCAATCCATTAGTCTATGCCTTTTACTGTGGAATTTATACTATTTATATAGAGAGTTATAACTGAACATTGTTTCCTTACTGCTCCTACTTTGTCATGGCGGTGTTATTTTAGAAATCTGTGGTTAGCATTTCTGTGATTATTTATTGCTTTTGTCCTCTTCTTTGTAATTAGCCTTTTCAGACAGATGTTTCCCTTCTAGCACAATCTGAAGAGCTGGACTGGTAATCAGAAAGTACTTTTTTTTGAAAAAGGAAACTTTTTCTTCTGCTGTTATCATGATTGATAGTTATTCCGGATATAGAAGTCTATGGCATTGAGATACCTGAGAGTTTGTAGAGTTTCTTGCCAGCCTTTCTGGACTTCTTCACTGAAGAGTCAGATATTATTCTAGTAAGCTTGCCTTTTTATGAGGCTTTGTCTTTTTCCCTTTGGAGCTTTTAATATCCTTTCCTTGTTCTATATAATAAGCATTTTGATTACTATGTATTCCGTGGAGTTTATTTCCTGGCCCTATCTATTTGGTGTTCTGTATTTTCTTTGTACCTTGATAGGCATCTATTTTTTTTAGATTTGGAAAAATTCTTTTATGATTTTGTTTTTGAAAAGTTTCTGTGCTTTTCATCTGTTTTTTTTTAAAAAATTTTTCATCTGTATTAGCTATTCAGAAGTTTTGTCTTTTCATGATGTCCTGGATTGCCTGAATATTTTAGTTTTAATATTTTTACCCATTTTTCTGCCTTATCTTTGAGGCTTGGGACAATTGTCTGAAAATATCAGTGGGAAGATAAAAAAAATATATCCTAGGTATTCTGACTTATATCACAGAGAAGAAGTCTTCATATTTATAAATGAAGCAATAAAACATGAGCCAGTTCTCACTATATGAAGAGTAGGCCACAATTACAAATACAAGCCAAATGTAAAACATTAGAAAGATTCTCTGTTTTTCTACCAACATTTTACTCATGATAGATGTTTGTGTGAAGGCCACTGGGTCTGAGGAATGTGTGTTATAAAATATTAGTTAATTCTCAGAATGGTTTAAGTGAATGCAACTTAAAAATTCATGTTGGAGCTGAGACATAGCTCCACTGGCTCAATGTTTGCCTAGCATGCAGTAGTACCTGGGTTTAATCTTATGTGAGGTGACACGTGTGTGTAGTGCTGTTATTTAAGGGGTAGAAATTGGGAATATAATATACCCAAAGGTCAAATATAGCCTAGGGCACATGAGATCATGTTTTCAAAAAGGAAATAAAAAGGAAAGAGTGGGGAATAAAAAACAGTATCAGCCTTTATACTTGGGGGAAGGGGCTTGGTCCCACTTTAATTGCATATGGCAGACTGAATTGACTCACCCTGGAAGTCATTATCCTCTTTGAGAAACTGATGGATGTGTGGGGTGGGGTAAAATTGGGGGATTACAGGAAAGAGAGGAGGAAGAGAGGTAGGTATTTTTAAAAATATTTTAAATAAAAACTCTAAAGTAATAAAACCAATATGTTCATACTTTAAAGAGTGGTATTATATAAACATGGACATACTGAATATGTTGGTATCAGTGATTTATTTGAACCCTTAGTTCCCAGTTGATAGCGCTATTGAGGGAGATTATGAGAAACAGGTCTCTGGAGGAAGCTTTTTTTCTGGAACAGGATTTGAGAGCTTATAACCTTGCCCCACTTCCAGTTCACTCTTTCTGCTTCATATTTATGTCCAAAGATATGACTTCCAAGATTTCTGTTCCTGTCACCATGCTTGTCATTTGTTACTGTGCCTGTCTAACCTGTATGAACTCTTTCTCTGGAACCACAAGCTCAAAGAAACTCTTTGATATGTAAGTTTCCCTGGGTCATGGTGTTATATCACAGCCACAGAACATAAAACTACTGAAATAATTGGTACTCTGCAAATATATTTCAGGTATCTAGTTTCTCTGTTCAATTTTCCCCATTATGTAACAAAATTACAATGTGTATAATGATTTGGTGACTTGCTGTGCATTAATAAATAATGACTGGATGTATGATGCTATACAGTGTTAAAACAATGCTTTTTGTACCCTTTATGCAGACATTTACCTCATGTTCCCATTGGTCTTCAGGAAAAAAAAAAAGATGCACCATAACAATAGAATCTGCTTTCTATATGATCTCTGGTCTTAAATTAACTAGATAACCACCATTTGATGAGACACAGATAAATGAAATCATGTTAGTGTCTATGGAATGGAGGAAAACCTCTCAATGCCTTGAAAAAATGTTGTTATAGGTATAGTTAGCTATAAAGCAAGCGAGCAATAAAACTAATTTCCCATAGGAATGGAAATATAATATGATATAAGGAAACATTAAAGACATGTCCTGTGGAAATTCAAATAAACTACACAGAAATGGAGAAAAATAGAAAGAATTCTCAGGAGGTATTCTCTACTTAATATTGTACCAAACATAAATGGATCCCTGGGAACTGCCATAGTGAAATTATCTATAGAAAGTGAAAGGTCATACAAACCGAAAGGATAGCATTCTGAAAAGTAGCATCAACAAAATAAAATGCTAGATTTATATGATAAAGCTCTCACATGTTGCTAAGCTGGAAGAGAAAAAATATATTTACTTAAAAATCGGAAGAAAGACATTGTCAATATGAGCAAAGTGATGCGGAAAACTATAATAATTATCTGGATGATTCAGGCCAAAAATGCTAATGAGCTAAAAGATTTTTTTTACAACTTGATTTATCTCAGTCAGCTGTCAACATTTATTAATTTAACTAGACAATTATTCAAGCTTTTATTTTTTTCAAGCTTCAATAGACTCCAGTATTGATTCTTTATTTGTGTTTGGAGCCAAAGATCTCTAGTGCACTATTGATATTTCCATACTAGTTACAGATAATATACATTTTAAATCTCATTATGTGTTTAATTACAGATTAGGAAATTGATATTTTACAATAAATACCCACAGCAATCTTAGAGTAACTATGTTAAATACCAATTTTAACTTAGGCACCATGTTTTATTATTATGCGCACGACAAGGCAAACTGCAGTCAAATGACTATAAAACATGTTAGTCACCAGCGCTCATAAAGAGCACAAAAAAAGCCAACTTTTATAATTGGCTTTGAAATATTTTGGTGCATAGATTTTTGAGACACTGGACAAAAATGTTTAAAACATGGATTTCTGTGTTATGAGTGACATTTATCTCTAATGACCAGTTTTAGAACATCCTACTATATTATTAATTTTATCTTCTAGTGCATATCAAATGTGGACAACTGTTTTTGGAAAATGATTGTTTGGAGTTTCCTGTCATGGGCCAAAACAGCTCCTTTATTTAAAGACTGATATTGATAACATACAGAAAGGCATTCTCACATCACTTTTCTTCTTACTCTGTGGCTGTTTATCTGAGGCTGAGTAGTATACATTTTAAGAGAAGTAAAAAGACATTTTTAACCCTTAGTGGCCACAATACCCTGGCTGTTGATAAAATTCTTACTGTATTGTTCTTCCTCTAGAAATTTATAGTTGTACACAACTATGGCCATGCTGTTGCTACCTCTATAAGACTGGTCGGGTCTTAAAGCACAAGAGTGCAGAGAAGAAAAAAAGAGAAATTTGTACAGACTAAAGTAAGCTAGAGAGAGACAAAGACCATATTTTATTTTGGGATGTCTTAAGTTAAATCTTTAGATTAAGCATATAGCCTGAAATAACGGCAGACTTAAGAAAAATACAAAGGGAACTCAGGAGAAGAGGCATATAAGAATATTTAGAGCATGATAGTAAGACATAAGTAATATTAACTGGGAAACTGTAAAATTAGTGACATTTTAATTGAGAAAGCAGCAGAGCAATTATATAGAGCTAGACAAAAGGAGAAGATAAATAAACTAGGGATCCTTGTAAAAGTCAATGGAGACATAATCAGGGCCTGATGAAAAAGAGAGAATGAGAGTACAATTTTCTTCATGATGTCTGGTGTGTGTGTGTGTGTGTGTGTGTGTGTGTGCACGTGCTGTGACAATATTAATTAAAGAGGAGGAAGTTACTAATCTGAGATGAGAGAGCAAGGGTGGAGTTAGGCTGAGGAGTGGTAGAAAAAATAATATTAATTTAGTATTCTTGTATGAAATTCTCTAAACAACCAAAAAATAAAAGTAAAAAGAGTGACTTTCATTCCATAGACTGCTGCTTCTGAAGAACCAGAGAAGTGGCTCCATTTTGAGCAAAAGTCCCTGTACCCCAGCCTGAAACAGGGCTGAGTACAAAGTACAAATAGGAGATAGCCTACCTGTTATCTGATAGCAGCTAATTTACCATGGAATGTCTCAGCAGTGTACATAACCTAGGGCCATTTGATAGCCATGGAATGTTCCATCTCCTGATGATCCAGAGAGGAAGGTTTGACATATAGCCAGCTGAAATAACAGAAGACTTCTGGGAAGTACCCCCAAATTGAGCGAATCAGAATTGTATCTATACTAAGGCCCTTAATTGATTTATAACTTTGTGGGTTTTCCATTAAAAACGCAGCTTGCAGAGGGGCAGATACCTCCTCCTGCCACTGCCATGCCTGTGCACTGGATGAAATCCTTGTCTTGATCTGTATTTTAATGAACCTTGCTTTTGCATTTCTGGGAGTTCACATCTCTGGTGGTCTCTTCAGGGGTCTCATAACCACATTTAAGACACTTCCACATTTAAGAACAGGCACAATGCTCAGAAGTAGCCAACACAAAATCTCAATTGTATTTTTAAGATTTTTTTTTATCATATTGCTTTGTTTCAATAATCTTTACCTTGCAGGCCCTTTGCTTGTAAATATGACTTTTGATTTAGTATTTGGTGTGTGTGTGTGTCTGTATTTATATTATTTCTCATGCTTTATTCTTGGATCTTTGTCAGTTTGCCTTGGGGGAAGGGATGAGTAGGCATGAAAAACAATGGCTCAGAATCAGGTAGCAAGTTGAAACAAGCAAGCCTGATTTATTTAAGGAAGGGTCAAGCTTTATATACCTTCCACCCATACTGGGGGAAGAGTGTATTTTGCTGGCATCTGCTGGTCTTATCTTGCTGGTCCAGATTATTTCACATCAGGACTCTGCCTCTGTTGTAAGGCCTCCAGGCAGACTCCAGGCTGGCTTGGGAGGAAGTGTTCACTTGAGTGGCCCTCATGGTTTATGAGGAAGTGCTATACTTTAAAGCATCAGATATAACTGATTTGAACAGGCTGAGGCCTGCTAGCCCTCAGGCCCTTAGATGCTTCTAGGGCCTATATATCCCATATATCAATCCTTTCCTTTTTATTATATGTTATGGGACATACTCAGTGGGATCCAGGGTGTTTTGTCCTGGCATTGTTGGCTGTACCTCAAGAGGGCTAAGATTTGGACTGTGACTGTATTTTGTTGGCCTGCAAAAGAAGCTGTTACTCATCACTGGCTAATAGCCCACAAGTAGCACCATATCTAGATAGCAGTCTGGGTGGTGAGCTTAGGCAGGAGCCTCTTGAATCTCAGTGAGGAGTCATGTGTACATCACTTCTCTAGGAGAGCTTTGCTCTGGGTGACTAAGAACCATTAAAACCTGAAAGATCACCTTGGTGGCCACTCTTGGTTGAAAAGTGTTCTGTAAGAGACTCTTTAAAGAGAAAAATTTAAAGTATTACCCTGCCAGTCAAAGAATAAGCAATGACCCAGGAGGGAACAAACAGTCTCTTATTCCAAAATTAGTCAGGAAATCAGTTTCCAGGGACATGTTGGTTATATTTAATCAATGAACTTATTTCCAAAGCAGGGTCAAATAATTAATGAACATATTTGGCCAGGTCCCTTTTATATATTTTGCCAGTTGTTTTCTCTCCAATGAAGTACTGGAGATTTTATAGAGGGAGAGAAAAATGCTTGATATTCAGGATTGCAGACTAATAATGACATGCCCCTCATTAATGCTGATTCTTCAGCCATTAGGTCAATTTGTTGTTGTAATATATTTATGTCTTGATGACAATGTTGACTAATGACTTTCTGGTCATGTAATGCATCAGGAGACTTAGCTACCACCTAGTTCACGGTCTCTGCTGTGGTTGAAGTTTGAGTCAATGAAACCATTCCAACCACCACACCTTCCACTGCTAGCTGTATTGCTATAATAATGGCAGCTATAATTCCAAAGTCTCTTTTTTCTCTGTCTACTATCACCAGCTGTGTTTGAGTTATGATGTTAGTAGCATGAAACTGAGTGGCATTATCAAGAGGGATCCAAATGGCAGCTGTTTCTCTCATCAATATAACTGTTTCTGAATATCTTTGCCAGCAAGCCATTAGAAAGCAACTTTTTTGGTGGAGCAATCAAGAATATTTTTCTATAGTATAGGCATTACTTACCAAAATGAAAATGGTGGCTAGACACAAACCAGGGTGGCTCTCCAATTATTCTTGTGAATTTGTTGTACTTTTACTTTCTCCCAATTTAAATCTTGTTTCACATGGGAGTTGGTCCCATTATAGAAACTGTCACCTTTGAAAACATCAGGGGACACAAATCAATACAACAAAATGAGCTGTAGAAGTTTCAATTGCTTATAATGGGATCAAGTATAAATTTTATGATGTCTCTACCATAATATGAGAAAATTCTTGAGGCACTTATTATAAAGTATGCCTATATAAGCTAAGTATACAAGTATAATCCCAATTCTAAAATTCTGCACAATAACAATTATCAGGTTTCACTGCAAAATCCTGGAATGAGCTAGAAGACATAACTATCATACAATGCTCCCAAGGAGCAGGCAGACTCACCAATAAAAACTGGACATGTTTGCACATGGAGCTAATAATGAGTGAATTACCTTCAAAGGCTCCAATGATTTCTTAGTATAGGAAAAGGAACAAGTATTGGCAGGCCCAACTTAGTTCCACTGGTAAAGGTACCATAAAAATCACCAGTGGCAATTTTATTGGATCATGTATTTTTCTCCCTTGTGCTACAGTTTTCAGGTCCATGAAGGACAGTTCCAACCTTATATTAGTGGTAAATAAACTTGTGAATGCAAGAGAATTAATAGCCATTGGCAAAAAACAAAAACAATAGGGTACAATGGTACAAGGCCTCAAAAGTCTATAGTCAAAGTAGAAGAAATTAGTACAAAAAAGAAAAAAAAATATTACTCATCTGATGCTTTCCTTATGGCCAAAATTTTTGTTCCTTTGTTGAACAAAATCATTGAAGGGTACTTGTTCCTTTTACTATATTAAAAACTCTAAGGGGTCCAGGGGTATACAAGTGGCATAGGTTCTGAATAGGTGTTTACACTGATAAATTGGCAGTTTTCCAAGTAATCTATGTAAATTTTGAGGAGATAGATGGAACTTCTGGTGCAGCACTCTAGCCTGTTCTAGCTATTCAAATGTAGCTGTCAGTAATTTTATTTCCTTTATCAAGTATCCCTGGTAACTTTGAATGGAATCTGAAATAAGGACCATGGTCCTGTTCTTTAGTTAAATACATCCTGTATTACAAGTATGGTATTGGTTATAGGTTTAAAGGTATCCTAAAGGTATCATTTATTCTTGAAAAAGCCAACACTTAACAGCTTGGATTGCATACTGATTGTTTGAAAAATATTAACAGGCTCATTTTGACATTCTATTAAAACATTAAAAATGGCAAATAGCTCTCCCAGTTGCACAGAATCACTAATGTCTCATCTACCTTACCTTAGCTTTGAAAAATAATGCCATAATTTGTTTTATTGGCACCTGAAAATTCTAGAATTGTATGTGGGATGGGTTTGAGGGAGGGGATTGGATGAATAGAGATGTAAATCAGAAGAGATGAGAGCTTAGGAAAGATTTTACTTTTTGGCAAATGATTATCAATTGTGCCAGTGAATTTAGCAACCATCTCCTAGAAGAAAGTAGAGTCAGCCCATAATTTTTGAACATTTCTTAAATGAAATGGAAGGATAAATTTATCTGATTCTTTCCCATATGTGCTCCAAGCTAACATCCATGGTGCCTTCAGTCCCATGTGGAACTTTTGGTCAAATTTGGAAGTCACTTTATATAAATCAGAGTAGGCCTGATGAATACACAATAAAGGCCATATTGCCAAAGCACCCCTAAAACTCCCTTAGCTTCTCAGAGTATAATTGCTAGCAGGGGAAGCCCAAGCTTATGGTGCTGGAAGCTTGCAGTGAATAATATGGTGTTTTTTTTTGTTTTTTTTTTTTTTGTTTTTGTTTTTTTTTTTTTGAAATACAGCTATTGCTTCCTAGGTAAACTCTATCTTCTGTGAAGGCAAGTGGGATCCTCCAGGAGTAAAAACAAATTCCTCAGTTTTTTTAAATCTAACTTAAAGGATAGGGTATATACTAGGCAATAATAAATTCCCCATAATAGAAAGGTGGCACTAATTGAACCTTATCTGGAACCACCATCAAACTCTTCACAAGGCCAAATCACAGAGGATTAATTTAACATGGTATTGCTAATAGGCCAAATCTGGATGTGAAAGCAACAAATTATCTACATACTTACCATGTTGATATCTTTAGGCACATTGACCAGTGCTTGTGCAACATAAAGAGAGCATATAGATTACTCTCCATTCCTTGTGGTAAAACTGTTCATGGGTACCTATTTGATGTCTTATGTCTACCAGGTTCCCACATTATGAAGATAAAATGCCCTCTATCTTTTGGTGCCATGGGAATTGGAAGGAGCAATCCTTAATGTCTAATATCACTATGTAATGTGATAGAGGAAGGGCACTGGAATGTGAGAATCCAGATTGTGGTGACCCATTTTTTCATCTGATCATTTACTACCTAGAGATCTTGCTAGAAGATGCTTGTGTGACATGTTTGAAATAACAAAGATGGGAGTATTGTTTCTATTTGTAGAAAGCTTAATATGACCAACCTTTAGCTATTCAGCCACCACATTTTTTAATATAGATAATTTCGGTTAAATAATAAGCCTCTGTTATATCTTTGTCTGACAGCCAATTAATGTAAATAAGGTTGGGTATTTTAACAAAATCAGATTTTGGGGGGGGAGGGGCAGTGGCCCATAGAATTGGAAGTGTGGGTCTCATGTAGAATTCTGATCTTCAAGGTCCAACTTTTCATGCTCTTCAATATCATCAAAAAAGGCTCTATCAGCAGTTGAAGGGACAGTGCCCATATTTTCTAATATGTCTCTTCTCTATAAATTCCTAAGCATATTGGATACCTGAGGAGGATGCAATCTATTGTAATCTAAGTCTTTCCAGTGAACAAAACACATATAGACATTTTGGAATCTTGTTGCCCTTGACACCACTAATTGGAGATTCAGGCTTAAACTTCCAGTAGGGAAACTAAGAGGTCAGTTTTAGTTAATATGGTGGCATCTGCACCTGTGTCAACAAATCCCCTACCTGTCTGGCTATCAAGAAATATCCTGACTGATATGAGTGAAGAAAAATAGGTAATGTCCAGAAGATCTTTGGAATGGTGGAACCTCTTCTTATTGGTGGGATGAATAGTGCTCCATCCAGAGTTTAAAGGAACTGGGGCCTCCTCAAAATGGGAATAGCCAGTATAAACCTTTATTACATCTTGGGCATCTGGTCTTAGGTTTTTCCCATGATCATTCTTGCTGCAAGTAGCCAGGCTTGCCACAACCCCAGCATGATCTGTCAGCTGAAACTATCTGAGCAAGTTTATTTTTTGCTTTTGTTTTTGTTATTGTCTCCAGTTAAGAGAGTGTGGTGAGGGAGGTGAGGAGTGCTACAATGGGCTTCGTAGAAGGATACAGGACTCTCAGAGCTGTCACCCACTAATGTATGTCCTCAATGCTGATAGTAGCCACTGCAATGTGGTTAGGACCTTAAGCTTATCCCATGGCAATTGTTTAATCAGCATATCTCTGTTAGGGTCAGGGTATACTCTCCACTCTACCATTTTCTTGTGTGAGGAAGTCTGTAAATAGCTCCCCCAGGTGCTAGAAGAGGCAGCAGAAGTATGCACATGGGTCCTTGGGAATTTAGGTCTTAAGGACTTTAAAATATAACACAGAAACTTGCTGGAAATAAGCCTGTTGTCTTACTTGGGCCTGGATAATTGGGCTAAAATACTGTCTGTAGCCAATGTGCATGTCTAGGATAATAGGAATGTTATATTCTATATTGTTTAGTGTCTGAGATTATGCTTGATCAGCAAAAGCTAAACAGTAGTTGAAGAGGGCAATTGGGTCCAATACAGATTTTATTAGGTGGTACCAATCATAATAGGTCTGGAACTGCATTTCCCACTGTGGCAGGACTTGTTCAAAATATGGTTAATTGGAGCCTGACTCATTCTATGCTATTTGAATGAGTAAAAGGCCTGCCAACAGCATGAAAATTCCATGGTTGTGTAGCAGCATTAGAGCCCACGTGTACTGGCAAGACCATAGCAGGTGTATAGGGCATCATAGACACCAGCTGGTCAGCACAGGTGCAGCTGGGCCGGGCAGGTGTGAGGGGCATCATAGTTAATGGTGAAAGGTATGGAGAGTTATCAGTGCAGCAGTAACTACAGACAGCAAAAGTAGAGGCTCAGGAGAAGGGATGAAAGCATTTGATTGAACAAGAAACCTGTGAGGCAAATTGGCCCAAAGATACCTTGGAGAAGCAGTAGACACCTGTGGTGGGGGATGGGTAGAAGGGGAAGCAATGCAAAGAGAATTAGGGACTGTTGTGTTCTTTTTTCCTGTCTGAGCTTTGTCTGACTCATCTACATCCTCATTGTTCAACATGTATGGGAAGACAGATCATGGGTATTGGTGAGGTAAGAGAGAGGTTAACATTTCATTGTTCATGACAATGTTTATTATGAGCCTCAATCACCTCCTCAGAGAAGAGGACCTCAGACTGGCAGTTATAGCCAGAAGAATAGGTGTAAAGGAAAGCTAGGGAATAACTTCCAAAACCATCCTGCTTTTCCTTCTTAGAAAGAACAACTCATCCACATATCTGGTTCTCACATATTCCCTGGGGTGATATATTATGTCAGTACTGCAGCCTCACTTCAAAATTTTAGAGGCCAATCAGAAGGGACTTGAGAGCTTTTATATAAGCCTCCATAGAATGAGAGGAAATATTACACATTGCCATGCTTTGAGACAAACAACAGTTAAAGCAAAGGTGTGTACTGGACCTAAATGTCTTGTGTTTAGTGGGGAATTTCTGTAGGTCATTACTCCACAGCTGGGTACCCACATGGTGTCTTAGCCAGAGGTTGATTGTTGGAATTTGGACCCTGGTATCATTTCCTGAGTAGTGAGTGCTTATGTGAAAATGATGGACAAACCTTAGCAAGATTTTATATGCCTTTCTATAACACCTTAAACATAAAAATGTAAATAATCACTGGAAAGAAAAGAAAGGAATTGCCCAGTGAAACTAAAAAAAAACACACACACAATCTGGAAGGGCCAACTCATTGCAATATACCAAGAAGGTGTGATTTCACCTTGAGAGAAAAAAAAAGGGTAGCAGGACTGGTGGCCAGAATGAAAGAGACACTCGTCCCTGTCATTTCTAACAGTGACATAAACAGGAAAAAAAAAAAAAAACCCAAACAGTAATTGCAGCAATAGAGAACCTTGAACCAGGTATATTCTATATACATGCAAAGACCCTATGTTACTGGTGCTATATGTTGCTTTTTGGTTTCTTCCAGTTGCCTTTGGGGGAGGGAGTGAGTAGAAACAGAGAACAATGGCTCATACTCTAGTAACAAGTTAAAACAAGCAAGCTTAATTTATTTTGTAAAAGGGGCAAGCCTTATATGCCCTCCACCCAGCCAGTGGGTATGGTTGTGCTTTGCTGGCATCTGCTGCTACAGCATGGTGGTCTCTCCTTAGTCCAGGTCATCTCACATCAGGACTTTGCCTCTGTTGCCAAGGCCTCCAGGCAGACTGCAGGTTGGCTTACGAAAAAGTGCCAGTTTGAGGGGCCCTCAAGTCTATGAAGAGGGCTATAAGCACATGCTTTAAGGTACCAGTTATACCTGGCTTCAACTGGCTGAGGCCTGTTGGCCCTCAGGCCCAAAGAAGCTTCTAGGGTCTATACTATACATCCCACAACTTTTCTCTATTTATGCTTTGATTTGTTTGTCTTATTTGCTTTTTTTTTCTAAGAGAGAATGGAGAGAAGGAGCTGGATAAATGAGGGTGTGAGTGCTATGAAAGGGGAAAACAAATAGAATATATTGTATAAAAAGTTTTCAATACAAATATAGAAGTTAACATATTTCAGAAAGGTAAATTTTCTCAACTTCTCTCAATAATTGTACATTATTCTTTATCTCTTATTCCATAACAAGTTTACTTGACACCCCTTCATCTGTTGCTAAAATGCATTTATAGAACTGTCAAGATAATGAGTAATAGTACATTGAATAAAGATATTCTTTTCATTATTCTCATAATTATCTACTACTCAAAGTTTTCACATAGCTACTTCATGCCTTTATCTGCCTATGTGTTTTAGCTAAATTCAAGATATTATAGCCAGTATGTAGTCCTAACTGAATTCTATAAGAGGAACTTGGTCTTATTGTAAATTACATGGTATTGACTTAATGGCTAGTACTTCAATAATTAATTTTAGACAGTTGTATAATCTAATGACTCTAGACTGATTAAAAATAAGTGAACTATCTATTTATCCCATCTTCTTTAGGTATAACCTTTATAGAATCAAGTTAGACTTGAGAAAAAAATATAAGAGAAGATATAGTATATTTCAGAGCAAGACAAATTATTTACAAATTTTCACTTACTTATGAAAAAGAGCTTAGATATTTATTAGTACTTTTCCATAAGTTACAGAGTTAAGATTACATAATGATAGTAATAATAGAATATTTATTTCCAAAATATTAACTATATCCTACAGTATATTTTCTAAGAATAATATATTTGATATTTTAAAAAAATATATAATTTGATGAAATTTTATGATAGATTTTTGGATATCCTATTTCAGTTTTTATGAACAAGTCAAGCGAGGGGTTCCAATTTAAAAAGCTTTTTTTAGTTACACAGTCTAGAAATGTCAAACCCTAGGCGTAGGCTATGACTTCCCTGACTTTGAGGAACTAATCATCAGGAGGGAAAATATTTGGATAGTATAAAACTTCTTCTCAGTGAGTAAAATGTTTAAATTAAATTATTAGACTAAAAACAAAACAGAGACAAATAGTAACTTGGATTTCCATATGAATATTACCAAATTTACAGATGACAATCACACCTCAGTTATACTTCAGTGATAGCCACAAAGGATTTTGCAGTGTCTACATATTTTCCTGGAAGACAATCAGCATTTTATAATGCTTGCTTCTAAGCATAATCTTGAGAAAATTTATGACTGGCAGTAATAGAAGTAACCTATTTTCAGGAATTTTATCTTCAGTTATACGCAATAAAATACACTTTACTAATATTAAACATGCAAAAGCTGCTTACTTAGTGTAGTAGATAAAAAGATAGTTGATGGACAAAATACACGTTAAGGGAAGAGAGCCAAGAGAGAATAAAACTTGCCCAACTATAGTGTGTTTATTAAATACTCAGCCTAAAGAGAGTTTGTGAGTAGTTCTCTTTTTAAAGAGCCAAATTCTAACAACATCAAAAATTTCTTTATTATTTCTGAAAATAATTAACTGATATTTTAAGTTTTATTTTATTACTTTGACACTAGACATTTATAGGTAAGAGTCTTTAAGTATATATAAAATTAACAAATTTTAAAATATGATCTCTTAAATGGTAACCTTTCTAGGAATGTTTAAAATTATCTTCAATTTGTCTTTTTTAAATCTCATTCTGTTACCTACTTCTGTAGGGTAAATTACTCTGCATTCCTCTAGATGTGTTTGCAGTAGTCTTGTTTGAATAGTAAGACATGTTACTAGTTAGACATAGAAGGAAGGTAGGTTACTTCTGAAAATCCAGGGACAATATGATGGTCAGTTTGCACACAAAAAGAAGATGAGAGGACAAGGAGTCAAACAGAAGGGTGTTTAACCAGATTTCTCATTTTAGGGTCTTTAGTAACTGCGGTCAAGTGTTGGACATTATTGCTGTGTTTGATGGTTATTGACATTTAACTTACATGCATAAATGGGTATCAGGCTCATGCATCACAGTTATCATTGTGTGAGGATATACTATATTTAATAAAAATTAGTCTAGAATATCAGAGGACAGAATCATCTATAGCCAAGCCATGAAAATCAGGGAGTGGTGTCCCATGCCTTTAATCTCATCACTTGAGAGACAGAGATCCTACTCTATTTCTGTGAGTTCAAGGCCTAACAGCCAGGCAGTGGTAGCTCACACCTTTAATCCTACTTCTGGGGATTTAATAAAAGCTCCAGAAGTTTGGAGATACAAGAGAAATCTAAGCACAGTCAGTCTAGGAGGATCAGAGAGTGGTGATTCTCACCTTTAATCCCAGCACAGAGAGTATCCCGGAAGTGGTGACCTATGCCCTTAATCCCAACTGAGTTTGAGGTTATTTTAGTTTACAGAAGGAATTTCAGGCTCCCAGGCAGGCAATTGTGGGGCCACACCTTAATTTACCAAGAGAGCATTTAAGGCTTAAGGCGGGCATAAAAAGAAGAGAGGAAGTCAAGAGAAGTAAGGCTGAGGAAGCTGGAAGACAGCTGGGTAAGATCTGACTGTGGTGTTTACTCCCTCTAATATTTCCGACTTTCTCAGAGATCTATCCCTGAGTCTCATTTATTCTCGAAACACCTACGTCTAGGAGAGTTGAGTCAGGAATAAAATAGCTGGGAAGGGCAAAAAATATAAGGCAGGAAAAAGCAGAAATTCAGCCATTCTGTCTGAGAGACCAGCCAGTCTGAGGACCTGTGAAGCTAGAACTTACCCTATTTGGCCTGAGATGTTGGCTGGGTAAGAATTGGCTGTGGTTTGTTCCCTCTGGCTGATAGCACAGACTAATTTTATTAAATATACAATACATTACCACATAATTGGTCTGGTCTGAACCCTTCTTTACTTTGGACTTTATTATCCAGGTCTACCTAGATAAATTTGATTTGATTATCTTTCTTCTTAGGAAAGAAATTTATCAAAATTGTTAATAAGTCAAGTTTTAGAATTAGATACTCCTGAGCTTAAATTTTTACTCCATCTTGTTAGATACAAGGCCATGAAGTTCACATCAAGAGTCCTGAATCTTTAAGGAAGAAATAGTATTTATCTGTACCATAATAAAAGTCATAATTCATATAATTCTTGATAGATCCAAATTTAATATTTATAAAGTCGTTAAAGTAATCCATGTAAAACAAACACTAACATCTTTCAAAGATACCTCTATTATTCAGCCTCTAATTAAATTGATGTATATCTCTCCTCCAAATATTTATAAAGATACTTTAGCCTAGAAATATATCTGTGTCCAGAAACCTTTGGAACCCATAATAAAACTCATAATAAAAATATGAGCCAACATCTGAGGGGATCCACAATAAAATTCCAGGAGTGTAGAATAGCAGAAGATATGACAAGTATTTCTGAAATATATGTAAATACTATTTGCTTTTATTTAAATATTTTAAATGTCAAATGTGTCTTTGAAATCATTGTTTCAAATGAACTCCAAATGTAATCTATTTCCTAAAAGTGAAGTTTTTAAAAAATTTTTGGCAAGATTACAATAAATGTTTGTCATAAGGTATGCAGTATAATTCTTTGAATTCTAGATATGTGTCAGTCTTGTTAAACTTAGGCATACAAGATAAAAATGTATTTTATAAAATCCAAATGTCAAAGAAACAAAAAATAGCACCTGATAATTTGAGTGACTTTTTGTTTCACATGAGCCTCATTCTATCAGAGGTCGCTTTGATGCAAGAGGAAGTCCATTCATCTTCTTATTCAAATGGCCAAGTTCATGCTTTAGTCTTTGTCAGTCTCTACTGCTAAAACATAACTAAGTCCACACTTAGGTGAATCACCAATTAAACATACTTTTTTGCTGATGTAGCTTTTCAAAGCTACATTATATATCCTTATATATTGGTCTACATATAGATGACTACTAAAAATATTTTACTTAGTGAGTAGACACAACCAAGAAATCTCATTTTTCTGGAATAAAAACGTGGTTTTTTTGCATGTATGCATGTGTGTGTGTCATACTTTCTTTTTGAAGTCTTTCTCTCTGAAGACATTGACATAGAGAAAAATTTCTATTATTATTATATTCAGAAATCTTGTTTCAAATATAATCTTCTGGTATTCCTCATATTGGGATTTGAGGCAAATAAGCACCAAGCAAGATCTCAGAAGTAGCAGTGGTTTAGTCCAACTGTAGCTGGAATCCATTTAATTACAAAATGAAAGTTTCTCAATTTACAATAGAATTAGAGGGGACTTAGATAACTATAACAAGCAAAG
Source organism: Phyllotis vaccarum (assembly GCA_033318265.1). Lineage (NCBI taxonomy): Eukaryota > Metazoa > Chordata > Mammalia > Rodentia > Cricetidae > Phyllotis > Phyllotis vaccarum. Next base: position 19,727,734 of record JARWLC010000015.1, on the reverse strand, counting down.
AGTGTGACGCTTGTTGTGCAACTTGATTTAGAAAGACTCCACATCACATGGTTCTGAGAGAAAGGCAGTGTTAGAAGATTACATTAAAAGACTCTGATACCAAAATCTGTGAGTTCAGCGATCTGTATTCTAATGCAAAATAGCAAGGTTTGAAAGGAACCTTAAATAATATTCACTAAAGACCTGAAGGAGAAGGAGGAATCCTCCCTGCAGGACATCAGCTCCAACCAGCAACTGTGACAACAGCTCATTTTTTTTATACCTCTGAGCATGTGTTGAATGCCAAACATTCCCCACTGACTCAAATTTAGTTGTGTACAAGGAGAACATGATAGTTTCTTTCACAGAGAAAATAGCCTATAAAGGATGATAAGCAAATAGAAATGCACACATAAAAAGATAAAGCTATAACTGAAGTGGGCACACTTTTGAATAAGTGCCAGGGTTTGCTATGAGTGCATATGGCAAGAAAATTTAACATAGTCAGCAGGGTTATAGTAGGTTTTCCAGAGGGGTTGATATTGAAGTATATTCCAGTCTGTAGAACAGAGGTTGTCATGAGTGTGACAATGACATTTCCATAGAGATTGGGCCAGGAGGTCATTGCTAAGACACAGCCTCAGGAATGAGATGGGCAGAAGCCAAGATTTTAAAAACTGAAGCAGAAGGACAAAGTCACTTCAGTTAAAAGTGATTTGATGCCATATCAGAGAGAATGTCTAGACAATTTATTTGTCCTTGCTATCCTGCCTTTGTCCAATTTTATATCATTAAGTAGTTAAAGAAAAGGATCTATCTTAACAAGCCCAAAAAAAATGGATGCATAAAGTGACCTCAGATATAGGATGAGGCAAATTACAAAGAGCACTGATTTTGTGGGATGTATGGTGAATTTTACTTGGAGAAAAAGATATCACATTTGTGTAATCCATTAAATGAGGTCAGAGGTATTTAGGGTGTCACAATATATCAATGTATTTATATTTTAATGAGAATGGATTATTTGGTGGTATGCTTCTAATTTGTATTATTTCTCAAGAATGTAATAGTGAACAAAGTCAATGTGTAGCAGAGAGTTCAATAGTCATTTACACATAATATATTCATCCTGGGTGCTGAACATTTTTCAAAAAAAGGTCATGCGCGTTTAAAGATTCATGGGTTTCTTAGGGTGACTAACTTAGTGTGTATAGCATACATGGTTATTGAAAATATAGCATAACCCAGGCAAATGTGTAGAGAAAGGAGAATATATATAATGGAAGCTCAGCCAAATAAAACAAAATAACTTAGAAAGTAGATTGAGTAAAAGAAAAAAGAATACATTTAAGAAGTGCACATTTATGTGCAGACTTATGTGAAGTATCAGGCAAGGAATCAGTCCAACAAAAGAGTTGGATATGGTATTAAAATCAGTTAATTCCAATTGTTGGAAGTATGTTTCATTTAAATTTAATCATAGAACACTGGTTATCCCTCCTCAAGCTGTTGCATTTCAAGTCTGGTGTCACTGTGAACTGGAGTTCTCCAAGCATTGTTAGAGCAAATAAAGAATTTAAAGTGAACAAACTTCTACAGGCCCACATGGGAGGCAGAGCATCTGAAGATATCAGTATACACTCATATTAAAGGATTCACTTAGCATCTGGCATTCATTCCAGACTTTCTGAATTCAGGTGACATCCTAGGGAGCTGTGGTCCTTCAGTGTGGAAATATTTGTATGCTATGAAATGTCTTTTTGTAAACTATAATTATGTTTTATTACTATTGGTTAATAAAGAAGATGCTTTGACCTATTGCAAAACAAAATAGAGCCAGGTGGGAAATCCAAGAGAGGTTCAGGGCGAATAAAGGCAGAAACAGGACAGATACTATAAGCTGCCTAGGAAGCAAAATATAATGAAGCCTAGGTAAAATCATGAGACATACTGGTATTACACAGACTAATATATATGGTTTAATTTAATATATAAGAGCTAGCTATCAAGATGTCTGAGCCATAGACTAAACAGTTTGTAATTAATATTAAGCCTCTGAATGATTACTTTATAAGTAGCTGCAGGACCACAGGGTTGGGCAAGACAGTAAAAACTTCTGGCTGTGTTTATCTTCCTTTCCATATCAGCCACCGTACTTTGATCTTGCCTTTCTCACCATATAATAAAGGTTGTTTCTTTGACAGTTTTATAAGGTACATTTGCTGGATATTTTATTCATTTAGTAGTATTTAACAATTACTTTTTCATGTGAGGCAATTTCATAAGATTAGATATATCTCATGAATGTAACCTCGGAGAACATTTACTTGGTGCTGGGGGGGGGGGGGCACTCTTCTCTCACACCAACTACTCTGTAGTCCCTGAAGAAAATGTAACACTTCCCATCAAAATTATTAAAATCAAAAATATTAAAGCAATTTTTCAAAATTCAAGCCTCAGTGATATACTTTTAAAATACCTGAGTTAATATTTATAAAAATGTCAGCTCTTTTCTATAGTATATAATTGTTGACATGATTTTGCTAGATTTAAAGATGGGTTTTATTTTTAGTAAAGCACGTTAGAGGGACATTAAAACCAAACTACCATTTCAACTTCTAGTTTGAATGCCAATTCTCTTAAAGTTTACACATTTAACAAATAACCTGTGTTGTTTTTAAATTTTATAATTTTCTTCTTTTAAAAATAGACATGCATAAGTCCCCTGGGTGGATCAATGGTAGCCCAGTGGCTCTATGAAGACATGGCACTTGTGTTTTACCTTACTAGAAAGTTATTGATATCAATGTATTTATAACAAATGAAAACTGAAGCAGTCACTTCATCCACCTTGTTTTATTTAAATGTCTATCTTTAGCTTTTGATCACTTTATAACAGTCACTGATAAGGCATGTGACAGCAATTTCAGTACTTTCAAATTTTAAAAAACATACATTCATCACCCAGTTTCCATGGAATAACAGGAAACACAGGACTTCCTAAGTAGTCCTGCTCAATAAAAGAACTTCAGGAGGAATTACCATCCTTGACTTCAAGTTATACAACAGAACTACAGTAATGAAAACATCCTGGTATTGGCACAAAAACAGACTTGTAGATCAATGGAATAGAACTGATTGAAGACTCCAACATTAACCCACACACATATGAACATCTGTTTTTTGACAAAGAGGTCAAAAATATTCAATGGAAAAAAGAGAGTATCTTCAGCAAATGGTGTTGGCATAACTGGATGGTAGCATATAAGAGAATGCAAACAGATTCAAACCTATCACCCTGCACAAAACTCAAATCCAAGTGGATCAAAGACCTCAACATAAACGCAGCTACATTAAACCTGATAGAAAAGAAAGTGGGAAACACCCTCCAATGCATTGGCACAGATGACCACTTCCTAAATATAACACTAATAGCACAGACACTAAGAACAATAATCAATAATCAGGACCTCCTGAAACTGAGAAGCATCTGTAAGGCAAAGGACACAGTCAATAAAACAAAGCAACAGCCTTCAGAATGGGAAAGGAACTTTACCAACCCTACATCGGATAGAGGGCTGATCTCAAAAATATAGAGAGAACTCAAGAAACTAGAGCCCCAAAACCTAAATAACCCAGTTAAAAATGGGGTTTAGAGCTAAAATGGGAATTCTCAACAGAAGAATTACAAATGGCTGAAAGGCACTTAAAAAATTGCTCACCATCTTTAGCCATCAGTGATATGCAAATCAAAACAACTTTGAGAGACCAGCTTATATCTGTCAGAAAGGCTAAGATCAAAAACACAGATGACAAGGGGAACACTCCTCCGTTGTTGGTGGGAGTGTAAACTTGTACAGCCACTCTGGAATGCAGTGTGGTGGTTTCTAAAAAACACTGGGAATCAATCTCCCCAAGGACCCAACAATATCACTTTTGGGCATATATCCAAAGGATGCACATTTGTACCCCAAAGTCATTATCTCAACTGTGTTCATAGCAGCATTATTTGTAATACCAAGAACCTAGAAACAACCTAGATGCCCTTCAACTGAAAAATAGATTAACTGTGGTGTATCTATACAATGGAGTACTATTCAGCAGTAAAAAAAAAAAAAAAGAAAGAAAAAGAAAAAAAATGGCATCCTAAATTTTTTAGGCATGGGGTGTACTCACTCATAAATGGATTTTAGACAAAAAGCAAAGAATACCCAAGCTGCAAACCTCTACTGCTGAACAGCTTGTGATCATTAGGAACTTAAGAGGGACGTCCAGAGATTCCCCTAAGAAGAGAAAATAGAGAAGTTCACCTTTGCAAATTAGGGTCATAATGGGTCGCAACCAAGAAGACTTGGGAACAAATCTTGAAAGAGGGAGATAGTTTAGTGAAAAGAGCAAAGATAGAGTTATAAAGAGATGGGTATCTCAATAAAGGAAGCCACTGAGGGTTCGGAAAGAGACTGAGTGGTAGGGAAACTTCTAAGAACTCACGGGATGTCCCTGGCCAACTCTCCAAACATTAGTGGGGCAGGTGTGCCTAAACAGGACTTCCCTAAAATCAAATGAATAACTACTCTAGGTATCATCAGAGAGTCTACATCCAATAATGAATAGAGGTGGAGGCAGAGATCCATGGCTGAGCACTGGCCATTGCTCCTGGTTCAGCTGAGAAAAGGGTAGGTGAGTCTATATGAGCAAGGGGATAGTGAATATGAGGAAAATCTCTACAGTCATGGCTTGCTGGAGCTCTGGGTAGCTCACTGAATCACTGATGGAGATCCATTAAGATAAAGAAGCTAGGCCCTCCAAAGTTAGGCAACTGTTGACTGGTATGTGGAGCCTTCAGGGGTGGGATCAGACTGTATTCCTTGGATTCCATTCCCTGCAAAGAACACCTAATCCATTCTTTACTTTGGAATGAGGAAATCAAACTTGCCTGGAGTAGGTGTGCCATGCTGTGTTGTGGGATTCAGGTGTCAGCTGATAAGGTCCAAAGAAGCTTATCCAGGGTCCCGGGCTCCTGGAGGGGGTGTGGCCAACCCCATTGATAAGGGGCTGCTGGGACGCTGGGAGGCTCTCTTCCTGGTTCCTGGCTGCTGGAGGGAGGATCCCATCGTCCGTCCCTCTGCAGACTCCAGTTCCTGTTCAGGTGCTACTGTAATCTGTTGCCTGTACCGTGAGTGTTGGTTTATATTTTAATAAATATCTATCTGGTATTGGTGTCCTTGTGGGTAAACTCCGCCTACAATGCTGAGCTTGGGACTTCTTCCTCTTTTCAGGGAGCATATGGTTGGATGGGGAGGGGCAAGGTTTAAAGCTGACTGGGAGGGATAGAAATGAGGGAAGGGAGGGAGATGACGGGGATACATTCACGAAAATGACATTTTTTTTATATAAAAAAATAAAAAAATAAAACCCTCTGAATTTAGATGATATTTGAATGTTGTTTGCAATTTGTGGACCCTCTTGCTGTAGAACCAGAATTTACTTCTGGTTCATGAATTGACATCTAGGAACCCATTCCCTATAGAGGAACACCCTACTCAGCCTTGATACTGGGGGGGGGGGGTAGAACTTGGTCCTACCTCAACTGTATATTCCAGACATAACTGGCTCACTTTGGGATTCCTTGCTCTTTCTGGGGAATGGATGGGGGAATTGCATGTGGGGAGGCTAATGGACTGGGAGGAGAGGAGGGAGGTGAAACAGGTGGGTATGGTAAATCTTTTAAAATAAAAAAACTACAACTAAAAAAAGGGATTACATGTAGAGCTCCCTATATATTAAAGTCTGTAGAGGTTCAATGTCTATTCATATAAAATATTTGTATAACCTGCAATTGTTATCTTGAAACTTTAAAACAACTTCAGATGATATCTTATGCCTAAAATAACACAAAAAATAAATAGTCATTATATTTCACTGGCTATAAATTATTGTCAAGGAAAAATGATCCACTTATATTCAGTGTAGATACATTCAATAAAATTCCATCCATATTTTGATGAACTATGCATGTGGAACTGAAAGACAGACTGAGTGAGCTGACTAAAACTCAAAAATATGACTTATGGACAGTTAAAAACCAAAGCCAGTGGGTGTTACTAAAGAGGGAAACGTAGCCAAAAAATGCTTTGTGGTTAAAGCAGGCGTTATCTAGCAAGACATAGAAGTATGTTTTTTAGTTCTTGAAGACCCCTGTGCAGAGCATGTCCAAGCTGTTTAAGACCAGTTGTATGCTTTCTCTTTGGTTTATTTGCTTTTTGTATTTTTGAAGGGAAGTTTACCTCTGCTGCCATTACTATGTGGAAGTACTCAAATTGTAAAAAAAAGTTTCTTAAGGCTTAATTTTATTTCAGTGAGTGTTTTACATAAACTTTTTAATAGATATTAATCTTTGTATATAATACATTGTCAGAAAGTAATTTTTACATTAATGCCACCAATATGTTAGATTATCATATTTACCCGTAAACAGTTATTGACCAAATATGAGCCAAAACAATTCACACTGGTATAGATTTTTGTATATTTATACAAATGTGAACTGTTTCATATGTTTGTTTAAGATAATTTGTATATGATACAAATTCAAATCTGAAATTGTTTTATGTGTCTGTCTAAGGTAATTTGTATATTGATACAAAATTAAATCTGTAATTGTCATATTTTATACATGCTTCTACCACTGTTTAAAATATTTTACATGCTAATGCAATTTTTGTAGTTTGTTTATTTGTTTGTATTTTATTCTTTGACAATCTCAATACTGTCCATGCTGAATTTGCTAACATCCCCCCCCCGTGGATGTTTCTTCAATATTTATGTCTTATGCTAAGATATTTCTTCAGCATAAGCACTTCTTTCTTTTGTGTTTTATTTAACCTATCATGGGACTTTGCATGACCATGAGCAAAATATTATTTACCTGCACCTGGACAACTTATCAGTGGCTATACCACTGTAGAAAATTATACTGTATTTCTTGTCATAGTTGGACTGCTCATAGTCTCATAGTAGGGTTGTAACATAAATGCCACAAAACTATCAAGGAACCATTAGAAGGGAAGGAAAGGAAGGGCTTAACAAGGAGTATGTCAGATGAAATGCAACATTCAATATTCTTAGTCAATAAAGAAAGACAAATATAAACTACTTTAAGAGTGTATCTTACCCCAGTCAGGATGTCTAAGACAAAACACACACACACACACACACACACACACACACACACACACAAATAAATTTCTGGGTCTGGCTTACCTCACTCAGGATAGTTTTCTTTTAATTATATCCATTTACCTGCAAAATTCATGATGTCATCATTTTTCCTCTTTTTTATTTAAAAAGTTCTTTTCAATATCTACTACTGCTCCCCTATCTTCCCTCCTGCTAGTACCTCCCAGCCTTCCTTCAACCTCCCCACCCCATTTCTCCATCCATTCCCCAAGGAGGGCAAAGAGTCCTATGCTGGGTCAGTTCAGTCTGGCATATCCAGTTGAGGTAGGTCTGAGTCCCTCCTCTCAGTATTAGGATGAATTAGGTATCTTCTGTAGGGTGTGTCTCCAAAATGTCAGTTTATGCACCAGGAACATACTCTGATTTTACTGCAAGAGGCTCCACAAACTGCCCACACCATTTTGACCGTCATCTACCTTTGGAATTTTAGTTCCTTTCCGTGAAGTTTCCTCAGCGATTATTTCAGAGTCAGTGAGCTCCCAATAGCTAGGGTCAGATATCTCTGTGGGTATCTTTCCCATGATGCTAATCCTTTTGCTCATATACTCTCTCATCTCTCTCACTTCAGCTAGACCAGGACCTAGACCTGGTGTTTAGCTATGGATCTCTGCTTCTGCTTCTATCCATTGCTGGCTGAAGGTTCTATAATGACAATTAGGGTGGTCATCCATTTGATTAGAGGGGAAGACCTGTTTAGGCGCACTCTCCACTATTGTTTGAAGTCTTAGCCTGGGACATTGTGTGGGTTCTTGGAGATTTCCTTAGTACCAGGTATCTTTCTAACCCAACAGTGGCTCCCTCCATCAAGATATTCATTTCTTTGTTCTCCCTCTCTGTTGCTCCTCTCAACCTTCCTCATCTCTCAGGATTTGTTCCCACGTCCCCTTGCTTGCTCCCCATAATGATCCCAATTTACTCATGAGATTATCTTTATCCTTGGCTGTATCTTTTTAGTTCCTCTTGCTATCTAGTTGTTCGGGGTTGTGGTTTACAGCCTGAATATTCTTTGCTTTGTGTATAAAACCCACTCATGGGTGAGTGCATACCATGTCTATCTTTCTGGGCCTGTGTTTCCTCACTCAGAATGATATTCCCCAAATCCATCTATTTGCCTGCAAATTTTAGCATGTCATTTTTTTTTCCTGCTGAGTAGTTATCCATGTGTAAATGTACCACATTTTTAAGTTCCATTCTTTAGTTGGGCATTTAGGTTGTTTCCAGGTTCTGGCTATTACAAATAATGCTGCTCTGAATACAGTTGAGCTAATGCCCTTGGGGTAAGAATGTGTATCACTTTGGCACTATGTTCTAAATAGTGACATTGCTGGATCATTGGGGAGATTGATTTCCAGTTTTCTGATGAACCACCATACTGATTGCCAAAGTGGCTTTACATCTCCACACTCCCACCAGTAATAGAGTGTTCCCCTTGCTCCACATCCCCTCCAGCATAGGTTGTCATCTGTGTTTTTGATCTTAGCATATTGTTGTCATCTCTACAATGCAATTTCTACCTCTGTTTAAATATACTAGTCATTATATATATATGTATATAGTATAACATGTTATATAAACATGTATTCTACCTCTGTTTCAGATATTTTTCACCCATTAATAGATTGTCAGCTTTCTTTTACAATGTAAACTTCAGCCTTTAAGATGATAAAAATTGCAAATCCTAGTTACTCAGGTTTGCCATGTACTAGTAATGTTGTCTAGGTTTCTCAGATATAATAAAATATGTCAGATAGACAATAGTTTTCAAACACTTCATAGACATAAAAATATGATATTTAATGTCTTGTTATTCAAAATTTGCTATGAGAGACATGATCATTCCTGATAGCACAGTTTCTTTCCCAAGAAGGTTTTGGGTATCAAAGATACTCCACAAAAAAGTTTGTTTTCCTTGGCAGATAATGGCCTGTTGGTCTAAAAACTGCCCTTACCTCTACTGCTGACAGTAAGAACACTGTCCAATTAAGACAAACTAAGACAAAATAAGATGATGTTTCTCAGAATACCCTACTTCTAAAGAAATCTATCAGATATCCTAGGCCTATAATCACAAAAATAGATGCTCCAACTTTGCAGAAAAGCTGTGGATAACCGTCCAGGCAGCTGACAGTTACTGTCTTCTACTAAATTTTAAAAGTTACTCACTTGTGCTTCCATCTTATTTAGATAATATGTTTTCCTTCTCATGTCTTTGATGGGGTTAAAGACTAGATAGTTAAGATTATGACCATCTCATATCTTTGCATAGAACATTAAGTACTAGACTCATATTATCAAAGATAAACAACTTTGAAATATTGCCACTTACCAGTAGTCTAGACATTTAATATATATTTCATCTTTGTTGTTTATTAGCTGTAGTTTGACCTTGTTAATGTTATTTGCCTTTTCCCTCTCCTGGACATTAACATACAATTGTTCTTATTGTATATAGTTTATATTTAGTTTTAGAACTTTCTTACTTAGACAAAAGAGGGAGATGTGATGGGATTAGGCACTATTTAGCATGACTTAGAGCTATGGCTCTTAGGTCTTGAAGACCTCTGGATGAGGCATGGCCAGGTCACCTAAGAATGGGTGTATGCTGCTACCCCTTTCTGTTTGTTCCCCAAGTTCTCAGAAGGATTGCTGCTGCTACCACATACAACAGCTCACCTCCCCAGATTCAGTCTTCTATCAGTGAGTATTTCATGTAATTCCTTAATAAATATTAACTCTTTTATAAAATCAGCTGCCAGAAAATAGTTCCTACGTTAAAGCTTTAAGTAAATTCTATTTTCCTTGGGTCTAGTGGCTTTAGCATTTATATAACATTGTTTACCCATTTCACAGTCACAGGTCAAAACAACGTTTTTTGCTATTTCTTTGTTAGGCCTTATAATTAAAGACTTACATTTTTGTATTAAATGAAGTTATATCTATAAAAGAAATAAAATATTTTCTATTTAATCATTTGATAGGTGATTGATCTGCTAACATGAAGAACAAATTTATTCTTCAAACTCAAAGAGACCTTGACTCTATCTCTTGTCTAGTGTATGCAAGATAAGTATGCTCTGACTAAGAACACAACAGTGAGAACCAACGTGAAACACAATAAAACTGATGCCAAATTGCTAAGGATTCTAATATCTTATGTGCTTATCCATCTGTATTTTATGATATTTAACTTATATATTAGTGTAACAAGATCATAGTGTGTAAGTTTAATATCTTCTCAACCCATAGTCTTTTAATTGCCTTCTATTAGAACACCTTAGGACAGATTTGTTTTTCTGTTTGTATTCTGAAACTTTCCAAGAGATATGTCTATGAAGAATCTAATAAGCACAGAAGCTTGCACGGAAGAGTGTGCAATTACCGGCAATATCTAAAATTGTTTTTATTTCCTGCCTTTAGCTAAGAGAAAAGGTGATAATTACACTCCTTAAAATATAAATGAAATAAAAAAGTTGGAAAATAGATGAACAAAATATATTGCTAATGGGGAAGGGATTGAAAAATGGCCAAATAAAAGTCATAGATGGCCTTATTTTCCTCTCTGTGACTGCTTTTCAGATTCAAAGCTGTTTTCTCTTATTGAAATATAATAGTGGCAAACACTGAACCTGCTTTGTAAGACATACATCAAGAGAGAAAATATTTCATGACAATGACACAACCTGACATTTTAAAACAGATAACAAATGACACCTTGTCAATGGCACCAATTTATTATTCTTTCTCTTGTTCCTTGGTGCCACAGCAGGGTATACATTCCTTTTAATCATGAGACTGTGTTAAACAAATTTTTACCAGGAGACTCTGAAACGCCCCTCATTGTTCTCAAGTAACCTGACCTCTGGGCTGTTCCCACTGTGGTGTCTAAAGACAGAGGCTATGCTAAATTTTTTATCATTTTATTCAATTTCAGATCCAATTATATAAGGGTCTTCCATCACTTATGTGGGTTGTCTGTGCTACCCAACTGCCACACATTAACAAGACTCTTTTTATCCCTCAGACACTAGTGTTAAATCATGTTACTTCCCAAAAGGGAAGATGAAATACATGCAAATGTCTGAGGTGTGTGCTCTCCTCTGTACAGCTACAATTGGAAGTAGGTCCCAAGGGAGGGATTCTTCCTGTCACTGAAAGCTCAGAAAGTCTCAAAGTGCCTGTTGTTTTTTTGTGTGATCTACCAGATTCCCTCCCCCGAAGGCCACTTTTCTTACTTGCTTTAATATCACTCAGTCAGTTTATATCACAGAGTCGACTCCTTTGAACACTGCCCTGGGCTCTGACTTTCTAGCTGATCTGTTGTAACTAATCGGCCTGTAAGCTGAAAAATGACCAGCTTGACACTTACTCAGCCTTTCCAGCAGTGAAGTTTCCTTTTATTTCAACAGCCTCTGACAAGCCTAAAGAACCACAACCTCGGATGCTTCAAAATTTTGACTGAACACATTCCAGCTGGGTCAGAAAGAAATAGGGAGATTTGTGTTAGTGAGAAATCTCAATGAGATTTGAAACTGATGGGATTTTCTTAGTCCTTCAATTCTATTAGGTTGTCTACCACATGAAGATGAATTTTTCATGGACTTAAGATAAATATATGAAATGAGAACTAGAAAAGTTAAGCATGATATAAAATTTGTATAGAGGACTATAAACAGTTTCTCTTGTACAACACATAGACATAAATTATATGACTCATCTATCTATCTATCATCTATCTATCTAGTCTATCTGTTTATTTATCTATCTATAAGATGCTGTAGTTTATAGGAAACATAGATTTTAGTATAATTGTGACAGCTTTCCAGTTTCATTACAAACTTAATTGTAGGTTTAGATGAGTTTTTAAAGTTTACTTTTTTTTAACAAACAAGGAAGATGGTATTATTTTCACTTAATTTGGGAGGGTTGAATGAACTAGTTAGATTGTGTAAAATATTGCCTAGAAATATTAAATGCAGAGGAAGAATATTTAGATATTATTCTTGCAAGACCCTAAGATGCCTATAACAAATCAAAACAAAGAAAACATTGAAAATAATTCATGGAAGAGGACTTGATGGGACAAATAATAACTTTAGCTATTATTGGACTTATAGCTAAACTTGGACTTAGAATTTCAATGATTTGTTGGGAAAGTATCTTAAGTGCCCTCAAGAGAGTATTTTATAGGAAAATGTTCATATAGTCTAAGGTTATAAATATATTCCTCATAAATTTTAGCATATAAATTATAGCAATTATTATATTTTACAATATAATACAAATGTTACAAATACTATTGAATACAATGCTTAATCAATGCAGGCCCTATTTAAAAGATCATGGAATGATTGAATTTTAAATTAATATTCTATGTTTGACTCTCAAAACTCTAAAAGCAAGCATCATACCACACACTGATTCAGACTCCAGAAGTTGTATCTGAGCAGATGGTTTATTTCAGATTTATAAAATTATTTTAAAAATTCCAATTCTCAATATTCATGCAAAATATCCTCCTGTACAATGAAGATATTTTACCAAAAAATTCACTTAAGGAAAGGTGAACTACAACTCCAATGACTCAACTACAACCATCATGTAAAAAAAAGGATTAACACATCTATTTTGTCCAAAAAATCAGGCATTTGAGTCTTCTGATATTCTTGTGGTTATAACAATTTCTGCATGTTTACATTTTAGTGTAAAATGCAGGATTGAGAACCTCTCAAACAAGTACTGAATGTTTAAAGATTAGACATGTTAGCTGAATAAATAAAAATACATATGTCATATATCCATAACATACTTAATTGTATTAAAACCTTCATTTAACTTGAAATTGAGGTAGGTTTTTAACTACTGGTAATTTTTTTCCATGCAAACTATGCAAAGCATTCCCAATATTGGGTTCAACCAGAAAATTACATAGATGTATGAAGAATGGTACTACTGTTTCAACATCTCAGTGTATTTTTACTTGTTATTATCAACTTTTCCTCTGAGACGATGATAATTATGACTAAGATAGATGACAGTGTTGTGGGAATGCATTTATGTATGCTGTGAATCTCAATCTTTAAATAAAAGAGCTGTTTTGGGCCATGGCAGGCACCATAGAAGAAGTAGGAGGAGAAATCAGAGCATAGGTAGGAGAAGCAGGGTGGAGTCAGGCAGATGAGCTGAAGCCACCAAGGAAGAAGCATGTAAGAAACACAGGTGAGCCACGGGCTACGTGGCAGACAGATTAATAGAAATGGGTTGATTTAAAATGTAAGAGCTAGCTAGCAATGTTCCTGAACCATGGGCCAAACAGCATGAAGTTAATATAAGCGTCTGAGTCATTTCTGAGGGCCTGAGTGGGCAGGGGGAGGCTACGCGGTCTCTGGCGGCAGGTCTGTGGGTCTCGGACCCCTGGCCGCCCGGGACAGAGAAACCTCACTACAACATGACAGTATATATCCAATGTGTTGCAAAGGTAGACGAGTCCGAAGAAGTCAAGATTCTGATTAATTTTAATGACAGATCAGAATCTTAAAGACTGGACCACCTCATGGTTTGGCCAGAATATCAAAAGAGAAAAACATTATTTTTTTTCTTGTAATAATGCTTCATTTGAAGAAGTATGATCATTTTTTTCTTTGTAATTACATTTTATTAACTCAGATATTTGTTTTTAAGCATTCCTAGTTACCACTTACCTAATGGTTCTTAAATTTTCTTTCATTTTTAACCCTTTCCTTTAAATTTCCTAGAAAGAAAAGAATTAGGTGCAGATGGAAAGTTTAGCAGTAACTACCTACATGGCTCTGCCTGGCTATGCTTTCACTTTAGTCTAATATAAATTATCCTGCTACCTCAGTTCCATCTCTTTGTCAAACCATCACCCTGTGTGTATTAAATATAAGCTTCTAATTTGAACTGTAGCACTCTAGCACATTAGGTCACAGGCTTATTTTATACTATTTAATTAGAGTGGGTTTATGTTTAACAAGATTGAAGATATCATATGACTTGTTAATGGCAAGGGTACATTATATTTTGTTGCATCAGAAGGGGAGTGAGAAAAGCCTGAAATGAGGTAGTACTACAGAAGGATGGATGCTTAGTAATTAAAGTGAGAGGTGGAGTCATTCTGGGGGAACTCAAAGCAAAGGTTGTGAACAAAAGGAGGACAAAGCACAACTTGTGTAGGAGGGGCATAGCAGGTAGGCTTGACCACCCCATAAAGGTATTTTACAGTGATTGCAAACCATCAGGCCTGAGTAACTCTGACACTGAAGTGCTAGAGTTACTGAAGTGCACAAAAGCAATAACAATCTTAGTAAACACAGAAGTACAACCATACCCCCTATGTTTACTTGTTGTATTTCCCATTTGTACCCCATCATAACACTGGGTGATCTTTTACTGACTTAGTTTCTGGGATCATGATTCTCTTTAGTGTTTTTCAAAACTTTCATGTGTAATGGATACCAGGTGCATCAAAATCTGTCTCCAGAGTGTTTAAAACATAAGAAACATGTTCGCAGTTACATCATCTTTGGATTCAAATTCCTTAGGCTACTTAATATTGTGACAAGAACATTAACACTTGAAGTAACTAATTCCACATGTAACTAAGATGCTTCTTTGGTTTATAGATTTTTTTAATCAAAGTTTTTATAGACCACTTACATATTTTCTGTTTTTTAAAAAAATGTGCCCTTGATAGTTAAAGCCTTAGAAAACAGAAGGACAATCTAATATATTGTACTAACTTCTGAAGACTGATTTGGGGGGGGCACCAGCTCACAAAAATAACATGGAGACTTATTAATTATGAAAGCTGTCAGCTTAAGCTTGTCACTAACTAGTTCTTATAAGTTAAGTTAATTCATATTTTTAAATCAACGTTCTGTCACATGGATGATTACTTCATCTCTTAGTACTGCCTATCCTGTAATCCCAGTGTCTAGCTACTGATGCTTTCATCTTCCCACATTCTCTGATATTGGCCATTAAGCTTTTTATTACACCAGCCATAGCAATACATTTGCACAGTGTACGAATATCCCTCAACAGTGCCCCTTTTGTCTAAATAAAATGGAAGGGTTTTAGCTCTAACATAGTGAAACTATATACAATAGGAACAATTATCAGCTATTGTCTAAATAGAAAAATATTAAATTTAACAATATGAAACTATATACAATGAGAACAATTATCAAGTTTAAATGTTCAGTCCACTTGTATTTCATAAATTCAGAGAAAATTCTCTGTTATCTATTCTCTTAATGGATCTAAAATTTTGTACCTAAATTTATTTTCTTTCATGACTACAAAAGTCAGTAAATATAGCTAGTCTTAAACCCATCAGAGAACTGAGAAGGATATATTACCTGAGTTAACAGGAAGTGCAGAGTAAGCAACTTCTGAAACTATAAGAAATGAAAGAAACAGTTGAATATGGATTGGCGTAGTCATCCACAGTTACTCTGTAACATTGGGATGTCCATCTTTGGCATACATGTCTAGAATATCTGACAGACTTTTCTGTAAAGCAGGAAATTTGAAGGACTGTCCTACTTTTTCTTTGCAAAGTTTGACAGGCAACTTTCTTTACACCCTGCTTGTTCCATTTGGAAAGAATACTGTCAGCGATCAAACCAACAGCAGTTTCTTTGCCAGTAGCAAAGTTTACACAATGAAAGCAAATTCTATGTGGAAGTTCTTCAATACCTATCCTTTTTGAAATGAATTTGTGTTTCCAGGAGCAAACCACATGTGTCTAACTGTCATGAAAAGCCTTATGTTATTAAAAGAGCATTAAAAGGAGTCTTGATAAAGAGCAGAAGGATGAATTGTACAAGCCAGGGGATCAAAGTTATAAAAGGGGAACCCACAAAGACAGCTGACCTGAGCTCATTGATGCTCACAGACTCTCTAGACAGCTAGAGAGCCTACAGGGGATCAACCTAGGCCCTCTGCATGTGGATGACAGTCGTGTAGCTTGGTGTGTTTGTGGGGCTTCTAGCAGTGGAGTTAGGACCTATCCATGGTGAGTGAGTTGGCTTTCGTGAGCCTATTTCCCATGCTGGGATGCCTTCTCAGTCCTGATGCAAGAGGAGTTGCATGGTTCTGCCTCAACTTGATACGACATGCTTGGTTGACTTCCATTGGAGGCTTGCCCATTTTAAATGGACACTGAAGAGGAGTGAATGGGGTGTAGACGGAACATGGAGGAGGGGAGATGGCAGGAAAGGAGGGAGGGAAACTTACTGGTTTGTAAAATAAATGAATAAATCAATAAAAAAATCTAAAGATCTTAAAAGCTATTTTCTGTAGGTCTTTGAAGTGTTTGAAGACCATCTATTTAAGAGAGGTATTTGTTTACTCTTGAAAACATACCTAATATGATTGTAAGTTTGATTATTATAGATGAGTAACTACTAACTTACATTTCTTAATTATACATTACTTTTTAAATAAACTTTATAGGTTAAATACCTTAACAAGTATAGACATATATATGCATTACAATAAAATAAGCTTAAATTTATATCAATATACAAAAAATCCATACCAATATAAAATATTTGAGATTAAAGGTTTCTTATTAATTTACAGTTGATTTAATAATCTACCCTTTTATTTTATCTTTTCCATATCCCTCTTTTACTTTTCAGAAAGAGATCCTTGAATATAATTCTCCTGCTTAGCTTCCTCCCTAATCATGACCAGAAACTTGTAACCAACACCCCTAAATGATAATCCATTGAAATACCAAAAAAAAAAAACCCCAAAAAACAAAAAACAAAAAACCATTCACCCCACCTCTTGAGTATGTAGACATTGTATTCTTAAAATTAATCCCTGCTGCCTTGGAATGACTGTATCTTTAGGGAACCATGAGAAAATTGGGATAATGGTCAAATCCTGGGAGAGCTAGTTGCACTTTTTTTTTTTTTTTTGTTATTTGTTTAGTCTTTGTGTAGAGCATATCTAAAGTCTTGGCTGAAATAGTTCATGAGGTTTGACCATCTCAGTTAGCAGCGTTGATGCTGTATTGGTGGGGGACTTTTTAGTAAACTGTAACAGACATTCGGAGAGGCTGAATTACCTGGGCTATTTGGCTAGTTCTTTTGTTGTGAAAACACACAACCTTATAAAAGTAACATATATATCTGTATTAACACAAGTAATGAATGTGTGGTATACACAATTTAGTTAAAGATTATTTTTTTTGTTTACTATTTGAGCAGGTAAAAGGCATCTAGTAAATTTGTAAGTTTGTTTGGACTGCATAAAAAACCTTTATTTATGACATATGGCATGTAATAATAAGTCAGAAGGACTATGTAGCAAACAAGATTTATCATGTCTCATCCAGTCTCAGCACTGTTCCCAGAATAGAGGGATCATCATATCCATCACCTGTCTTGTAGTCTTTCCTGGTTTTTTTTTGTTCATGTCTGTAGCCAAGTATTAACCAATAAAATCTTACATTAATAATTTGGAAGAAAAACATAACTTTTTGTTTTCTATGGAAACAAAGGCATAAGCTCTACCCAATGAAACATATCTTCTTACTTTAATTTTGAAGTTAAGATATTCATAAAATATAAAGGTTGTTTTAAATAACAGTTCTTATACTCCAGTGTCTTTCAGCAGCTATTGTTTTTTGTACATTAGCATTTAAAAATTTAAAGTCAACAAAGCACCATAAAAGATCTAGACATCCTGTTTATTTCCCAGCCTTATGTGGCTTATTTTTTTAAATATTATTTTACTCTGGTCTTATAGAGTTTATCTTTAAGCTATTTTTATGAACATCTATACCCATTTCTTTATTTTATTTAGCATCTAAGCACATATTAAACATACTGTATCTCTTTAGAGATTTTCTCTTTCTGGACCTGGCTTTCCTAAGCATGGGTAGTGCTCTCTGACCATGTGAGATAAATCTCAAATTACCATGTCAGCTGCCCAGTGGCTCAGTTTAGTGCCTTGTATTGGCAGGTGTTTCAGCAGAGGCTGGTAGCCACACCTTTATATGCTAAGCACCAGCCTGCCTAAGAGACTGCAGGCCTGGGAAGTCACCTCTGGCTCCTGTCCAGAAATTTTCTTAGTTTTTTTAGGCCTTATATTTGGGTATTTAAGCCTCCAATTTGGATGCCATTTATAGACAATTTTTTTTTGGGTAGCCATCTAACTGAAAACAGCAGTCATATTATGTTATGAAAGCTCAGCTTTAGATTAGGCTTGTTTTTAACTGGTTCTCTTTTTATTCTTTTTTGTTTATTTATTTATTCATTTTTTTATTTTAAAAAGGTCTTTTTTTCATGTATCCCCCTGTTCACTCTCCCTTCCCTCCTCTTAATCCCTCCCCATCTGCTTTCAGCCTCTGCCCTCCCTATCTACTGAATCCCCTTCCGAAAAAGGGCAAGAAAGCCCAAAGTAGGTCAATTAAGCATGGCACATAAATTCAGGCAAGTGCAACTTCCTCATCCCAATATCACGAGTGGGTTAGGTGTTCCTCTGCAGGTAATGGGCTCCAAAATGCCAGTTACTGCACAGGAACACAGTCTGATCACACACTTCAAGGCTCCATATACTGACCATGCCAATCAATAGTTGTCTATCCTTAGAGTGCCATCATTTCCAGATGATTCCCCAGTGGCTGTTCCTGATTCAGTGAGCTCCCCAGAACACCATACAGCCATCACTGTGGGAATTTTCCTCATAATCCCTATTCCCTTGCTCATATAGACTTTCTTCCCATTCTTTCAGCTGGACCAGGAGCTCTGCAATGCTCAGCCATGGATCTCTGCCTCCACATCTGTTCATTAATGGATGTGGGTTCTGTGATGACAGTTAGGGTGTTTATTCATTTGATTATAGGGGAAGTCCTGTTTAGGCACTCCCTCCACTGTTGCTTGAAGACCTAGCCAGGGACATCCTGTGAGTTTCTGGACATTTCCGTATCACATGTTCTCTTTCCAACCCCACATTGGCTTCATCTATTGAGATATCCATCTCTCTCTTTCTCCCTCTTTGTTGCTCCTCTCACTAAACCATCTCATTCCTGATTTGTTCCCAACAAACTGGTTCTTTAAAATTCAGTAATTGGTTCTATTTAGGAATAAATGGATGATTCCAATGACAATATTCCTAGGTAACTTTCAGATTTAGAGAAATAAGATTTGAACTTTTTTTTTTAACTTGAAGAGCTTACAAAAGAATGGAGTTATGAGATGTTAGGTAAGTAATGCACCACAATTTTTCATAGTGTTGGAACTCACAGCAGTGTCTAAGATTGAAAGTAAGGAGATAATTAGGAGCTGCTTGTGCAGAAGATGGTTTCAAAGATGAAAATTTTAAGATTTAACTTTACACCAGCAAAGGGCACCCATAGAGTATAAAGCAGAGGACAATGTACTCTGTGTAAAGGTGAACTGGATTTAAAGCCAAGATTCTGCATGCAGAGATTCATAAAGTCACAGAAACAAGAGGCATGGAGATTCAAGTGAGGGGCTGTGGACTGACAAACCATCCACACAGAAATTTGATAGGGAAAATATCCTATTAGGAAAGAATAAAACTACAAACTGGTTAGACTCTTACAGCAGAAAATCATAGGTTTGGTGCTCAACCAAAAAAACGAAACAAAACAAAACAAAACAAACAGACACTTATTTTATTTTAGTTCTGGATAGTGAAACAATCCAGATTAAGAGGTTAGGAGATTTAGTGTCTGATGAGAATACACACATATATATTACAAATGGTGTGTTGATATGAATAAGAGTGACGAAGGAGGTTTGATATAGAAATGAGAGTGATTGAAGGGTGCTTAGAGTCACAGAAATGAACAAGTTTATAAAGGAATATAGAATATTTTCTCAGAAACATTTTCCTAGTAGGAAAAGGTGACTAGAATGGCTAAGGTTATATTGTAAGATCCACGGGGGTTCCGTTTAGAACCAGAAGATCCAAAACTGTTCAAAAGATGACAGCAAAAGTTGAAGGACCCTCAAGATTTGAGTTAGTAAAGAGATTGAAAGATTATGGAGGGGGAGATTTCTCAGTTAGATTGATTTATAGTAAAGAAAAAACTATCTGCTTCTAACACCCAAGGCAGGGAATAAGAGAAGAAAAGAACATCTTGATATCAAAGAGGAAAATGAGATACATTAGCCATGACAGCCTTGATTGTATAGTCCAAAGGAAATGAAAACAAACAAATAAAAACAAACATACTTGGAGACATCTGTAATGAGAGAATATTAAATAATTAAGGATCATAACACGTTCAGAGAAAAGAGTCACAAAAACAAAAAAAGTAAAAGCTAGGTGTTTAGGGCAGTGGTGATTGAGTTAAATCTCCAGTATTAAAACCAAACAACCACCAACAAAAACATCCTCATTACCGTGGAGTCTACCTATTCTCTGTGTCCTTGAATTTATATAACTGTGTGGTTTTCATTAGCAGCCTGACAGAGGGAGCAAAAGGCAAACTATGTGGCTAATGAAATTCTTGGACTTCCTGAGTGGGTCTGAGGTTACGTCAGCTTTAGATAAATTATTTCAGGTTGTCCTAATTTCAAACTTGTAAGGTAGTTATTTTCAAACTCCATTTTACAAGTAGGGAATGTTAGTGTTTAGAAAATTTGATGAAGACTCATGGGGCAGTCTAAGTCAGGTTCATTTGAACAATGCAGTCTATATTCAGTCACATAAATGGAGAAACCAGATGCTATTCTCTATTATATAAATCATAGTACATATTGAATGAAGAAATATGAAGAATTTGACTTGATTTATGTAAGGGGTGAGGTTAGAACATGGTGTGTGTGTGTGTGTGTGTGTGTGTGTGTGTGTGTGTGTGTGTGTGTGTGTGTTTAATATGGAGCTTGGGAGTATGATGGTGAGTGGAGGACGTGGATCAGAAATCTGACAACAAAATCTGGCTATACAGAACATTTCAGTTTTAATACATTTGTTTGTAGCTAAAATGAGATATATGACTAGACACAACCAACAGCACTTTAAGGTTTAGACTTGAATTAAGAGAGATATAGGCATAAAATCTATGCCTCATGCTTTTATCCAGACATATAAAAATAAAATCTCCATTGCAGGAAATATAGAAAAATAGGTGCATATAACGGTCAAAATAGAACATGCATTCAAATTTGAATGCTGTAAGTTTAACTTCACCACAGAAGAATCATAAAACCAAAAGAAAGGAAAAAAATAGGGGCCAGAGTCTTCTGGACTTGAGTGTTTTGTCCATGTCTGAGGATATAAAGTTCCTGCTAATGTACGATTTTACAGGACCCTCTCTATTAGCTCCAGCAGGAGAGGAGGGGATCAGGACCTGACACTGTCCAAGTCTCCTTCCCTCCTCCCCCCCTTCCTCTAATCTCTCATCTCTTAACTTTGAAGTTTGCTGATGTGTTCCTAGAACAACAATTAGATTATCGTCTTTGTATATTCAGAGCAATTCTTTCCATTTCCCTGGATTTTGAACTGCCACCAAATGAATAATTTCGCAATTAAAAGCTACATTGTTTTTGCTTGTGGGCTTTTATGTTCTATTTTTGGTGATGAATCTAGGGGTGCATGCTAGCACATTGTCTCTTAGATGTGGAAATATATGCTGTTTGTTACTTCACATTAATCTTCATTATTTAACATATCATGAGAAATTTGTATGATGTCAGTTTTCACACTTTTAGATAAATAGATGTGAAAATTAAGTGGATGAGGGTGAGGAGGTGTTATTATGAAGCCAAAGAGAGAAGGGGGGAATGAGTTATATGGCACCATAAAGCCAGCTGACAGTTTTTGAGACAGGCCACACACCTGCCTTTCTACCTGTGAAGCAAGGGGCCTGACATTAAAATAACCCAGCATATAGTGTTCATAAAATGAAACTAACTTGTTGTTTAGTGCAAGCACAATTATTCCTGGTGTTGATGCCAGAGAAACGATTTCTCCTTTGAGTACTCATAAAAAGAACAGCACAACACAGTGTAGAACATCATCTAGGAACAGTCTTAATCGTGACATCAATGAATTTTATGTCTCTGTTTGTTATAGTCCTTCAGTGAAGGCCATCAGCACAGCACCAAGGTGAAAATATAGTTTATTAGAAGTGTTTCTGTGGGGACATTCTGTGGTCTACATGTGCGTTTTTCTGTTCATCAGACATAGTCCATTGGATGGCTGTAAGGGTTCTGCTCTGCAGATTGAATTACACTGCAGGAAATCATCCACAGATATTTTTCTCTAACAAAAGTTAGGATGGTTTCCTAGCTACAGTAAATTTGTAGCTGGACTCTCTAACAAGTACTTGGGGTACAACTACTTTGTGTTATTGATGAATAACAGAACTGCATGCTATGTATTTTATGTAGGCTAGGAGTAGGCTAGAATTTCTAATGATGAGAGCTAGACTCTGGAAAGAGCTGGATTACATATGGACTGTTTTTTTCTTTTTACAACCCAGAAAAAAATGGCTATTAGGGAAAGGAGGTAGAAACATCCCCTCATGAGGCAGTTTGGAACCTACATTAACTCTGTGATAAAATAACAAAAAGGTCTCCTTGATTCTGGCTGTAATAACTTCAGCCTAAAGGGATGAAAAAGTATACTGTGTGTGCTTAAATACTCAGAGCAATTATGAAACTCAGCATGGTCTCTGTTGACCATTTAACCTTGAGCACTATAATTTCAGGGTAAGTTTCATAAAATAAATTGGCTGCAAACACATACAGTAAATAAGTGAATGAAGTTTGTCAAGATTGAATTATTAACAAAATAGCATTATAAAACTAATGAAGTAGTTTTATTGGAGTTGAAAAGTAGCACTTTTTTTTTCCGGAAGAAATTAAATATTATACAAAGTTAGAATTGAATGATAATTGAGATATGGTTTCATTTTTAGCTTAGCAATATTTTTATTTTTAGATGAAACTTCAAAATGCAGTTAATAGATTACTCTTTTAGTATGAGAATAGACTTAACATTGTAGAAACAGCTATGGTAAAGAGTCATTGCTTTCTAATATTGTACATACATTATATATTAATGATTAGGTTATAAATTTCACCATTTATATTTGTCTTTGCTATTTTATCTTAACTCACAGCACTATGTCCAGAACATAGTAGATACAAATAGATTATATAGTTGTTATTTTATAATGATATATTCAGTAGTGATAAAATATAAGCAGCAGCAAAAATGTCATTGCCTTATATAATATAAATATTATTCATTTAAATGAATAATTTTAAATTTCAAATTGCTGTAATTTGCATATTAATCTTTCATTGACTTTACATTCCTTTTTAAACTATAGGTTGATAGATATTAATAATGGTCTTTGGTTACTGTGGTTGATACAGAAGCACAGTTTGGTTTGGTCTTATGAAATAATAAACCTCTGAAAATTAGTTCTAAGTAAAATATATCATCTAATTATTCTCCAACCTATTCATTCTGTATTTGTGGCTATCATTATGGTAATTAGAATATGGCAGCTGACACATGCTTCTGAATGCTTTTAGACAGTATACTCATTATGTATTTTTAAAGTTTATTGATTGTCAAATATTAATCAAAGTTCTTATAGGATCAAAGTACAAAATTAGAAGCTTGAATTTAAGTCCAGACAAACTCTCTTATACCATTTGTATACTTTCTAGGAAGACAGCAAATTAAGTGACTTCTCTCACAACATCTCATCTAAAATGATATAAATAATGGAAACTTTATCTCTGAATAATATTCCTGCCAGTGCCACCAACTGTTGAATGTTAACTAGAAGATTTGACAGGTGTGGAGATTTCCAGTCACCTTCAAAATTGAGATTTAGAGATGGAAGTCAAACAGTGCATACACTAGCAAAATCAACATCCCAACCATCTGGCAATAGAGCAAACATGTCATTCTTTCCACCTTTGATTGGCAGTGTTTATAGAAATGGATGATTTTAAATACCATTTCTGATCCTCATACAAAACTATTTTGGTTTACTTAGCTTCATTCTGCTTCTATGAAGTCTAAGTTTGTCCCTTCTTGCTCCATCATTGCTGAATTCCATGCTGACACTTCATTCCAAGCTCTCCTGTTCTGGCACCCTTTATTAATATATTAACTTCTAGCTCCTGCTCTGCTGAACATTCACAAGAGAGACTGAGCATCTGATTATCTATATAGTAAAGCTGAAGTTCCCAAAGTAAAAGAGAATCATTACCTCAAAATGTTAGTTTTGTCCTTTAAAATGTTTTAGAGTTATCATGCATTTGTAAATGATTGCTCACTGGTTTACTCAGGAAATATTTTATGGATTTGTTACCAAACTCAGTGACCTTAAAATTATTTCTCTTATGAATCATCAGAGTTTATGCTCATCTATGAAGTTTTTGTTTAAAAAGAGCCTTTTTCCAAATGATTCTGGTAGAACTTAGTGACAGCAGAGGTCAGATTCTCTGAGGCTTTTACACATATGTAATTTCTCTCCTTATCTACTGAAAATTCTTAATTTTAAGAAATTCTAGATTGAACTCAACAATAGCAATAGTAATAACTGAGTTTCTAGATGGATGTTAGCAATCACAAAAGCTAAAAATGCTCTGTCAACCTATATGTTTATAATGGAGAATAAATACTCAAATAAGAAAAAAAGACCATTTCCTATCATTTTATATTTTTTCTACATTAATATAAGATAGTAAAATTTGTTTTAATTTTTAAAAACCAAAAATTTTGTATTTTTATAATATTTATCCTGTCTTTATATCTTTTTTGTAATACAAAACTAGCATAATGACAATTTTAGACTTGGAATTACTTTGTCTCATAAGGCTTTGTTGAGGCTTTTGATTTTTATATCACAAGCTTTTTGTGTATATATTATGATTTCCAGTTTTGTATTTTTATAGGATTTCTATCTGTGCATATTTGTATTTTTGTTTTACTTATTAAAAGTTAATTACTAATTAATCAATCAGCCAATAATATATCCAGGCCACACTTTCCCCTCTCACAGATCTTCCCAGTACCTTACCCCCATGCCACTCTGTTCCCTTCCCCAATCTATTCCTCCTTTTCATTCAGAAAAATGCATGTTTCTCATGGATATCAACAAAAGATGGCCCATCAAGTTGCAGTAAGACTTGGTATATTGCACTGCTTGGTGTATTAAGGCTTGTCAGCATAGCCTATATATGTTTTTTGAGCTTCCTAATTTACTCTTTCTTTTTCTTTTTATCTAATTTTATTTCACTATTATTTTTGTTGCCTTTTGTATTCTAATGAGAGAACAAAGGTATTGTTTTGGATGAGTGATGAACTAGGGGAAATCTCAGAGGAGTTGGGGGAGGGGAAATCATAATCAGAATGCATTACATTAAAATACTATTTTCAGTAGAAAGGAAAAGGAATGGCAACATAAACATATGAATGAGGTACATATAGGTTATTCTCCAGAAAGGAATGCAGCCTTGATGAAAAGAGCCAGTGTGGAAGAATTTGAAGAAAAAAGCTATTGTTAAGACATCACAAAAATGCTATCAAGAAAATGTCTTCATGACAAATTGAGTTCGAGAGAGGATAGATACATGTCTGACATCACTAATGCTCACTGTATGTCACGTCTAAAGTGCCTCCCAAAGATATGTGTAAATTTTTGTCCTCATCATAATGTAACTGGGAGGTAACAGAAACTTTGGGAATAGGGTCGATGGGTCTACATCTGCTAACGAGAGGGATTTGGTTCTTTTGATTGCTAGGATGAGAAACTTGTTCAACTGTGCTCTTTTCATCTTCTCTTTAATTCCCAAGCATGAGTTAAATAAGCACTTTCCCTCACTCATGTTTCTACCAGTGTATGCTACTTCACCACAGCCCCACATGACAAAAGAGCAACTCAGTGTGACATGTCACCTCTCAAGCCATGACTCAAAATGAACTCGCTTTTGTTAATAGAACTTAGAGTTTCCTGTCACAGATATTTGTGTAGTATGACCGATAGAATACTACCAAGACACCAGAAACGTCATGGGCCTTCTAAAAATATAAATTACAGAGAAGACAAAATAAAGTACAAGGAGCATCCAAAAATATAATTTATCGGTTGACAGCAGAAACAAAGTTGAACAAAGTTGTAGATATGTCAAAAAGTTTGAAAGTATGCCAAATTGATGTGAAAGTTAAGGATTTTGTGACTTTTTGTGAGTATAATTTTCATTAAAAATGTAGAGATACAAATCGAGCTATAGTTCACATAGATGAGAAGGAATTAGAAAAAAATGATACCAATTGTGAAAATTTATTTTTAAATTTTCATGATTGGAGTCTATAAATTTACAAATGTAAAATGGCTTGAAAAGGTTAGAGAAATATCTAATTGGCTGGACTAATTCAAGCACAGCCTATATGAGAAAGAGGAAAGGAGACATTTCCTGAGGATTGGAATTCTCCCACAAACACATACAGGAAGGAGGTGGCCACACACTCTCCCTTGCAGCTTCCCTTCTATGTATGAAGTAATAAAAGAGATGTTGATGTAGAAACTATTAAAAAATCTTTTACAAAGTCTGAGCTGATCGACGATCAGATTGAAAATCCTGAATATGTCAGATGTAGCATCCACCTGGTTAAGAATAAGCAGCACAGTAACTGAGGAAACTTGGTGACCAGAGGCTGTTTTTAATGCTCACACTGGTGCTCACCATGACACTCTTTATGAGGTTCTCAGGTATTTATTGTGCTCAGGCCTATGTGTTTAGAACTATATTAAGTTTCATAGGTTTTATGGGGGAAAGAAAAAAAGACGAGTCATCAAGGAGCCAGGTTTCTGTTACATCAGGAGCATTATGTCTATTTCAGGCCATTGTCTTGTTTTGCTCAGCATTTCATTGTAATGTGTTCCATTTGGTGCTCATATGAGAGCACCTTTTCATTTCTTTGCACCGTTCTGGGATGTCATCTGTATTTTGTGAATGAGGAAATGATACATAATGTGAGCATACTTTTTCCTCTGCTTGTGCTTTCTGATATTACTAGACTATGCTTATTGATGCTCCCTACTGTGAGTATCTCCTTCCCAGTACCTCATCACCATGGTGCTTATACTCAGGTGAAGTCCCTGTAAAAGATCAAAACTGCAGTACTGGTAACAAAGCTCATCGTGTTGACTGTGAGAATGACACACATTTTTAGCATATCATGCCATCTATATACTGCTCTCACAGCTGTGTAGTATCAAAATATTCCTAAATCATTATTACTTCAAATGTTACTATTTTTATCCCATTATCTAAAAACGTCTCGTTTCCTCTGGTTTTGTAAAACTTAAAATATAATTACTTAGTGTCTCAATTATCATGACATATTCATTCAATTAATAACTTGTTTATAGTACATTAACACATAATACATAATATGAATAGAATTAGCAAGTTGGAAACATATTGCCTTAAACCAAGAAAATTTTTGTCAGAAAGACAAATGTTTTAGAACGTTTTAATATTTTTTCAAGTTCTCAATCTCCACATCATTCCTATTTAAGTGGCTCTTTTTCTACTTTGATATTAGGAACAATTTCATTATCTCATCAGTTTACCTACTGGGGCAATAGGTAGAGACTTAGAATAAATGGCGTTCCCAACTGTGCAGTAGTCACTTGCTTCTTGCCATGGACATAGACTAAGTCCATTCAGAATGAAGTGAAGAACTTCTATTTTCTGGTTGGGAGGACTTGATTTTCCACTTTTGAAGCTGTGGTGTGTAAGCATGAGGTTTACATCTGTGGATATCCAGCTGAGACCAGAAACAGCACAGGAGAAATGCACGGTAGATTATGGAATATTCAGTCCATTCTCTGACTAGACTGCTTTGGTCTGGTCATTTCAAACCTATGAACAATTAGAACCCTTTAAAGTTTGTGATGGTTGATTTTTATGGATAACCTTGAGAAGGCAAAGACTGTCCAGATTAAAAACCATTTCTG
This sequence comes from Phyllotis vaccarum, assembly GCA_033318265.1. Classification (NCBI taxonomy): domain Eukaryota; kingdom Metazoa; phylum Chordata; class Mammalia; order Rodentia; family Cricetidae; genus Phyllotis; species Phyllotis vaccarum. Next base: position 19,699,512 of record JARWLC010000015.1, on the reverse strand, counting down.
AATGTGCCTGTAAAAGCATATGTAGATAAAGGCAGATTAGCATCCAAATGCAGATTCTCTGTTGAGGAGGAGCCATTTCCAGTGTGAATGGCCACAGTCCAATCTGCTGAGAGTCTCACTAGAACAAAAGATGGAAGAAAGATAAGTTATCTTTCTTTCTTTTGACATACTATAAGAAAGCTCAGGTATCTCAAGTTGTTTCCTAAGGTTGAAACTAGGAATTGTATTGTCAGCTTCCCAAGTGTTCAGGCCAGACTGGCTTTCCTTAGTTGTGCATTTGAAATGGAAAATTGTGGATTTCTCATCTCTCATATTCATATGATCCAGTTCATAATAATAATAATTACTTAGTACAAAATTTAAAGCCTATCCTACTTGTCCATTTTCCCTGGAGTCTTTTATACACAGCATATACAGTATACTCCAAATTATTATAAAATTAATTTTGAAGACAGAAAACTAAATGATCAAAATTCAATGAGACACTGATATCTAACATTCTCACACCTCAGTTTTCTTCTGTGAATAGCCACCAAACACTCAAATCTTATGTAATTCAGCAATGCATGTGGAATAGCTACCACGTGCTGAATTTATGGTCAGAGAGACACTGTTAGATGGTTTTTTGCATTATATATATATATATATATATAATGTGTGTGTGTGCGTGTGTATCCATAATATAACTTTAGATTTATGGATCAGTGTAATACCCTTTAGGCTGATCTGGGCAACTTCACTCAGATAAAATTCAGATCAAATTTGATAATCAGGAGACGCGTATTAATAGAAAAAGAAAGAATTTGTGTGCCTTCTGTGTGAAAGCTTTCTTGCTGGATTACATCACAAAGATTTCTATTAGTTTGCAAATGGTGATTTGCATCAAAATTCTGACTTTATTTTAAAAGTTATCCCATAGTAACAACAACAAAAGTGAAGAAACAAAATCCATCTTTACGTCATGCTGTTTGTTTGTTTTATTAACATTTACCTATTGCCCAGTCACCAGGTGACAGATCTGATCTAAACTCAGAAGCAAAAGTCTTTTTCAAAATAGATAATTAGCAATGACATTGCTGTGCCGCCATCTGTGAGTACTAGAACTGCTGCCTTTATTTAATATCTCTGCTACCAACTTTGAGCTTTGAACTTACAAAGATTATTTCTACACCCTGTTTTCAGGAGGTATCCTCATTCAATCTTAGACTTGAAAGTTCCAGTCTATTCCCCTCTTCTTCCTTCCCACAGGAATGGTGCTGAGGAAGTATTGTGCATGTCATGACTGAATCTAGAATCATAACTAAATCTAAGGATGTTTACATCTATGAATATTTTCAGAAATCTTTGTGTTTTATAAAGATTTGTAATAAAATTTCAATATATTTTCACATTATGAAATTTTATTTAAATGTCTCTCTTCTCCTTTTAACTCTTTCCGCAGCATTTGGGAAAGTTAGATTTCCTCAATATGATCTATGATTACATTGGGAAATAGCCATATTAATAAAAAAAGAGCTTATGAATTTCATGTATTTTCCATACTCAAAATCAACAGAGAAGTAAAAACAGAATGCTCAATCTATCTTTGCAACTTCAGAAAATTGGAAATAGATAGACAGGAAGAAAAATTGGAGTGTTTTCTTTTAGTTTTCAATATAGCAGCTTCTAAGTTTCTCATACTAATTTTATTTAATGTTAATGTAGACATTTTACATAAAATGACCCTCTGCTTTGTACATATTGAACTGATAAAAGGAAGAAGACATCTTCTTTCCACTTGACCATAGAATTATTTTTTAATAATTAGCAAATTGTAACAACAAAACTGATGTTTGCACCTGGATTTTCATATGTTGGCATCTGCATTTTCCTTAAATGACTTAAAGGATACTTTGTAGAAGTCACTTAGCACAATCCTGGTCATGTACTTAAACCAGAACTTAGGAGTTCTCTTTATAGTTGCTCTCAAATTCAATAAAGACAATTTTCTGCTCATATTTATTTCTTATACATACATATAAATGTCTGAAAGGCATTTTGGAATCGAGAAATAGAAACCAGTGAGTTGTTGTTCGGTAGCATAAGGGTTATAAGATTTAGATCTGAGAAGACCAAGAAAATTCTATTTCCTGATCTGTTTTCTCCAGGGATGTTTTGAAGATTAATGTGCCTCTTTCAGGGAACTAAGGAACATTTAGAGCACTAAAGAAGTCATTTAGTAAATGGTGCCCTTGGGACTTGAAAGAGTTAATATGTCTCTCACAAGGTGAGCAATGTACTCTCAAATGTATGCAAGGATCAGCACCAGAGCTTATAAAGCCTAATAAGAACGTTGGTTAAAAGCAGCTGCAGTCCATAGCTTTATTATTTATTACTATAATCTTAAGTCAATGTATTTGCTGATGTCTAGCGGTTGCATTATAAGTAATATGGGCAAATAAGAATCTTCTCATTTTAAAAGTGAAAACATGTGATACTATGAACATTGACCAAGGGGTAATGTTGTAAATATGTAAATGTTAACTAACTGTACTCCATTTCAAGGAGACAAATTATAGAACTCTAGACCTTCACTCCAAAGACCAAATTACTTAATTAAAATTAGACTGATATGGGATCCTTTATAGATTTTCTCCCACAAACAGAAAGAAAACATGTTCAATTTTTAAGAAAATTCTGAGAAAATTCTCATTCCACAATAAAATTTAAGAAACCATAAAAAGAAAGACAGCAAAAAATTAATAAACTTTTTTCCATAGGTGTGATAATGTGTTTTGGATTTTTGTTGTTCTTGAAATTTTCATTTTCTCTTATTTCTTGCAAAAAAAAAAAAAGCTTATAAGACATTGGCATTATAATGGCCAGCAACACTGATTTTCTGAATGTGTATTATAATATTTCTATTTCGCTCACTTGTCTTGGAGAGAGAAATTTGAGCATCACTTCATGGCTTATACAAAGGTAAGAATGTTATTGTCTCAATAATTCTCATGAAGAACCAGATTACCCCTCCCAGTTTATTTCTCAGTAAATTCACTGGAATACAGACAGGAGGGGACCAAGAACGGCAGGGAGCTCAGGCTATTTTCCTGCCCTTTCTTTCCAGCATTCTTTCTCTGACTGGCACAATTTTCCTTCATGGCTTGATGTGCTTTTTCCAATACAAAACCACTCAAATACTTACCCAGTGTTCACTTCAGAATGTACATTCATTCAGCTATAGCCACATGCCTTTCTCAAGAGACTTCTTTCTGCTCTGACCAAGAGAAATTTGAATTTATCCTCTGTTGCTCACAGCAGTAGTGATGGAAACACGTCAGACCCCTTATATTTCATCCAGCCACTCGTTCTTCAGATGTTACCTCACAGATGTTCCCCAGAATCCACTCTTCTAAGCTATAATGTGGTCCTCAGTTAATCTCACATTTTTTTTTCAATAGCCTCTGATGTTTTGAGGGGGAGGTCTGTCATTTACAATAAATCTGGAATTATGAATTCAGACTTCAGATTCATATATACCACTAATTTTAAAATCTTAGCTCTTTACACTATAATTTTACCTCCTATAATGAAGTAATTTTGTGAAGACAATATCAGTTAACAACAACAAACCAACCAACCAAACAAACAAACTTCAGGTTGAGCATGGTGGGTTGAACTCATGCAGAGCTTTCTTGATCTACCAAACAAAAATTGTCATCTATCCCCACAAAACTGATAGGAGATATCATTTGTTTGTTTAATTTCTTATTGTTTTGGCATAAACTCAAAGGGTCAAACATTTTAAGATTATACCTCAGCGTGAATTTAGTAAAGGAGATGAGCTCAGGTAGAAAAGTGTTAACAACAATCACTATCTGAAGAGAATGTCTCAGCTTCAATGTCCTCAGACAGAATCATCCATGTCGGCAGTTCATGTTTGTTTGCCACACTTCAGGAAACCCCCCTGAATTACAGATGAAGGTTAACAATGCAGAAAACTAGAAAAAATATAAAGGAAACATAACCTCAAAAGTTGTTAGTGGCAAGTTATAAGATAGAGGGAAGTAATTTAAGGGTGATGGAATTTCTTATTTTAACTGTTGTAATGGATACATAATGATGTATTTTTGAAAATCCGCACCACTTAACATCATTAGCACAACATATCTCAATACTGTAAAATTAAAAAAAAAAAAAACACCAGAATCCCAGTGCAACACACCCCATGAAGTGTAATGAATGAATGAATGAATGAATGTAATTTCATTAAATGTGAACCACATCAACATACTGAAGAAGTTAAATTTTCTTTTCTCAAAAAGTGTGTTAAAGTTTTAAGTTCCTATATCAGTATTAACTTATGTGGAAATGAGCTCTTTAGAGTAACAGTCATTTTTGAAATATAGCTAGACTTTTTTCCACTTCAGTCATTGGTGTTCTCACAAAAATTGGAAAACCTGGGGCACACACAATGTGAAGGTGAAGAGAATAGACAGTAGATATTAGAAGCAAGTAATTTTCTTCAGGACAATCATCAGATAGCACGTGGCCCTGTGGAAACCTAGACTTCAGATCACCATAATACAGAGCCCTGGGGCAATTGTCCTTAAAAGTACAGACAAGTAGAATGAAGTGATGGCTCAGAGATTAAGAGTACTGGCTGCTCTTCCAAAGGTCTTGGGTTCAATTCCCAACAACCACAAGATGGTTCACAACAATCTATGATGAGATCTGGTGCCCTCATCTGGTTCAGAGGCGTACATGCAGACAGAACACTGTACACATAATTAATAAATAAGTTTAAAAACATACAGAAAAGTATAGTCTTTACCTTTCCCCTCTGCATGGAAACTTCTCTTTGTACCAGCTGAAGACAACTTAGTCTGGATAGACACATTTAAAAATCACTCACGTGCCAATGATTTGGAATACACTGTAGAAAAGGCAGAGAGAAGTTGTAAGAGCTGGAGAATCCCGGAGTTTCCTGTGAGATTGTTTCTCCTAGTAATATCTCAAGCTACAATCATAGATTCTCAAAAACAAGACTATCCAAATGTGATTATTATGGTGGACATGCCAAAGAGCATGTAAAAAATTCAGGAAGCCTCAACCCCACACAAAGAGCTACAGCCCTCTAAAGAAAGCTGGAGGTAGAAAAGGTGGTCTTCTCTAGGGAAGAATATACCAATTGGTTCTCTAGTGTCAGCTGTTCAGAGAAGTAAAAACCAACAAAGCAAATTTAAGAAACATCTAGAAAAGCAGTGACGTGCATTTCTAGTAGGTTTATTTTTCCTTATAAAGAATTTATTTGGTTTAAAATAAGAGGCAAGAAAAGCTGTAAGTCACGATTTAAATATAAAATTACGTTTCTTTAGATGAACCTAATGGGTTATAATAAGTAATTTTATTAAATAGGTAGCCTTATATCTGTTGAATTTTATAAAGATTTGACAGTTTCAAAAGTTTTTGATTTTAAAATGTTATACAAAAATATTATTTCATTGACCCAGTCTTGAGCCCTTTGATAGGCTTTTCTGACTGATATAAGAATTTATCTTGAAACACAGTATTTTGACCAGATTTTATAAAGCTAATAAAAAGACCACCAATAAATAATATTTGTGATCAATATTTGTACTCTATACTTGTACTCTAGTGAGCAAGTTTACTATTCGTCTTATTCACCGGTGTGTGGATTAAAATTCCTGGCTATTTTACCAGTAAATATTTCACCAGCACAGCTGACAAAAAATAAATATGCTTTAAACAATGTACATAGAAAGGAGGTTTTCCTACTTTTACACAAAGATATTAATGGTGGTTAAAAGACTACATGAAACTTCTAATGCCGGATACATTGGAGCTATCAATATAGGTACCCAAATTAGTGCTGTTCAGCACATCTACAGGAACATATACATGCACACACTTATTATGTATGTCTTTGTCAGAGCCTTACTCAGAGCAAGCACTTAGCAGTGAGCATGCTGAGAAAGTTGATGTGATTTCTTTTCTTCCCGACCTATCAAACAGGATGCCCTAGAAAAATGACTGATTTCAGTTGAGGGTCTTTAGAAATACAAGATAAGCTTAGAATACTATGTTGTGCTTTGATTATACAGGTGGCATTTGCTTAAAGGTTATTAAAACATGAAAACATGCCCAAACTTCAAAACTAAAACAATTTGAGCAATTAATAAAACTGATAGTAATTGGATTAAAAAGAATATAATAAATGTTCTTGGATCCATGTTTGTCTGGTTATACAATTAAATAAATGACTATTCACATACATCCCATTCTTATGGAATAATTCTAATTAATAGATGTACAGTCAGAGATGAACAGAAGCCATAACTAAAGCAGACACATAGATATTAATGAAGTTCAATCAGTGACAATCAAACACTGTGAATAAAATAAGATCTCTTCAGTCTTAGGCCATGTCTTCTAAAATATTTATCAACTACAAAGCTAAAATCTCATTTTGGGGGGGGGGGGACATTCATAAGACAGACAGAAACCATTATATCCGAATGATCAAAGTAAATACCTCCAGTAATAAGACATATCAATGTCAGCTATCCATGATGTGATATACTGAGAGGAGCACATTACCTTGTTTGTCTTCTCCAAGATCTACAACCTCAATTTAATCATGGAGAAACATCATGCAGACCCAAGATGAGTAATATGTTAGGAAACAATTGATCAATGCCCTTCAAAGATAAGGTCATGAGAGACTACTCAAGATTGAGCTGCTGCAGACAGGGAGGCTATAGAGACAACATTCACAAAGAGAAAAGATAGAACAGAGACCGTTGGGGGCCGGGGGATTGATATATGAATGAGTTTGGAGATTTGATTTTACATGTGTAAATGTTTATTTCTTAGTTTTCATAACTATGTGTTTGTTGTGCAAGATATCAGCATTAAGGAAATTACTATAGATATAGAAAAAAATCTATTTTTAAAAATATTTCCTGTATAATTAATGTTATTTAAAAAAAAAAGTTCTAAAAGGCTAATAATGGTGTCCTTGGAAGAAAAAACTAATTTCTAATTAAAACTGGCACACTGGAATAACTGAAGACGTATGACTGACATAGACCACACAGTCCCTCAAAACTGAAATAATGATAATTAGAAGGAAAAGAATCAAGTATTAATAGACTAAGGTGGGGAGATCTTTTAGGTGTTAGGCCGTTAATTATAAAGACAATAAAAAGAAATAAGAAAGCCAACACAGGAGTAGAAAGTATAAAGCATTACAATTAAAAGGCTAATTTTACTGTCAGAATTATTTTAGAAATTAAGACATCACCATACTTTTGTTTATGACAATATGGTTTCATAAATGTTTTATTTTTGGTTATTTTAATCAAATACTTTTATAGCAGAATAAATTAAATTTCTATAGAAATATTTTTAGAATCTTGGAGGTTGAGGAAGAAAGGGGAGAAAAGGAGAGTGTTTGGAGACAATAAAGAAGTTAAATGTGAAAAAGAAAATATATATTTTAGTAGCAACACTATAGAAATTTTATAGTAAAAACAAACAGATTATAAGTGAAACTCCCTTAGCATTCAAATATTAAGAAAAATTATTGATATCTTAATACATATTATATTCTAAAAGTTAACCCCTGGTGCACTTATTTTAGGAAGCTCTTAGAGAATTATCTCAGAACCAAGGGAAAAATGAAAGCATATTAAAATAATGGAGATATTAGGAACATGAATATTCAATAAAGGAGTAGTTTAATAAATAGAGCCAAATTTTTATTTTACTATTATAAATTTTTATTTAGATGCCATAGTAAGAAAATACATAATAAATTGCAATATATTTAAAATATGGGAGAAATTACCCAAGGAGTCCACTTGAAAATCAGTACCATCAATGTTAAGATAAGATGTTAAATACAGCAGAAATGAAGATTTTAAGGTAATCATCTTATTTCAGTTCCATTAATAGACCATTTATTGGGACAGAAGATAAGGCTCAGCTGTTAAGAGTGCACACTTGTTCTAGAGGACATAAGCTTGAGTCTCCACATCTGTATTATGGTTTACAGCTTTTTGTGACTCCATTACCAGAAGATCAGATGTCCTATTCCTGCTTCCACGGGAACCAGACACAAAAGGGGCACATAGACACCTGACCATGGTTAATATGTATTTACTTTTATTGTTTTTTCTTGAGAATTTAACAGCATCATTTTTTCCCCTCTAAACACTCCATGCACCTCTCTTTGCTCTCTTTCAAATTTATAGCTTATTGTTGTTCTATATATATTTGTATATGTACATAGATATATATTTCCAAATACATAACTACAACAACCCAAGTCTGTATAACGTTATTTACATGTGTGTTTTCAGGGCCTGGATAACTATTTGGTGTGGTCTTCATGGGAAAGAGTGTTTCTCCCACTCCTGGCATTCAATTGCCTTCAGTTATTGTCATAATCAAGACAGTACTAAACTTCATTAAAAATATTAATGTTTGGATTAGAAACAGAACTAGAGCCATAGGTTTCCATGCTTTATTTGGTAGAACAGATGCTCATCTGAGATATTTTCCCAGTTTGTTGGAGAAATTTTCTGTATCTTATTCCTAGAGATAAAATGAATGATATTCTCATAATAAGTTCATAGAGAGCACATTTTTGCATATTTGTCTTATGTGTATAAACATAATAATTAATATCAGGAAGATAAGAAATTTAGCATTGAGTTTCTAACTTCAGTTAATTGGGGTAGTAACTTTATGATTTCTGAATTACAGAAAAACAAGAAGATATAATCAACTTTCTATTTTCCACATAAACTGCAATGACAGATTGAAGATAGTATGTTTGAATCTAAAATCTAGTGTAATTGGATGGTATAGGTAATTACTTGGATTATTTGTAGAACGCAAACCATTTCATTAAACACATTAAAATATTTTAATTGGATATCAAATTTTCCTAAAGAACATTCATCTGGGATTCTCAAAAGATATTCACAAGATACATTCACTACAGACTTCCAACCTGGACTTTCTTATTTCTTATAATTTTCTCTGCTGTTCTTGAGCATCAGACATGAACAATTGTCAGATTTCTGTTATTATGTGATGCAGTTGAGGCAATAAACTTACAGAGAAATTTTGACTTTGACTCAGTTTTGAAGGTTTAGTTTTTAGGTAGCCTTCTATTGTTTGGGTGTGGTGTTATAGGATCTTGTGGCTGAAACATGTGGTAATGTAAATGTTTCATCTCACGGCAGATGCAAACATCAACAAAATGAAGAGGAGGCATGTGTCTTCAGTATGAAAGCAGGAGCTTATGACCTAACTTCCTTTCATTGAAACACTGCCTCACAAACTTGCAGTTGGCTGGGACCAAGTCTTCACCACATAAGCCTTGGTGTGTGTGTGTGTGTGTGTGTGGGGGGGGGATTCTAACTGTATCAGCTGTGAAGGTTTGTTTTTATAATGTTATAATTATTCCATATACCTTTCAAACTTCCATACATGGAAAAAATAGTAATAAATAATATTTGAAGTAAATTATATATTTTTCAGGAAGAACATCCATAGAATATTTGATTCTGTAACAAAGCTATAACAGAAATCTCTATTAAAATATTTTGTGTCAAGGAATTGGAATACATTCTTGTCAGAATGCTGTAATAAGTAGAATAATATTCATGGCTAACATTTCATATGTGTGTGTGTGTGTTCTCTGCAACCAAAATTATTGATATGTAGATTTCTTTACCTCCTTTTAAATGTAGCATTTATATAGAAATAAATATTTCATTTTTCTCTGACTTTACCTCTAGGCACAGGCATATCTTCAACAATATTTTTTTTTCTATGGAGAAAATATATCCTTCCATAAATGTCACATGAACATCTTGCTTTTGCACAGTTGAAACATAAGTAAAGGCAAAAAGCCATCGATGCATGACAAACTTTACAAGGTAAGCAGATGTTAAAACATTTTCTACAGCTAGCCTCTGGCTCCTGCAACTTCCATCCTAAGAACAAGGAAGAAGAAACACTTTGGAGAGCAAGAGATGATGTTTGCTGAAGGCACAGAACATGACAACCAGTTGGCAGTCATTAAATCATATGTGCAACAAGTATGATTTCTAATTATGTTTAAATGGAAATTTAATCTTAGGTTGCCTTTTATAAACATCACTCTTCATCATCAAGTTACAGTGAATATTCCACAGGGATTTTAAGAATATATAATAACCTTAAATAATTATCAATTAACCTGCCATGTATAATGTTATTTAATTAAAAGCCCTACATGAAATTCTTTGTATTTAACTAAAATACATAAACATTGGTATATAACCTCATAACTGTACAGTGGGGAGCAGTAACCTTGGAGATTTACTTGAGTTCTGGCTCTGTGGAATAAGAAAGGTTACTTAAATATGCTACCCATATTTAACCTTTGTTCTATCCAAATGAATTATTACTAAGTTATATATCTATTCAACTATGAATGAAAGTACGGGCGATACCCGATTCAGCTATAACAGTGGCCAATTGAAAAGATGGTGATAGGCAAATTCTACCATCGATGCTGCTGCTTCTTTGCAATGTGGCTTTTTTTTTTTTTTTCCTCAAGAATCTGAAATTGACCTTGGGAAGTTTCTTTAACTCACAAAAAAAGCATGCATTTTATTCTGTATAACTTCAAATTTTACAATTCTTGATGGTACTTTCTCAACTACAGAAAAATTGTAGCAAACACACTGTTAAATAAAACATCTTTTTCTTAAAATTGTGGTTACTTAAGTGAAGATTTTAATGTCTTCATTTATTCTTTAACTTCATAATGAAGGTAACAATATCTACCAATATATCTACTATGAACAGTACACCAAAAAGATTTAATAAAATATTCAGAATTTAATGAGCTCCCAATAAAATAAAGGCATTTTTATGAAAATAATTTGATTCTATAATATTGATTATTATTCATTTTTTATTACTTAATGACTAGCATGTCTGGGTTTAAGAATGTCTTAAAATCTAGCAACTAATATTTTCTTTCAAAAATTAGCTACATCTTGAAAAATATGCAATGAAATTGTTACAAGCCTAATAGATTTTTAAAAATAAAATTAACTTAATTTATTATTATGTTTAATCTAAAAAAGAAGATAGGGTATTGGGAGTATTGATCTGCCTTCTGATAAAAATGTTTATGACTTGAGTTTTAGCCCATGCAGAGAAAATTCTTCATTCATGAGGGTTATTTTGTGAGTTTTAATTAAAATTCCATTTGTAAAATCTCTATATGAGGGTAGTTGGAGCAATGAACATCTCAGTAGGAAGATATTTATAGCAGCTTCAGATGTATGAAAAATACTATGATGACATTGATTAAAGCATTATTGAGTTGAGAGATTTCACATTTGACATTTTAATAGAACAAATCCCTGTTTGCATACATGGCAATTTCATAATGACAGTTTCAATCAAACATTTTCATTTCTCTCTGGAAAATTTTTTGTATAAAGTACCATGTGAACAAGCCTTAATCATACTCTTAAGGTCTTCATTGTATGTTTCTTAAGCTTATTATAAAATAAACACATAATACAAGGTCAAGCCCATAAATTGAGTCTGAACTTGAAACAAAAAGGGTGATGGTCCAAAGTGTTATACTTCAGAAAATTACTAGAGTGTTATATAATTATTTGTAAAGAGAATCAAATTCAAAACTTTAAGAAAATCTGGGAAACCGTTATCAAAACCAATATAGAGTAATTTCTTCAGCGTATTTTTCAAATGGTATTTTATTCGATCTATTTTGATCTATTTTTTAAGCTTCAATTTCTCAAGAAAACAAGTTGTACAACTTATGGTACTACTCTAGGAAAATGATTTCCATAAATAAAGCAAAAAGGAATAGAAAGGAACATATATAAGATTAATGCATCTGACTTTTAGGCTTATGGTGACTAACTATAATTCCTGAGCCTGAAGTTATTGGAAAGGAAATCTCTCTTATAGAAACAGGCAACAAATCCCAAACTATCTGGGCAACACAAGCAATTTACTTTCTCCTGACTTAAAGAATTGTGATTTTATAGCCATTTTCTTCAGGTTTATTGATTTCATATGCAGTTTTGTACAGTGACATAATGCATCTGGGCTTTATACCCCAAATGAAAGGATAACAAACATTTTTGTCATTTGTCAACTGAAAGCAATCAATGGCTCCTGGTCACAACTTATATGTGCAGTGCAACAAGGGACAAATTTTCTTCAGTCAAAGCACCATAGGGTCAGGAAAGTTCAGGGTATTTCAAAAGAGAAGTTAAAAATAAAGAAAAATATGACTTTCCCATGGCTATAATATTCTAGAGGCTTTAAAATTGGGTGGTAATTTGCATGAAAAACTGGGTGTGTTCTACAACTCCACAGAGGCTTATAAATCTTTGCACAAAAAGAATGTAAACTCATCTTAGCAGAGTATAATTTAAAAGACAAAGGTGGTGTTATGTACAAAATCCTATGGTGTTTTATAAATTAAATTATGATAGTCTTGCATTAATCTGTTTCATTTTTTATCAGTGTATCTATTTCTTCCCATTATATATATAATAATAAAGTGCTTCAGAAGAAACAAAAACAGTTAAAAGACAGGCGTAGGTGAAATTCTAAAGTTAGAATAACTGTTCTTTCTTCTTCCTAACATTTCTTGCTTGTGGCTCTCTTCCATGATTTCAGCATCTATTCTCACTCCTCAGTCTCCATATTACCCCACTGAATTCATGACAGCTTTGTTTCAACTGTTCTACGCCCCATGGGCACATTATGGCTGCATCACTCCAACAACAGATGATTCATTGACTTCAGTGAGGCCAAATGACCGAATGACAGGTAAGGCTTGATTTGTGTGGCATTCACTCTTTCCATCAGTATGGTCCATCAGACCTCTGCCAAAGGAATTTGAAGCAATCAATACAAAAGAAATAGTGACAGTTAGGAAAAAATATAAAAATAATATAGTACAATTAGAACTTCATTAGAAATTGTGTGGCATTGTGCATGATCAATTACGAAGGAGAAAAATGTTTGAGGAAATATTTAATAATGACAAACAGGACAGACTAAAAGAAAGCAGAAGCACTAAAAGAAACATTTGACCTTAGAGATGGGAGGTGATATCTTCGATTCTTAGTGTTTCCACTTCAAGTTTCTATTCAAATTTGATTATCTCCTAAGTGTTGATATCTGAGAACTTGATGAATGCAGAAATCAACCTATTTATTTTCTCTGAAGCATGATTATCAAAATACTTAACAAATAATTACTAAAATAACCTGAGAAAGAGTCCTTCATCACCCTTTTCTATTCTTTAAACAGGAATATGAGTTAATTGAAGTTACTGTTTGCTTCAGTTATGACAAAGAAAAGAGTTTATGAAAAGTGCAGTATATATGAGCTTCCAAGTCTTGAGCAACATCTACAAATGGCAACATCTTTATGTTTCTGGATAAAAAAGGCTACTGAATTGTATCTGAGCATAAACACACTCAAGTATTTCTAGCCAAACTCATTCTTTTCTTTAAAAGTAAAACTTTGTTCATAAATATAAACAAAAGGTACCATGCTCCTTTATATATATATATATTACTATATCTTATGGAAAAAGTATCAAATTCTTGCTTAGAACCTTACTGTAAGTCCATTTTGTAGACTTCCAAATGATGTCAGTTTCTGTTTTCCCCCCACTATTGTTTGCCTTGTGAATGAAACCAATTCTTCTGCAAATAGAAACAGAATGTAACAAACACGGGTCTTAGAAAGAACACTTAGATATGGAGATGGGATCTATGCCTCCCAGCTCTTGTGATGTATCAGAGGTTTTGAAAGGACTAGGGAGGTATAGAAAGCAGTAATTCATGCTTCTCTGTCACTATTGATGCTCTCTGACAAGCCCAACAACTTGTTCATCCATCAGAGAGCTTGCTAGAGGCACCCATGCCTGAACTGGAAGAGTCAGTTATCTCCATGGCCAATGTCAAACTCTGAAGGTACAAATATCTGTAACCAATTTGTATGTGGCTGGTAACAGGATTCAGTTTCTGTGCTGGAGATATTCAAACTAAGGCTGCTGATTTGTCGTCAACTTAAGGAAATAGAGAAATAGTCCATGGAGAATGACTTTCAGGCTCAAAGGGCACAGTGACACAGTGATCTGCTCCAGCTTCGAGGAATGAATGAAAGCCCTGCAGCATTCACAAGCAGTTCCCGCAAATGAAAAGTTATTGTCATTATCCATCCAACAATACTTATAAAGTGCCTACTGTATAGTGCTTTTGAAGTGGAGAAGCAGTGAGCCAGACATACTTCTTGAATCTGCTGTTTAAATTATATAAAAACAAATTCTGATAGCTTCCTATGCCTTTTGTTGATACAAAAATGTGTGTGCCATTAATTTAACAACACTTTAATTTAAGGCAACCAGCAGTATATTGAAACCTTTTATGGATTTAGGAGATGCTCAGGGCAAAGGTACTTTTCTTTCAAACTTTTATAGGTTTTGTAAAATAAGTATAGATACTTCTCATAAAAATCATATAAGCAATAAAATCTGTGGTATGGCTGTAGTGGGCAGATGGAGGGCCATAGTTTAATAAGTTCTCAGTGGTACAGACAAAACATCTGAAGATATATGAGTGTATAAAGGAAGCTAATAAATATTCTGTATGGATACCTTAAATAAGGAATTTACCGTGGAAGAGGTGATGTGAACTGAAACTGAGGGTCAGATGGCAGACAGCTTGAATCAGATATTCACAGGCTAACAGATGGATCTCAGGTGTTCCACAGACTAAGGAGCATCACACCCTGGGGTCCAGTCAATGTACCATGCTGACAGTAATAAATTTTTTCTCTGAGACATGCCTACTAGAGATCGTACCAGCAAATTCTAGCTGGTATACCAGAGGACAAAGAAGTGGGACAATAGGTGTCTCCAGTTTTATTTTATACTAGGCCTTCCATGCATAAGGGCCAAGTACTATCTGAGAACTTGTCTTGATTGATAGCTCTTAACTCTCCAGTCTTCCTTCCAACTATCATCTTAGAAGTCATATAGTCTATTAATTGAGGTGTCAGCATAGACTAAAACTATAATTATCTGGTGATGGGGGGAAGGTGAAAATAAAGCTTAAAGTACATTTAAAAATAAATGAATTAATTGAAGATATTTATGCCCACATAAATTATAAGCAACAATATCATACAAGCTTAGTTTTGTTTTACTATGGTGCATATGTGTTATTATAGTACCATGCATGGAGGTACATGGGGATAGTGGCAAGGGTACTCAGATAATTTCTTGGAAAAATTGTCATATATTATGTACTTAAATTAACAAATCAATTTTTCAAATCTTTGTATCATCGTTGCTGCACAGAAGGGAAACACTTGTGAATTAAGAATTACATTTTACAACAAATATATACATAAAGTGTATTATTTGACATACTTATTGTCAAATTTCATTGCTGGGCCATTAAAATAAAAATAAAAATCTAAATTATATTAGTAGTTTAATCAAATAGTAATTAAAATTCCCAACCACAACTATTTCAGTGAATGACTGCTAGTACAATTATTATTGTTTTAACTATTAATAATGTGCATATAAATTGCTTATAATTCCAGGTTGTAACATATTTATAGGAGAATTAGCTTCTAAATTATTACTTGAAATTTTTCTCTGTAGCATCTTGCCCTATCGCAGTCAACCAGCTGTGCTGGTCTGATGTCTTGATTTAAAGACTGTTATACCCCAATAGAATGTGAAACCAGTGAGATGTCCTCTGCTTGAGACTCTGATATGCAGGAATTGGAAAGGCGACTTCTGGATCTCAGTCTCTCAAATCTCTAGGCATGTAGTTGATAAATAAGACTATTAGGACAGATGGTTCTTTCTTCTATACACCTCTGAAATAAAATGCAAAGGAAAAGTGAAAAACGCCGTAATCAAAATATGATCAGGAGTGATAGAGGTGTGATTCTCTGAGAAGAAGAAGAGATGGGTCCATAGAGAAGGAAAAAAAATCACCGTGGAACTGTTCAATATGTTGTAGTCACAAATACCTACTGCAAACACTCAAGACTACCAGTGGTAATCAAGTCCAGTACCCTGGCCCATAACAACAACAACACATTTTTTTTCAACATTCAAGAGTGACTCTTGTTTAGGGCATTTGAGATTTCTTTATTTGTCATCTGATGTCTGGTAGAACATAAAATGCTTCTCAGTCTTATCTGAACAACTCTTTAAAAGCAAACCACTCATCACCATTAAATGGCCTAGGATCCTCCTAAATTCTTAAGGTAGAGGTACTTTCAAACCCATACCTGAAATTCTTCTCAAGAAATTAAAACCTTATAGCTCTTCAAAGTAAATGCTCGAGAATAGAGTCAACCAGACTGACACAGTTATTTTGTAAGCCACAACCAAATCATTGGGAAATCAGGGCTTTAAATTCTTTTTAGAATAAGCCTTTCTGAACAGAGGTCTTTGGAACAACTCCTCTTTGCTTTAGCATTTTTCATATACATTGTGCAAGTTACTATAGGTAATATTATTGGTTACTATTGATTTTCTGTTTGATCTGATCTAGAAGCACAAAGAAAACAAATCACTAGGCATATCTGTGAGGAATTTTGCAGATTAATTGAGATAGAAAGACACACCTTATCTGCTGTACTGAATATGATGGGGAACTGAGCAGAGTAGGGGTAATCAGTTCTTTGGTCTTTCTGATTGCAAATGCAATGTGACCAGCTGTTTCCAGCTACCATGGTTTTCTCTCTATAAATGTTGTTAACCCAAATAAACTCTTATCATTTATGCTGATTCATGTGGGGTATTTTGCTATAGACATGAGAAAAAATAATAAACATTGAAACTCTATCATTTTCATCAATTTATAAAATGCCCATGTATCAATGCTGTATTTACCAATACTTCATGATTTCCTTTGTCTGGAGCCAAACTTCATTGTGAGTGGGTAGTGTCTTCTGGTTCTTCAGAAATCTGAGGGAAAATAATGCTGCTTACTTGTGAGTGTATCTGCTCTGATGCTGCAGCTGTTCCAGTTGCCACTCTTTAGTGACATCAGAACCCAGGTTCCACAGCTATCCAATGTGAATTGGAGACCAGTGGATCTCTAGCATTCACTCAGATCTTCAATACCAGATTGGGACTGCAGAGACAGTCAGCGGTGTAAATTTGGCAGCTATCAGGTTCTCAAGTTTCTCCAATATGCAGTCACTGTTGGAGTACTCAGTCTATATCGTGGAAGACCTTTTACTAAGTCCCCTTCATAATGCATACACATACACACATAGAGAGAATATATGTATTCAATCATTCCCATTTTTCTAGAAAATCTTAACTAACGTAGCAGAAGGCTGAACAATAATAAAACTTTCATGAGCTTTTGTAGTCAAAAGTTTCTCTGTCTTGTCCAGCCAGTCCATGAGCCATTTAATCCCTAATAATCACATAGAGGCTTATATTAATTATAAACTGTTTGGTCTATGGCTGAGGCTTATTGCTTGCTAACTCCTACTCTTAAAGTAACCCATGATGCTAGTCCATGGTTAACCATGAGGCTTGGTATTTTTGCTTCAGTACAGCATTCTTGTTTTGCTTCTTCTTCATCTGGCGACTTCTCTGTTCTTCCTCTTCACAGAATTCTCTTTGTCTGGTCACTCCGTCTGTATTTATTGTCTGTGTTTTATTAAACCAATATTTACAGTGACAAGTATTTATAGTATACAAGGGCATAATCTCACAGCATTTTTCCTTTTAAAATAAGAACTCCAAATCTAATCTCCTTTGTACAATTGTTTTTTTCCCTCACAATTTTCTATAACAACTTGTAACCAACAACCAACACTGTAAACAAAGACAAACTTCTATAATCTACTTTGGGGGAAATGTGGGTGTAGTTAACTAGCCTACAGCCTGCAGATTGGGGGTGCTGGTAATCTTAAGGGGATCCAAAGAAAATTAAACTTCCAGCTACAGGCTTCACACCTTTTATTTATTCCTATTCTCATTTCTTCACTTTGTGCTGTTAACGTTACCTCCCCAAAACACTTCTTATGCATAAATTATTGTGTTAGCTTTTGAAGAACTCTTATTTAAAAACACAAATTAATTAGTCGATATACCTGTGTATTACAATCCCAAGTAACTTAACTTATAAGAAATAAGATATACTTTAGTTATCATGACAATAATATATTGTTTTTATGCCCATCTTCATTAATTTTATTTCTTATGAGAAGAATCCTTATTTATCTATGTAAGAAAATCTTAATGAACGTGAGAAGTAG
This sequence comes from Phyllotis vaccarum, assembly GCA_033318265.1. Classification (NCBI taxonomy): domain Eukaryota; kingdom Metazoa; phylum Chordata; class Mammalia; order Rodentia; family Cricetidae; genus Phyllotis; species Phyllotis vaccarum. The sequence continues at coordinate 19,681,134 of JARWLC010000015.1, read as the reverse complement.
GGATGCTAGAAGAGAAAAAGCTTTAAAGACTATGTAAAGAGCATTTACTGGCTCAGGCATCCTGTAGTGTTTGTTTATAGTGTATACAATGGCCTTTAGTGTCTTTCTTTTAGACCCAGGCTTATCTCTAAGTTGGATACCTTCCATTTTCTAAAAATAATGAGCAGAAATGTCCTCTAAACCCTTTTACAGCAACTCAAAGTTATAAAGTCCTCAGCAGGATAAAGCACAAAGAGAAGGAAGCTTTATTTTGTTCAGTTTAGAGAAACTTGTCCTTGGGAAGTGCTTGCTATGTTTAATTATGTATCTTTGTCTCTTCTGGAAGCACTTTAAAAGCAATATTGATCTAAACCCCTTTCTATCCATGATTTTTGTCTCACAGATCACTGTGCACACCACTGGAATTCCAAAGAAATCGGATCTACAGAAAATATTTAGGGCCAAAATATTTTTCCAAGGTGCTAGTTCATGATTTTATATTTTCTCATTAAATTGTTCCTAAAATATGAAGATGTACAGTTGATTTTCTTTTTACATTGTACACTTGGGAGCCTTGAAAAGCTGTGAGGTGTCAGAGGAAACCTAATAATGTGCTAACAGGAAGCTCACATTTGAACCAACTTGCATAACTCTGCACCTGGTGCCAGTTTGAGGTGGTTATGATGGGCAGGTTTCTGTGGACTACTTCTTGAATTCACCGAGGCTCAAGTAGCTCAGAATGCACTTGTTATTCCAACCACAGCCGCTGCTATTTAGAGAGTAGGGCAGAAAAAAAAGAACAAATAGACAACTGAAAAGAGGTGGCATAATTCAGGTGAATCTTACTCTTGGGGATAGTCTGCCTTTCTATAAAGGCAAAGAATAGATACAATTTGTATCATGGACACATTCTTAATAACTTTCAAATTATCTGTTAGTGAAAATGGAAATTCTGCTCGTAAAGATGATTAAAGGGGAGAAAATGCTGAGGGTAACTGACTGCCGAGAGAATTTAGTAATAGAATGTGGCATTTTGCTTGTAGGTCACTGGTTCTAATTCTGACAAAATCAGGATGGAAAGATGTAGACATGATGTGGTAGTTATGGTCAGAGGAGGCAAAGCAGCATAGTCATAAATATTACAGAGTGCTTGTTACAACTGCTTATCAGTTTACTTTTGCCTTTTTTTCTTTTGTATGTAACTAATTAAGACTACACATTGTAAGAGATTCCAGAAGAGTTGGGTAAGTCGAGTAACTATATCTATCTATCTATCTATCTATCTATCTATCTATCTATCTATCTATCTATCTCTCTCTCTCTCTCTATCCATCCATCTATCTAATCTATCTATCTATCTATTATCTATCCATCCATCCATCCATCCATCCATCATCTATCTATCTATCTATCTATCTATCTATCTATCTATCTATCTATCTATCTTTCTATGTATTTATCTATCTATTTATTTATTTATTTGGATTTGGGGACTTATTAGTGACTTTGAATTGTTCCTCATAATAATTAATGGTGCAATAATTTGAATTTTAATGTTAAAACTTCTGTCAGCTGGGTTTATATTTGAGAGGAACTAAATACTCACAATGTGCCTTCTTTTTTTGTTTTGTTTTGTTTTGTTTTCAACTTGCCATAGTTTTAGTTTCTGGGTAATTTTAGAAATGATACCAAAAATAACTCTCTGTGAATGCCACCTGGATTTTCTCTGCATAGCTCTACACTCAGTTCTTCTAGAGAAGTGCAAAACTTAAATGGTACCATCTGGTTGCCTAACAAATGGGTACGAATACCACAGGAAATGGAATGTAATGTATGCACTGCAAACACACTGCAGCTACGTAGTTGCTGCTACCAAACCCCTGTTTAGCAGGCGTTTACAAGTGATTAGTTATTTACCAAACCCAGAGGGGAATAGGTTAAACTCTAAAGAGAATAGACAACTATGAATAAAGTTACTTTTTACTCCGTTAGCCTTTTTGTAGGGCGTTGGGGCTTGGTCCTGCATCATCTTGATATGACAGACCTTATTGATTCCCCAAGAGATGCCTTATCCCTGCTGAGGAGTGGGTGGGAGATGAAGGTAGAATGGGGGGAGGTATAGGGGTGGTGAAGAGGAACTGGATTTAGCACATAAAATGGAAAAATATTATGTTCTGTTAGAGGAAAACCAAAACAAACAAACAAAGTTATCAAGAATAGTAATGCGGCTGTTCTTCTGTAACTTAGTATCATTGTAACAGAATTTACATGTTTTGTTTTTCTTATTCATTTAACATACCAAACACGGATTCCTTTCTCATCCGTCCTCCCACTCTCCTCCCCTTTAGCCTTACTCCTCTCAACCCAGCTTCCATCCCCTCCTACCAAAAAGTAAGGCCAAGCATGGGAAGTTAGCAAAGCGTTAAATTGAGGCAGGACCAAGCCTTTCCCCACTGCATCAAAGCTGAGCAAATTGTCCCACCATAGGTAATGGGCTCCAAAAACTCAACTCATTCACCAAAGGTATATCTTGATTCTACTGCCAGAGCCCCTTAAACAGACCAAGCTGCACAGCTGTCTCCCGTTTACAGAAGTGCTAGTCTGGCCCTATGCAGGCTGCACAGCTATCAGTCTAAAGTTCAAGAGTTCCCACTAGGTTGTTTGTCTATGTAGATTTCCTTCCCCATTTGGGTCTTGACCTCCTTTTCCCTCTCTTTGACTGGAATCCTGGAGCTTGGCTATGGATCTCTGCATCTGTTTCCAGAAGTCAAAACTCATATTATACTATGACTATTGGATATGTAATCCAATATCTGAAGAAGGGTACAAGTATAAGACTAATGCTGATATCTCTTTTACTTTACAAACTTTGTGTATTTCTAAGTCATCATATGGTAATAGACTTTTTTCTACTTATTTTTATTAGCCTTCTACAAATTATTATTGGCATTTATACTAAAAAGTGAAAATATCACCACTACAAATGCTTTTTCTTTTGCTTATATAATATTCCCACTGCATAATTTAAGGCCAATTATCACGATGAAAATGGTAATATCCAAGAGAAAGACAACTTATATTGAAAATCACATGTCAGTTTCATACAATATAATCTTGTAATTAATATAATCTTAAAATTACAGAAATGATGATTATATACATTAGTCAACTTACAACATAGTTAAAATTATTGATTCCTTAAAAAAGAAAACAATAAATTAAAAAGTTATTTTTTTCACCTCCAAATACACTTTTTCAAAAGTTATAAAACTTAAATATATTGTGGCTATATTTAACACTTCAAGGCAGTTGTATATTTTGTAGGTTTTGAAAATTTATGGCACTGTGCACAATACAAGGGACACTTTCAGATCAAATAAGGTCTGTATGAATAGAGAGTACTTCAAGTATCCTAGTGTTTAAAAGCTCATGATCTTAGTTCTTTAATTTACTACTACTGTTACTAAAACACTGAGAACCATTTCCAGCCCCAACAATAAATCCTTAACTTTTATTTCTCAGTCTGTAACACAAAGCATCAAGGTATCAAATGTATTTGGACTGTGTGATTATGTAGAAAATATGGGTAGACATGATCAATGTTTGTTTGTAAGATTTGCTAATATGTATTTCCTCTATAAGATATAACATTATGCAAGGTCTAAGTGTATGTATTGTAAATGTTCTTTGGTATATAAAACATGAATCCTAGTTGCTCTTTGATTTTTTTTTTGAACAGTGTAGATGAAATGTAAGCATTTATTTATGAGTGACAGTTAAAAAATACTACCTAAACTAAAATTAAGCAATACATGAACACCATGGAAAAGTAAGACTTGAATAATAATAAGGCATACTTATTGACATTGATAACAAAAGATTTTTCCCTATAATAGTTGTAGATTTCCCCATATTATTGTAGGCATTGTGGTGATCATGGTGGGTGTGCTTGATATAACTCTAAGCAACTTGTTCCTGACTCACATTGTATGTTCAATATTCCAGTCTAATCTGTCTGCAGCTATAAAATTCAAATAAGTACTTTGTCCCTAAAGATTATCAGGAAAGGATAGATAAAGAGTGCTGTGTACAGGACAGCTTGTTCCTCGAAACCTAACCAGAGCACCTCGGGAATGAAGAAAGACTTACACAGACACAAATACAGGAAAACTGGAACGGAGGGGAACATGTTCTCTTTGAAGGGGTGATACCTATCAAAACATCAACCCAGAACTTCAGTTAATTATACTATGGCTTGGCAAGTCTCAGTAGAATGTCTGTATAGATCAGTCTTATCCTGAGACAACCAGGAGGAAGAAGTTGCCATGGCTGGTACTTTCTATATACTCTATGAACATTTGCACATAGATCAGAGGAAATCATTGTTAATTGCCATGGGCCTGAGGCATTTGATCCTTGGCCACATACTCATTCCCTTAGAGCCATCTTCTCCTACACACTTACTCTGGCTTTTTCTATTCACTATACAAAAGGCTAAGTGAATATTATTGTACTGGGTTTTATTTATGTCAGTTTGGAACATCTTTGATAGTTTTCTGTTTTACATTAAATGTTTTCTCATAGCCATGCCCTCACCACTTCTTAATCCCACCTTCAAACAAATCCCATTTTACTTCAATGTCTGTTGTCATGGTTTGGTTTGTAATTTATGAACCATTGTGCTTAATAGATATAATCTCTAATTCACTCTTAGTTGGCAGGAACGAATCAGAGAAGGTTCTGCCTCACCATGGACCTAGAATCAAGAGAACTAAGGAAAGTTTCCCCAAAGCTCTAGAGTCATGAGTAACATTAATCCCTTCCTAAAACTTTTATCTTCAGAAATTTGATCACTATTGGAGAAAACTCACTAAAAACAAAATATTGGTCTTAGAAAGTATGATTAAGAAACCATTGGGATTGACATGAAGGAAGAATTTGAAAACATTTTCAGATATGTGCTTGAGGAACCACAGACTGTGGGTCAGCTAAATGCATGATTCTGGTGCAACCTTAGCAGACTGAAATACTGACATGATACAAGCAATAAAGACTGCATTCATGAGGCTTCAAAGGGTGACCACGAAGGTTCTAGGAACTGAAACAGAAGTCTTTCATGTCACAGCATGGCAAATAACTTTTATACATTTTTATTTATGAATGTCTCAATCTAAAGATGGCAGATTATTTTGGAGAAAGAAATTCCAAGATAATTCCTTATTTAAATTTTTCTGATTGCCATTAGCAGGGTGTACAATGACATTTAGAATCCAAAAGCAATGCATAGAGATTTGGAAAGCTTGTAGCTTATTTAAAAATGTTTGTGTAAAATTAAAGCTAAAAGGAATGGTTTTTGAAGAGATTATTACCGATAAAAGAATCCAAGTATTTTGCACCTGATCTGTATGATAAATGCCTAGAAAGACTATCTATAATTGGTCCTTATTATCTGATTAAATGTCAGAGATATTAAATGATAGTCATTTGAAAGGTCTTCCATTGAGAAGAGAGTACCTCAAGGACGTCATATTTTCATAGGCAAAGAATGATAACATTCTCAGGATAGCTATCATTACACACATCATCCTTGGCACTTGAAGGCCACTGCAGTGGCTCAGTAGGACCCAAGTTCTGCTTAAACTAACAATGGACTTTGGTGCCATCCTCATACTGATGGTTTGTCTTGTATGTAAGTGGTTAGAGTTATAGTGCCCTGCAGCTTTTCACTCACATTTCAAAAGGAAGCCTAGGATGCTAGGTATTTTGTGGAAGAGTCAGAATCCCCTAAGGTATCCCATGGGAGCTCTATACCTGATGATATAACAGAGAAGTTAATGATGCAGTGAAAATTACAGAAAATTAGAGATGCTAGGAAAATGAAACCGCTGCTGTGGGAAGTTGTATGCAGTGTGTAGAGTTAGCCTTAAAGACAGGCCACATGACTGCAACAGGCAAGACCACAGCGATGGGATTTCCCCTGTTCTTGGGAAATCAAAGCATAAAGTCAAGCGCCAAGAATGTTAAACATGAAACTGCTGTGTTTGGTGTTTTCCTTACTGAGTTTCTTTATTGATTCGGTTCCATTTTTTCTTTCTATACCTCTGTTCCTCCTTTATTGTGCGGCAATGCTTAATCTGCTCTATTCGGTCATTGATGCGTATAAATTGCCTTTAAAGATGTATAAGACCTAAAATCCAGTTTAACTTTTAGTCCCCAGATTTGAACACTTGAACAATGTTAAAGCTGGTATGATTACAAAGACTCTCTAAGATTAGCTACATATATTTTACACTATGGTTTGAATAGAAAATATCTTCAACAAGCCCATTGCTAAAGACCTGATTCCTCATCTGGTAGCACTGATTCTCAAAATATAAACATTTGAAGCTTATCTTTAAAAGTAAATTTCTTACAACAGTTCTTGGGAGCTGTTATTCCTTAGTTCCTCTCCACTATGACTTGTGAGGTCTCTTCCACATGTTCCTATTGCAATTATTATTATTTTTTTAATAACAGGCCTGGGACTAAACTTTGTTTGAATTGGTTTTTCTCATTGTTGTTTTATTTAGATATTTGATTACAGTGACAGAGTTCTGAATATTAATATGGGGATATTCTGCTCATTTTGACATGGAAAGTGGTCATACCTGTTCACTAGAAAATGGTTTGACTTGAAGCCTGGGGCATAGTGTAACAACTGAGTGGACACATTAATAATCTTACCTATGGTGCTATGGCAATGTTAGAATGAAGAGTGACCTGACATATGCTCATTATTTTCACTCCTTCATATTGTGAGGGGAAGTAAAAAATGGAGGGAGAGAGGAATGAGAAGCAAGGCCACCCCTACTCAGATGTTCTTTTTGTTACCCTTGTTATAAGAAGCCACATCTCTGTGAAACATGAACTTCACGTGGATATATCACATTTATCTCCCTATATAGAAAACAGGGCTTGCTTGTGAACAATAAAGAATAGAGAATGGAAACTTAAAATGGGCCATCCATTTCCTTTTGGCTTTTCTAATCTTTATTGAAAAAATGCACTCGCATGACCTCATAAAAGCAGAATTCTTACTTCTTAGAATAGTGCTTTATTAAAAAACCTAATATGTGCAGACTATGTAAGAAATCATGATGAAGTACCCTGTCAGTAGAAAGTATTTGTGATTTGATTGAGAGTGATCCCCGTAGGGTATTATATATTTGATTGCTTAGTCATCAGTTGCCAAACCATTTGGGGAAGATGAGAAGGTATGACCTTGATGGAATAGGTGTGAGCTTGTTGGAGGATCCGTATCATTGGGTGTATTTCTTGAGGTTTCAAAAGCCCACCATAGATAGGTCCAATGTCTCTCTCTTTGCCTCTCTGCCTGCTGATCAGGATGGAGGGCTCTCGGCTACTCAACAAAGCACCTGCTGTCAAGCTCCCTGCCATCATAAGAATGGACTAAATCTATGAAACTGTAAGCAAGCTCCCAGTTAAATGCTTTTCTTTATAATAATTATCTTGGTTATGGTGTATCTTTACAGCAATAAAACCCTGAAACATATCTATTTTTAAATGAGTGATTTTCAAATTGCTGCCAGATTACATGAGTTCAAATGATAAGCATTTAAATTATGTATTATTGGGATTATAAGTAAAATGACATTCAAACAGGTTTCCTGTAGGGAAAGGTAGAGTCCTTCCTTCTGTTAGTGAAAACTAAGAGCAGTCACCAGTGTGTGCCTTAGGTGATCAGTACATCAGCTGAAGAAGCTAGGATATTAGGATAATGTTATAATTTTGGTGTGTACAAGAAAAATTAGCCTCCAGTCATTGCTTATGCTTGTTCCTGATCACACAGCTGGACAGTGGAAGAAGCAGCAGGTATCAAACAACGGGGTTCTGATTGTTGCCTCACCACACTGGCACGAGACATCATGATTTTACTTTCATCTTTTTAGTCACTGGGTTAGGTATTTTATTTGGTATACAGCTCTCAGAAATTTTAGAGGAAACTAATAGGGGGCCATTCAATTTAGTACACATTTATGGCAGGCATGATAATATGATAGTATATTCCTTTTATACTTCCCAGGTACACAGAATGAGATCTGCCTACACTATCTCAAACACTCTTTGAGAAACTGTTTACTGTTTCTACTACTGCTGCTCTTTTAGTAGCTATGCAAGTTTAAATACATTGTAAATGAAAAACTGAACCCATGAGTGATTACGATAAAAGGAACAGGCCTGTGAGACATGCAATAGATCATTTTTAATATAGCTGCAGATAGGTACAACCACATTTAAGACCATTGTATCTATTATTGTGTGCACTGTATAAAAGATTTTTTCTTTTTTATTCATAGATCATGCATTATGTTGTACATTGTAGACTCACATTGGTGATGATATTAGCAAAAATATGTGTTGATTGGCATAGTGGCGAATGGTGCTTTAGAACATAATACATAAAATTTTGCATTATACTCAAGCTACAAAGCAGAAATTGCCATTCTTTCTCTTTTCTAAGTTCTATTTATTAGGTCTTTACAAATTTCATATATAAATATAATGGTGATGATGGTCTTTACCCCTGCTTGAATAACAGGCAGTGTCTTTGTGATTCATATGCTGGTAGCACAGCTTTGTCCTCAGGGTGGATAAACAAGCTGTGCTTCCTCGCTTGTGCCTCTGCTCTATAACTGTGCATTAACTTTGGGAGCTGCATTTGATAGTCTAAGACACTGATGAACTGGCTGATCACAGGAGGCACCTTTAGGTGCTTATAGAAAGTCATATTCCTCTGCAGCTGTATGTAGCAGGGCCATCTGACAAATTAGTGAAGTCCACTTTGGGCTGGATGTCCTGTCACTACCATAAAGAAGAACTAGTTGACTCAACTGGTCATTGCTAAACATAGTGTACGTTCCACTGTGTGATGGTTTTCCTGCCTGCCCTCTATAGGCAGATGGGGACCCCCTATTGAGTCATCAGAGGCTAAACCAGGTGGGAACAGTTGCTCACAGGAAGACATGGATTGCCATTGCCTTCATAAATGTTAACAGGAATGATGAAGGCATTCTGACTAGACTGATGAAAGCTAGCAAGATCAATTATAACAACAGATATGATGAGATTCTTGGTCACTGGGGAGACAACATCCTGGAGCTAGAGAGTCTGTAGCTTGCATTCTAAAAATTTCATTTCATTGCCATTTTCTCTGAGATAAAACTATCTATTTAATAGGGAAGCTTCATTAAGACTAAGGATGTTTATGAGGAGGTAAAATGAGATACTCTGGGAAAAGGTGAAGCATCGCATCCTGCAGGGAAGCTCTTTTTAGCTCTTTTTGTATTTAAAAGATTTTTGTTTTTTGTGTTTTTACACACAAACCATAGTTCCCCTTTTCTCATCTCCCCCCACACATTCCCAGTATCTCCTCGTACTCTCAACCCCCCTCCCCTGCTCTATCCTCCCATCAACTTTTCAAAGAGGGTAAGACCTCCCTTGGGTAGTTAACAAAGTCTAGTACATCCCTTGGGTAGTTAACAAAGTCTAGTACATCAAGTTGAGGTAGGACAAAGCCCCTCCCCACTGTGTCAGGCTGAACAAGATATATTTTTCAAAGGGAAAGGACTCTAAAAAGCCAGTTAATGCAATAGGGATAAATTCTGGTTCCATGGCCAAAAGTCCCACAAAGTGCCTATGCTACACAACTGTCATCCACATTCAGAGGGCCTAGTTGGTTACCATGCAGGTTCTTCAGTTGTCAATCCATATTCAAGAGAACATGAGGGAACAATTTAGAAACCAATGGGATTGACATCTTCACAGTGTACAGAAAGATTATTTCACAACAACTAACTGTTGTCCTAAGCCTATCTCCCCGTGACTACTTACCTGTGCATCATTTCTTAGCTGAAAGTGTGGTCTAGTCTCTAACAGTCTCTGATTTGAGGGTTAGAATCCTGCCAGAGAATCTCAGGTGGCAACACAGATCAACGTGTCATCTTTCCAGATATTCAGAGCAGAGCAGAGCATTGCTGCTGGTCTCTGATTAAATGCTATCCAGTGGACGACATGAAGTCTAGGACTGTGCCTGCTTATCTTGAATGAGTGATGCCATTGAGTTCTGGTTATCAGGTGTAGCCTTTGGTGTAGTGTGTATCCCAAGTAAGCTATTTTTACATTTCTAAAAGTCAATTTTACTATTCTCTTTAAATAACTCTTCACTCATGATATATCATGTTTGACTTAGTGGTATTTTTACTTTAGTCTGTTGCTGGCTTCTTATTTGGGGTTGTAGATGTTTGTTCATATTTCCTCAGAAGTAACACCACCTACAAATTGCCAAGATGGAAAACAAAGGCTAAAATAATTTGGTACCATACAGATTTAAAAATCTCATTAAGATAATAAAAATTGTCATTCATCCAGTGAACATTTTGGGTTGAAGACAATAAATCTGGGGAACAAAAATACTTTCACCCAACACAAGCAGGTTAGAATATTAGAAATACCACCAGTTTGAAATAATTTTGTATGTCCAAGTCACAGGTTAAAAACTGCATGAATTCATGGAAGGCCGAAGAAATATATATCTGGTTACAATGGGGGTTTCTTGGTCCTGGGTGGCCAGAGGCCCAGACCCACAGACCTGCAGCCCCAGATCCCTTAGCCGCCCACTGCTGTTCAGGCCCCAGAAATGACTCCGACACTTATATTAACTTTATGCTGTTTGGCCTATGGCTCAGGCACATTGTTAGCTAGCTCTTACATCTTAAATCAACCCATTTCTATTAATCTTTTCTGCCACATGGCCTGTGACTCACCTGCATTCCTTACATGTTGCTCCTTTGGGCTTCTGGCTCAGTCTGTCTCTCCTTACATGTTGCTACTTTGGGCTTCTGGCTCAGTCTGTCTGACTCCACCCTGCTCCTCCTACCTACTCTGATTCCTTCTACTACTTTTTCTATGGTGCCTGTCATGGGCCAAAACAGCTCCTTTATTTAAAGATTGCTATCCACAGCATACAGAAAGGCATTCCCACATCAATCTCTTTTCCCCAGAAAAGTGCAAATCCATGGAATTGCTCTCCAATCAATACATCATCAGAGAATTCAAGGAAATTAAAGAGGACATTAACAAATGTTTGAATGAACATGAGGACCGTAAAATACTCCTGATTGATATCCAAGAAAATGTATTTGAAAGAAATAAATAACAATTTTGATTTTGGAGAATGAATTTAATAAATGAAGAACATGAAGACAGAAATATTAAGTCCAATAACTCAATTAGAAATTCAGGGGCAGCATTCTCAGTAAAATGGAAGTAGATACATTGATTTTCAAGTTATAGTTATATAGTTTCAAGTTATATAGTTATCTAGTTAAATTAGCACCTGGACAAGCATCTGACAGGCACAAACATGACAAACATGGGTCTGATAAGCCTAGCGTTCTCCCCCATTCCCTCTGCCTTGCTAAATACCACTGGATTACATTCTTGAAGCTAGCCACTAGGGTCACATCTTCTTCCTGAAGCTGACTACCAAGGTTCAGCTATCAAAGCATTGAAGTCCAGCAATCAAACGACCTCTTTGACTACCCTAATTAACATGCACAATTAAAACTAAACATCTCATTCTAACATGGGGGTTTCCCCTTTTACTTTATAAACCACCATTTTCCTGTGCACCATGTCTCTCTCCTTTCCATTCTGGAGGCAGTCCCATAGACTTTGGGACAAATATTTCTGGTACCTTTACCATGTTCCCTTCCCCTTCTCTTTTATCCCTTGTCTTCTGTCTTTGTTTGTTTGTTTTTTCCATGCCCTGTTTCCTTTGGAGTAAATACATCTCCTCTGTTCTGAGAACTTGGTCTTTCCGGGCCTGAGCCAATATTTGTCCTTTCAGCACTATATTCTGAATAAGTAATGGTCACCTCCCCATTGTTTTGAATACAATATCACATTGTAAAAATGTAAATGTCAGTGCAGTTGTCTATGTGGATCTGAAATCTTTAGCTCTTAATGACTTAATGTTTTGCATGCTTTAGCTTTGTTTCACACCCTGGCATACATATAGTCTAAAAGTTTTAACTAGTCTATACTTTTCAAAAAGATATATTTGTAATGTGTATATTTGTGTACCTGAATAAATTTTTGGGCACCATGTGCACATTAGATTCCCTAGAATTAATAGAACTTATTTTGTTTCAGGCATTACAAAACACCTCGTATGGGTGATAGTATGAGGACTCAGTTCTGGTAAGATTCTAAATGATCTTAACCACTAGCCCCATTATCCTTTATTTTCTTAACTCTGCATATAAATTTTGCCTTGATACATTCAATTTCTAGAATTGAAAAAAAAATACTTTACTGAAATTTATTTTGAATTAGGTAAAAATCTATTGGTTTGATTTGGGGGATTGAACATCTTTAGAGAGCCAATCTTTTCATCCATACTTGTTTAAAACTTAAAGCATCCCTTAGTTATAAATATTCCTTAATACTTAGGCAACTTATGAAACTCAAATTTAGCTTTACTTTATATATTAAACTAATTAAACCAATATGTCAACAAACCTCTAATAGAACATAAACATCTTTTATATACTTTTATATTATGTAACTTTTATATTACTTTTAGTATTTGAATCTTTCCTTACTACCCACACTTACAAAAAAGGCCTCCATTTTCTATTAAGGAGCATCCAACTAGCTTCTAAGAAACATTGAATCCAATCTCTGTTCTTTCTCCTACCAATTATGTTCATGCTTATCTACAGTGGGCAGCTTTTCACCTATGCTTTCTACAGTAAACCAATAGGGGCCATTGTAGTATGAGGTTTCTGGCCTGGACTTTCCGGCCTAACCTCAAGGTCTAGGCCCACAGACCCGCAGTCCAGCAGTCCCGCAGTCCCACAGAGACACACAGATGCTTCCAATAGTTTTAGGCTGATCAGCCTCAGGCCCAGGCATATAGCTTGCTAGCTCTCTACCCTTTATCTAACCCATGTCTCTTGTTCAGCCATGGGGCTCGGTACCTTTTCTTAGAGCAGCATAGTTGTCCTCTGCTTCTTCCGGGCCTCTCTCTGGAATTCTCTCTGGTGTTCTTCTGCCACTCTGCTCTCAGAGATTTTCTTAGTCTGGTAGCCCCACCTATACTTCCTGCCTGCCTTTGGCCAATCAGCTCTTTTTATTAAACCAGTGGGTGGGACAATTATTTACCATGAAACAACACCATATCCCTACAGGCCATTGCTGTTCTGGTCACCTTTCTTTTCTGAATTAGAAAAATGAGTGCTTGTTCCTGCCATTCTACAATATTATCTGAGATGCAAGATTCTGTACAAAATGCCTGAGTCATTATCCTCAAAGACCAAGGTAAAAGAGGTATACAACCTTCTAATTCCTAGGGTAAGAAAGACTCATATCTCTCTCTGTTACTTTCTTACACTTTGAATATTAGTTTATGATATTAATTGCTTAGCATCAGGCTCAAGACTCCTTACTATCGGTATTTTCCATTGTAACCACTATAGTTGGTATACAATAATAACCCATTTTGAATTATATTTCACATATAAATATATCAAGAATCTTTTCATAACATCATTGTCAAATCAAATATTTTCTTTTAGAAAGTATCTGATCAAATATTTCTTTTTGTATCACTTTTATACTATGTAATATGCTTTGTCTTCTAGTAGATTTACTATTTTGTATGGTGAACATTCAAACTTATTTCTTTTAATTTTTCAACATTATCATTTAGATCCCTCTTCCTATTTTAGTTGGTTTATTTGTTTTATTAGGGAGATGAAATTTGTTTGTGTATTCCTTAGAATATATATATATATATATATACATATATATATATATATATATAATCTTAGTTTATATTTTCCCATAATTATAAACAAGAGTTTTTTATTAATTAGTCACTGTTATGTTGTTTATTCTACATTATTAAAAACTCATTGTATTTCATGTATTTGTTCTATTTATTAATATGCATGTGTGAATATTCATATGAGTGTGTGTCTGTGTGTATACCTATGATTTATGAATACTTTCATATCTTAAGTAGAACAATTTTTTCTTCTACCATGTGGGTTCCAGGAAGCAAATTCAGGTCATTAGACTTGGTGGCATGTGCCTTTACCCTTTGGGCAATTTTATCGGCCCATGTATCTATTCATAAATTATGTAATTTGATTTTTGTTATCTATCTCCAAATATTTTGCTTACACTATTTAATGACAAATTAAGACTTAATACATTCAAGGTATAAAACATTGTCTGAATGGAAACTTGCCCTTAAGAAGGTAGAGGAGAGATTCATGAGACTAGGATGTAAACCACCTTACAGGAAGCCTTGAAGAAAGAACTAGACTAATGACGTTTATGAGTTCCTTCCCAAGGTTGTAAAAACAGTACCAAGATGAAGAGAAGAAAGGAGATGGGAATGCTTGGAAGAAGCTCTTTGCTGAGCTAAAAGTTTTTTTTTTTTTTTTTTTTTTTGACACTTTGAGTTGGCTGCAAGTCATCTGAAGTGTTCTAAAAGTACAGGTTTGGTGACTCATCACCTATGTTGGAGTGTGATTTTCAAGATACATCTGCCTTTGAGTCAGCTTTTCTTCTACAAGAAAATCGACATCGACACACCTCTAAATAACTCCAATAAACTTATTGTCTCACCAAGTAAGTGTAACTTTTACTTTGGTCTTTGGTCATTGGCTGCTTATCTTGGATGAGTAGACCTGTGTGTCCATCCTTTCTTGCCAAGAATTGTTTTATAGGACAGACATATGTATACTGCATTTTGATTACAACAATCAAATGAATTAACAGCCCCTATCCAGGGAAATGTTAGGTTGCCACACTAGTGTTTTTCTTGGTATCTTTTAAAGAGTCAAATGTCTTAATTTTTCAGAAATGCATTTGTTTATTTTTAAGTTTTTATGCTTTTGGTGTTCTGGTCTAAAATTTCAAAGAGCATTTTTTTTTTTTCCATTCCAAGGTTCACATCATAAACACATTTTAGTAATTCTTGTTAGTGAGGAAATTCTTAGAGTTTCTCCCTCCTATAATAATATTCAGTTATTTCAATATAATTTTCTGAAAGACAATGTTGTCTTTATTAAATTGCTTTGCTAGTTTTATAAATCTCAGTTGAAATTAGTGTGGCTATATTTTGTGTAGGTCTTTTCTGCTCCAAGGATTCTTTTATCTAGATTTTACCAATGTCAAGCTATTTTGTTGCTGTAGTTAATGGAGTTTATTTAAATTTAGTGATATATTTCTACTATCTTTATTATTTTTATAGATACTTGTCTTGTCTATGTTGTCTGCTTTTTAGAATTAATGAAACAATTTTTATTAAAAAGGATATAGGATTATTTAGAATTTATAATACTATAAATCAATTTAAAATAATTTTATTAACACATCTAGTTTCTGAATGTATCAACATCCCCTTACTAAGGCTTTCTTCAGTTATTTCACTATTGTTCTATTATGGCCAGCATATAGCTCCATATATTTTATTACATGTATTCACAATTATCTCACATTTTACCTTATCATTAATGTGAAATTTATATTTATTTTCCATCTGTTACAATATAAGGATATATAAAGATTTTAGTGTATTAATAATGCATCTTTAAATTATTAAAATTTAATGTTACTTTCAAAATTGGTATATTTCTGAAGATATTTTGCCAAATAACAATTTCCTATGCAAGTTGAAATATTTTTCTTTTTTATATCATACCTTTCTCTTATGGAAATGCCTAGTTCCTCTAGTATAACTTTGAATCATACTCATAGAGGTAGACTCTTTGCCATAAATCAAAGCTGCAACAATTGGGGACACACAGTCACCAGACCCACAACTGACTAAGAGACAACTATGAGCTGAATAAGAGTGAACCTAGGAAGAAATGGGCAGATGCCAATGCAAGAATACATATAACAATATAAATAAGAACAAGACACCACCAGAAGAAGGTGTTGGATCTATAATATCAAGACATGAGCATAGTAATGAAGAAGAAACCGAAGGAAATGACCTTAGAAACCACTTTAGTAAGATAATAGAATCCATAAAAGAGGATATATATGAGAAATTCTCTTAAAGAAATAGAAGAAAGTACAAACAAAAAATTGGAAGAGATTAACAAATCCCCTAAATAAAGTTAAAGAAACCAAGAAAAAGAAAACAAACAGGTGAGAGAAACTTCCCAGGAATTTAAACTTAAATAGAAGCAATAAACAAGGCACAAACCAAGGCAAAGCTGGAAAGAGAAAACCTGAAGAAATGAACTAGAACTACTGATACAAGCATGACCAACAGAATGTAAGAGATGGAAGAATCTCTGGACTGGAAGATTCAATAGTGGAAATGGATATGTTAGTTAATAGTAAACATTAAAACCAAAATATTCATAACAAAAATTATCCAGAAAATATGGGACACCATGAGGAGACCAAAACTGAGAAAAACTGGAATTTTAGGAGAAGAATACCAGCTCAAAGACACCAAAAGAATATATTTAACAATATTATAGAAGACAATTATCTCAACCTAAAGAAGGAAATGCCTTTAAAGATGCATGAAACTGACAGAAAACCAGACTAGCTCCTCCTCCCCCTAAAAATGTCTGCTTGCCACATGATAATCAAGCCACTAAACCTACAGAACAAAGAAGAAATACTAAGAGCTGCAAAGGAAAAAGGCCAAAAGTACTTACAATGGCAGATTTATCAGAATTGCACTAGACTATTCAGTGGAAGCAATGAAAGCAAAAGGTCCTGGTCAGATGTTATATAGACATTAAAAGAGCATGGCTGCCAACCCAGACTACTATACCCAGCAAAACTATCAATCACAATACATAGAGTAAACAAAATATTTCACAACAAAACCAGATTTAAACAGTACCTATTCACAAACCCATCCCCACAGAAAGTAATAAAGGGAAAACTCCAACCAAAGGAAATAGATACACCCATAAAACCACAAGCAACCAATACGCCACAGAAGAAAAACCCAAAGAAGGGAAACATGTACATGCTACCACCAAAAATAACAGGAAATAACAATCATTGATCATTAATATTCTTCAATATCAATGGAGCCAGTTCAACTATAAAAAGACACATCCTAACACGACGGATACAAAAACAGAAGCCATCCTTCTGCTGCATAAAAGAAATACACCTCAACTTCAAAGACAGATACAGGTTCAGAGTAAAGGACTGGGAAAAGACTCTCCAATCAAATAATCCTAAGAAACAAGCTGATGAAGCCATCCTAATATCTAACAAAATAGACTTGAAGCTAAAATCAATCAAAAGAGACCAGGACAGATATTACTTATTCATCTCAGGAAAAATCCACCATGATTAAGTCTCAATCCTGAATATTTATGTCCCTAACACAAGGGAACCTACATGTGTAAAAGAAACACCATGAAAGCTTAACCTCTTATCAAAACCTACATGCTAAGATTGGGAGACTTCAGTACCCTACTTTCACTTTTGAAAAGTGAAACTCAATAGAGAAATAAGGGATCTAACAGATGTTATGACCCAAATGTACTTAATCAATATATAGAAAATTTTCCACCCAAACACAAAGGACTATACATAATTCTCAGAACCCTATGGAACTTTCTCTAAAATTAGACACATGCTTGGTCATAAAGCAAATGTCAATAGATATGAGAAAAATAGGAATAATTCCTTGTATCATATCACACCACCATGGTCTAAAGTAGAGTTCAACAACAAAAATCATGGAAAGGCTACAAATTTCTGGAAACTGAACATCTCTCATTTGAATCACCTCTAGGTCAAGGAATAAATTAATAAAGAAATTAAAAACTTCCTAGAATTTAATGAAAATGAATGCACAACATACACAAACTTATGGGACACAATGAAAGCAGTGTTAAGAGGAAAACTAGATGCCTATATTAAAAACCTAGAGAAATCTCACACAAGAGACCTAACAGTACAGCTGAAGGCTTTAGAACAATTAGAAGCAAACTCACCTAGAAGAGAAATAATCAAACCTAGGGCTGAAATCAATATAATAGAAACAAAAAGAATCATACCAAAAAAAATCAATGAATCAAAGAGTTGTTTTTTTGAGAAAGTCAACAAGATAGATGAACCCTTATCCAAACTAACCAAAGAGCAGAGAAAGAGAGTATCCAAGTTAACAGAATCAGAAATGAAAAGAGGGAAATATCTCCTACTTCTTGCCCTTTTGGGGGAGGGATGGATGACAAAGGGTGAAACTAAAGGCTGGCTGGAAAGTATTGGGAGGGGGAGGAGAGGGAGAGCAGGGGGATACATTGATGAAATTCAAAAAAAGAAAAGGGGGGCGTAACAACAGATACCCAGGAAATCCAGAAAAATATCAGGTCATAATTTGAAAGTCTATACTCCACTAAAATGGAAAACTTAAAAGAAATGGACAGCTTTGTGGACAGGTACCACCACTTAAAAAATTAAATAAAGATCAGATTAAAGTCCTAAACAGACATACAACCCCAAAGGAACTGAAGCTGTTATTAAAAGTCTCCCAAGTAAAATATATATATATATATGGCCAGATAGCTTCAATGCAGAATGCTACCAGATATTCAAAGAAGAACTAACACCAAAACTCCTCAACTGTTCCATAAAGTAGAAACAGAAGGAACATTACTGAACTATTTTTATGAGGCCACAATCACCCTGATTACCAGGACACTCAAAGATGCAACAAAGAAAGAGAATTACAGACCAATCTTTCTCATGAACATTGATGTAAAAATACTCAATAAAATTCTGGAAAAACATATCCAACAACATATAAAAAATCATCCACCATGATCAAGTGGGCTTCATCCCCAGCAATGCAGGAATGGTTCAACATAAATAAAAAACAAAACCATAAATGTCATCCATCATATAAACAAACTAAAAGAAAAAATTCATATGATTATCTCCTTAGATACTGAAAAAGCCTTTGACAAAATACAGCACCTCTTCATGATAAAAATCCAAGAGAGATCAGGAATACAGGGAAAATACCTAAATATAGTAAAGGCAATATGTAGCAAGCCAACAGCCAACACCAAACTAAATGGGGAAACACTCAAAGCAATCCCACTAAAATCAGGAGCATGACAAGGCTGTCCTCTCTCTACTTATATATTCAATATAGTTCTCAAAGTTTTAGCTAAAGCAATAAGAGCACAAAAGGAGATTAAGGGGATAGAAATTGGAGAGGAAGAAGTCAAACTATCTCTACTTGCAGATGACATGATCATATACATAAGTGACCCCCAAAATTCTACCAGGAAACTCCCACAATTGATGAACACCTTCAGCAATGTAGCAGGGTAAAAAATTAACTAAAAAAAAAAATCAATATCCCTCCTATACACTCAGGATAAAAGGGCTGAAAAAGAAATAAAGAAAATATCATCCTTTAAAATAGCTGCAAATAGCAATAAATATCTTGATGTAACTTTAACAAGTAGTAGCAGACCTGTTTGACAAAAACGTTCAGTCACTGAAGAAAGAAATTGAAGAGGATATCAGAAAATGGAAATATCTCCCATGCTCCTGGTTAGGTAGGATCAACATAGTAAAAATGGCAATTTTACCAAAAGCAATCTACAGACTCAATGCAATTCCCATCATATTCCCAACACATTTTTTACAGACCTTGAAAGAATAATACTCAGCTTCATATGGAATAACAGGAAGCCCAGGATCGCCAAAACAATTTTGCTCAATCAAGAACTTCAGGAGGAGTCACGATCCCTGACATCAAGCTATACTATAGAGCTACAGGGATAAAAACAGCTTGATAGTGGCACAGACTTGTGGATCAACGGAATCAAATCAATGATCCCAACCTTAACCCACACACCTATGAATACCTCATAGTTGACAAAGAGTCCAAAAATATTCAATAGAAAAAAGACAGTATCTCCAACAAATGGTGTTGACATAACTGGATAGTAGTATGTAAAAGATCTCAAATAGTTTCAAACCAAGCACCCTGCACATAACTCAAATCCAAGTGGATCAAAGACTTCAGCATAAATCCAGCTACACTGAACTTGATAGAAAAGAAAGTGGGAAAAACCCTCCAATGCATTGGCACAGGTGACCACTTCCTAAATATAACACTAGTAGCACAGACACTAAGAACAACAATCAATAAAAAGGACCTCCGGAAACTGAGAAGCTTCTGTAAGGCAAAGGACACAGTCAATAAGACAAAATGACTGCTCACAGAATGGGAAAAGATCTTCATCAACCCTACGTCGGACTGAGGACTGATCTCGAAAATATATAAATAATTCAAGAAACTAGAGACCCAAACCCTAAATAGCCCAACTAAAAAATGGGGTTCATAGTTAAAAAGGGAATTCTCAGCAAGAATTATAAATAGCTGAAAGGCACTTAAAAAATTGCTCAGCATCTTTAGCCATCAGAGAAATGCAAATCAAAACAATGATGAGATACCACCTCACACCTATCAGAATGGCTAAATTAATAAACACAGATGACCGCTTATGCTGTAGAGGATGCAGAACAAGGTGAACACTCCTCCATTGATGGTAGGAGTGTAAACTTGTACAGCCACTCTGGAATGCAGTGTGGCGGTTCCTCAGCAAACAGGGAATCAATCTCCCCAAGGATCCAACAATAACACTATTGGGGGACATATACCCAAAGGATGCACATTTGCATCCCAAAGGCATTATCTCAAATATGCTCATAGTAGCATTATTCACAATACTAAGAACCTGGAAACAACCTAGATGCCTCTCAAATGAAGAATGGATTATCAAACTGTGGTACAGCTACAGAGTGGATTACTATTCAGCAGAAAAGAAAAAAAAAAAGATATCCTAAAATTTGTAGGCAAATGGATGGATCTGGAGACTATCCTCCTGAGCAAGGCATCAGAAGCCCAGAAAGACAGGTAGGGTACGTGCTCATTCCGAAGTGGATTTTAGACAAAAAGCAAAGAATACTCAAGCTGCAAACCACAACCCCTGAACATCTTGAGATCAGAAGGAACTTAAGAGAGACACCCAGAGATTCCTCTAAGAAGAGAAATTAGAAAAGATCACCTTAGCAAATTGGGGTCATAATGGATTGCAACCAAGGAGAGTTGGGAACAAGTCTTGAAAGAGGGAGATAGATGGTTGAGTAAGAGGAGCAGAGATGGAGATAGAACGAAATGGATATCTTGATAGATAAAGCCAATGTGGGGTTGAAAAGAGACTGGGTGCTAGGGAAACCTCTAGGAACTCACAGGATGTCACTGGCCAATTCTCCAAACAATAGTGGGGGTGTCTAAACAGGACTTCACCTATAATCAAATGGATAACAGCCCTAATTGTCATCACAGAACTTAAATGCAACAAAGAATAGAGGTGGAGGCAGAGATGGCTGAGAACTGGGCTAAGTTCCTTGCCCAGCTGGAGAGTGCGGGAACAGTCTGTATGAGCAAGGGGATAAGGATGATGAGGAAGAACCCAACAGAGTTGGCTGGCTGGAGCTCTAGGGAGCTCAGTGAATCAGGAACAGCCACTGGAGATCCATTCAGAAAAGTACGTAGTCCCTTCAAAGGTAGACAACTGTCAATTGGCATGGACAGTATGTGGAGCCTTGAAAGGTGGGATCAGACTGAGTTCCTCTGCATGGGCAGGCACCTTGGAGCCCATTCCCTGCAGAGGAGCACCTAACCCAGTCTTCATACAGGGATGAGGAAATCAGACTTGCCTGGAGTGGTTGTGCCATACTGAGCTGACCCATCTTGGGACTTCTTGCCCTTTTGGGGGAGGAGATAGATGGAAGTTCAGAGGAAGACTGAAGGATGACTGGGAGGGACTGGGAGGTGAGAAGGGATAGGGAGCCTGGGGAAATGCATCTATAAAAAAGACATTTTTTAAACAAAAAAAAATTAAATTAAAAAAATAGAATAAAAAATCCCCCCTCCCAAAAAATAAGATTTGCTTTGACTGCTATTAAAGACTCTGTGTTCTGCATGGTTTCCTTGCTTAACAAAAAATAAAACTTGGCAGTCATATCTCTTTTAGTTGTTTCTCAAACTCTCATAGTCAGAGAAATTTTAGTCTTTTGTAGCTTTTTTGGCTCACTTATAGTGAGTTTTGGGTTCATATCTAAAAGTGTACCTCCAAGCTATGCTGAAACTGTACTGATTTTCCATTATATCTTTAATTGATCATAAAGTTTACCTGTAAAAGGAAGAAGATTCCAATCCATTCCCATCCATGCGTATGAGAGTTAATTGAATCTCAGAGAAGACAAGTATTTTTCTCATGTCAGAAGAAACCTCTTGCCAAATACTGTATCCTTTGAGCCACAAAGAAGACAGGCTCTGAGGGCAAGAAGAGAACGCAAGTCATTGAAGTCTCTTCTTCTCTCACTCACTTATCCTCCAAAGTGGAAATATTAAGACCAAAGGAGATATAAAGATATGTCTGCAAGAGGCATGTTGGAGAGTTTGAACATGTCAGTAGGTTTAGAACTTTCAAAGCAGGCAGCACACCATCTCCCACAGTTTTCCTACAGTTTAAAATCAAAATGTGTTTTCTAATCATTTCTCCTTGGCTTGGAAATGTTATTTATTCCAGTGCTAATACTTCAAGATTTGTTTTTTTCTTTCTTACCCTTAACTGCCGCAGTGAAATTCAAATGATGTAATGCAATGATGATTTTATATGTGTAGAAGTGCATTCACCTAGGTACTTATAATTCTTACTTAGGAAGAAATAGTTTTTAAAAGCTCAAATTTAAGATAGCTTGAATCTTTTCACCCTACATTAGCCTAATTAGCCCCAAGGAAATGTAGTTTTGATCTTGGAAAAGGGACTGTTTTATATCCCTAAGCAAGGAATAATTTTTCCTTCTTGTAACATAAGGTTTTATACTTAGTAATACATCTACTTACTAGTTTCTCTCTCTTGTAAAAGAGAAAGAAAATAAAGAATGCACTTACAGACATGTATATTTAACAATGTGACTTCTTCTAAAATACAGACATTATTTTAATTCCTTCTACAATCAGCTGAATTGACATTATTAGCCTTCAGAAATTAAAATATTCCTTACCTTTAGTTTTAAAAGTTCACTGGGTGAGAGGCATTGGATTTAAATACTTTAAATACATGTTATAGCAATATGTGCTCTCTTTTTGTTCTGAATCCTGTCTCATTACAACTAAAGGGGAAGAAGAAAGATATTGGACAATAAATTGAGAAAATGTAAATAAAAATTTGAATGGATAGATCGCCTGCCACAGACTTTTCTTAACATAAAAACACAAATTATATGCTTATTCTTTGTAGAACTTAGGCTCTATTTTTTGTGTTCAATTCCATTAGATTGGAATTAATTATAATTTATTAAATATTATCTTTTTATAAGACGTATTAACACATTAAGTCAACCATGTATTAATAATAAATATATCAAAATGATTTTATAGATGTCAACTTGCTCCTGGCATGGAAAAGAGCAGTGGTAAATTTCACCTTGATTCATGTAACATTCTTTGATGTCTTGGCTCATGACTTTAATATTTTGCTTCCTTTCAAATGGTACAATCATTCAGTATTATGATTCATTGGGTCTCTTCCATAAAGTCCTTTCAGAAGGATTACATTTGTATTGCCATGTCTCTGTGATTCTGAAGTTATTCTTACTACTCTAGTAACCATAAAAGAGGAAAAGTATGTCTTTCAGACCTGCTGATACTTTGTTGTTATGTCATTGTAGCAGAGGATATGTTATTATTGAAAACTGAAGATAATCAATTGATATTACCCTCATAAATACCAAATATAAAACTGCATCTTAAAATATAATTCAAAATACATTTAATATAATAGATTAATTATTCAATTAAGAATATTAGTTTAGTGAAAGATCTAGATAAAAGCAATTATGGTGATTAAACAGAGGAGAAATCAATATATTTTTATGAACATAGGAACTCAGGTGGCAATATGTAATTAGGCAATTATACAATAATTCTTAGTAAGTTAAGGAAAATGTTAAAGTTAATTCTGGAAAATATTTTCCATGACTTGAATGATGAAGGTTAAATAAAATTTTATGTTAATATAATTTAGAAATCTAGCCTTATAAAATAAACACACATTTAAAAACAGCACACAGACACACACCCCAATATTGAAATCAGATTAAAAAATACAAATTTGCCAAAAATATTACCAATATAATATAGATTGATTGCTTTCTGGAATTGATTAAATTATCTAAGCAACTGTAAAAATAGTTTTAAAATGAAAGAATTAATTAATTAAAGGAACAAATAGTGTTCTTTAAAAGAACAGTGAAAACCAGTTTGATTTTCTCAACCCTTGGAGTCATAGCTTCAACAACTCCTTTATACATGAGGTAATGTTGATAAATTGTCAGACTCACAATTGAATAGGTTTTGGAGGTTTCTTAGAAAGTTACAGAGCCTTATATTTTTATTCAAAATAACATTTTACACATACATACACATAAACACATTTCTGACAAATTTCTTAATTCTTGATATTCCTGTATTGTATGCCTGTATTCCAATTACTAGAAGTCCTTGGAGACATTTGTCTCATTATTATAAAAGAAAAGTGTACTTCTATCCATGCACCAAAATGTTTGTTTAACAGTTTTGGAACACAGATCAGCAGCAGCTGCTTGAATAATTTTGAAGACTTAAAAATTGCATTTACAATATTTTTGTCATAATTTTTAATATTAGTCTGAAATCCCAATACCATCTTGCTGCTTTCTACAATATCTATATTTTCTTTGCACTGTCTTTTGTAGCTCCCAAGACAAATTTCTGGATACTGAAAGCCACCTGGAAAGAAAAGTAAACTAAAATTATGAGTTACAGAGCTGAGAAAATTAGGTCTGGCTTTGATTTGCTTTCAGTCATTGTGAAAACATGAGCTCTCTAGCTATTTATATGGTTATGATCTATTTATTTGTAATATATCTTATTGCAACTCACCAAGGCATTGTTTATCTTTCATTGATAATTAACACAATATCTGAAATGGTGAGTAACACTGTCTGAAAGCAGCAGGAACATCTGGGAAATTGGTGGGACCTGCTTCTCACCTATTTATTTCTTCTGTTTCAAAGCATTCAGGTTAAATTTAAGCTAGAAGCTACTTGTGAACATGGATTCTTTGGTTTGCAATGAAACAGCACATCCCTTAGGATAGTGCTTTGAAGAGGAGATGACAGAAGTCCTGTTGCTTTGGCACTGATGCAAATAAGAAGAGCCCCAGAATTTTTATTTCATATCATATTTGAGTTGTTTGCTGACATTTTCCAAAGATGGAGAGAAAAGTTATTTTTAAGCTCAAAGGAAAAAGAATAAAACTAACAGGTTTAGTGAATATTGCTTTTCTTTTCCCAATAAGGGTATATATTTATTCTTAAATTCATTTCTCATTTTATCTTCAGAAAATGTTCCTTGTGTGTCAGTGATTTTCAAGATATTGTTTTTAATTTTTGCTGCAATGGCAAAGACTGAGAAAAATTCAAGTTTAGTGGGATAGCATGCAAACATTTAGTTTTTATTCATTATTGGGGAACTTGGAATGCGAATACTGATTTAACATCTTTTGGTGAGTTTTAAGAGATTTTACCTGACAAAGAAAATGGCAAACATTTTAATATTGAGACTGCTAAGAACACTGGTTCTGAACATTACATCCATCCTCACCCCCTTTCCCCTTTTATGTTTTAACAGTGGAGTAGGAGATGCTAATTCTTCATTTTCTCTACCTCTAGGTAGATGATCCATAAAGTAGCCTTCTAGAAAATGAGGCACAATACAAACTTGATAAGACAATTTCTAAGGAGAGTTTTTAATTTTCTTATAAAAAGGATGAAATGGAGAGTCACTTTGACTTGAATGCTGTGCATCCATGAGATTCCTATGTTGTGTTTTAACCTCAAGGCCATGCTATGAGGAGGCGAGCTAATGAGAAAAGAATGTGCTGTGGAGCACCATGTTCATATTTACAATTAGCACGTCTGTAAAGACTCCAAAGAGAGCTAGCCTGTCCATCTCCTGCAAAAAATATGTGTGAAATAACCCTTTTGTTATATGGCCTGAATAAACTAAGACAACACTTCTCAATCTTTTATCATCATGTCTTGGATGGCTACTAATCATTGGACACCAAGAGGGACTGACAGAGAGCTCAAGAGCTGAGTAAACAAACCAGATGTCAGCCTTAAAGGTGCCTAGATACCCAGCCCAAAGTCATACAATAGAACAAGATGGAGTTTATTTTGTGAAATGGACCTATCCTTCGGTGTGCTTTGAATATGTATTTCTCTCATTAATTATGAATAAAGCTATTTGGCAAAGCAAGAAAATTTTGGTGTGAGAGAAACAAACTAAGGACTCAGAAGAAGAAGGGCAGAGTCAGGGAGTTGCCAATCAGTCACCCAAAAACCAAGATATCAGAGAGAAAGTAGGCCAGGGGCTACATGTCAATTTGTAGATTGATAGAAATGGGTTAATTTAAATGAAAGAGATAGTAAGTAATAATCCTAACCCATTGACTAAACATTTATAACTAATAAAAGCTAGTGAGCGGTTATTTGAAAGCTACTGAGAGACAGGGCAGGACAGAGAAATTCTATTTACATATGGCCTCCAGTGGGGGGCTAGGTCCACATAAAACCTGAGAAAGCTTAAAAACAAGGAGCTGAATGCACAAAAACAGAGCCAAATTGGGCTTTCTTGTCTCATACTAGGAGCAGCCCAGAGACACATATTCCAATAGCTGCCTGAAAGATGGAGCCTGTGATTAGCAGCCATGAGGTAAACTATATGCTAAATTACTACAGGCTCTCACATAAACCACAGAAGAGGGCACATGGTAGATTTAGATATTTTTATTTAATTATTTTTTATTTGAGTACCAACCACAGTTTCACCTCCCATCCCTCATCTCACCCTTCCCATCCATCCAAACTGACACCTATACTGTCCTCCTAAATGGTAAGCCTCCCATAAAGATATATCAAAACCTGGTGGTGTATTTACTTAAGGCAGGACCAAGTCCCCCACCCCACCCTTCTTATATCAGCTCATCTGTGCATCTATACTGAGCAAGACATTCCACCTCCCCACTACAACCCCTGAGGTAATGGACTAAAATAGTCCACTCATGTACCAAGGTTAGATCCTGATCCAGTGCCTGGAGCCTCTCAAATAGACCAAGCTACACAACTATCTCCTAAACTTCCCCACTTCAACTGGACTCCCTTAGCTTAGCCTGGCACTTGGCTGTGGATCTCTTCATCTGCTTCCACCATAACTGGAAGAAGGTTCTACGGTGACAGGATATTCGCCAATCTGATTACAGGGGAAAGTCCTTTAGGTAACCCTCTTGACTATTGCTCATAGTCACAGCTAGGGTGTTCCTTCAGATTTCCAGGGAATTTCCATAGCTCAAGCTTTTTTCTAATCCTCAAATGTCTCCCTTCTTCAAGATATTTCTTTTATTGGTCTTCCACTTCCTACTTCCCACAGGGGGAACATCTCATTCCCTCTTGTTCTCATTTCCACTTCCCTCTACTGCCTCGCTCACTCTCAGTTTACTCAGGAGTGCTCATCTATTTCTTCTTCCCAGGAATATCCATGTGTGCCTCTTAGGGCCCTCCTTCTTAGTTAGCTTCTCTGGAAACTGAGTTTTACTCTGGTTATCCTTTGCTTTACATCTAGCATCCACTTGTGAGTATTTGCATACCATGTTTGTCTTTCTGAGTCTGGGTTACTCAGTCAAGATGTCTCTTTTTCTACTTCCATCCAGTTCCCTTAAGATTTCATGATGTCATTGATTTTTCACAGATGAGTAATACTGCAGTGTGTATAGGCATTATATTTTCTTTATTCATTCTTTGGTTGAGGGACATCTAGGTTGTTTCCAGGTTCTGGCTATTATGTATAATGCTTCTATAAACATAATTGAGCAAATGTCTTTGTGGTGTGATTTAGTATCTCTTAAGTATATGCCCTAGAGTGGTATCATTGGATCTTGAAATAGATTGATTCCAAATTTTTAACACCATACATACTGATTTCCAAAGTGGCTGTACAAGTTTGTACTCCTACCAACAGTGGAGGAGTGTTCCCTTTACTCCACATTTTTTCCAACATAAGATGTCGACTATGTTTTTGATCTTAGCCATTCTGACAGGGGTAAGATGTTGATCTGCATTTCTCTGATGACTAAGGATATTGAACAATTCTTTAAATATGTTTCTGCCATTTGAGATTCTTCTGTTGAGAATTCTGTGTTTAGATCTGCAGCCTAATTATTTTGTTTTGTTATTTTTTTCTCTATTAAAATAATGTATTTTTTTCCATGTATCCATCTCCTTTCTCGCCCTCCCTTCCCTCCTCCTAATCCCTCCCAGTTAGCCTTCAGCCTCCTATCTCCCCATCTCCCATCCCTTCCCTCAATATGGCAAGAAGTCCCAAGGTGGGTCAGCTCAGCATGGCACATACACTCCAGGCAAGTCTGATTTACTCTTTCCAAAGTTAAGACTTTTAAATTGGATTGTTTGGTATTTTGATGTCTAATTTCTTGAGTTCTTTATTTAGTTTGTAGAGCAGCCCTCTGCCAGATGTGGGTGGGTAAAGATCTTTTCCCATTCTGTAGGCTGTCATTTTGTCTTATTTAGCATGTCCTTTGTCTTACAGAGAGTTTTCAGTTTTTCCATTTACTGATTGTTGTGGATCTCTGTCTTTATCTGTCTCTTGTGGCTTTTACTCTGTTCTTTTCATTCTGTTTATCCATGTTGCCCTATTCTGATGTGTTGTTTTTGTTTTAACTTTTACTACATTTTATTTTGTGTCATTATTATCCCTTTGAAGTCTTTTTCTTCCCTAATAAGGGACTGAAAGGCGTGGATCCAGATGGGTTGGGAGATGAAGGGAGTCTGAGAGGAGCTGAGGGAAGGGAACTGTAATCAAGATATGAAAAAGTATTTTTAATAATAAGAAAATAATGACTGAGGGTTCAGAACTATCTTGAATTATATAATGAAACTGTGTTGTAAAACAAACAAATAAATGCAGAAAATGGTTAGATTCACTTACAGGAGGAGTTCTGTAGACCTATATCCATGGGTTGTCTATATAACTCTTCTATTTCAAATGCAAGTTGAAGAAGTTAAATTCTTGAGGGATGAGCAAAAATGGAGTAGGGACTCCTTTTCTAATTAGTCCTCATCATAGGTAAAGTCTCTTCTTAATCATAGGATTAAGCTGAGGATGTTCTTGCCTACTTAGGATTCAACATAGTACACATTAAGAGAATAAGTTGCTAGAAGTTGCAATCCAAGAGAAGCAGAAGCTTCTCTCCTATCCAGGGTCCAGAGTTTTCTGAGTAAAAAAGTGGCAGTTTGATATCAAAGTGAGCTAAGAAATTCATTATATCCATAATGAATAACTATCATTATTTGAAGCAAATCATGAGAGGTTTGTGCTGAAGGAATATTTCTGTAAATAATCTTCCTAAGTAAAAAGAATAAACCAGGAGGTGGTAGCACACACCATTATTTCCAGCACTGAGGAGGTAGAGGCAGGTTGAACTTTATGAATTTGAGGCCAGAGTGGTTCTACTACAGAGTGAGATCTAGGCCAGGCTCCAAACTATACAGAGAAATCTTGTCTCAAAAAAAAGAAAGAAAGTAAGAAAAGAAAAGAACAAAGAATGGCAAGGTAAGGTAAGTTGTTGGACATCTAAATTACTACAGAAATAAGAGGCACTTTAAGAGTTCACTAGAAACCTTACAGCCTTTAAGATAAACTTCAGACACTGTCATTTTTTAGTGAGTCACAATGGACAATTTATGCTCCTAGATGCTAGGAGAAACAATAGGAGAATCGGAGTATCAGAGGAGTCTCCAGGGTAGGATATAATAGCAAAGAAGCAACAGATTTGGCAGAAAGATCAAGGGAAGAGACTAAGAACCCCAAGAATAATCACTGTCATTCTAGTCCACACGTCACTCATATCCACATGCCCATAGCTTCTTTCTGATACAAAAGGCTTCACACTGTGTAAAAGACAGTTTGTCAAAGCAGCCTAGTTAAGTTAGAAAATACATATAGTTGCAAACAACCACAAAAATCAAGGCCCATGGAGAAAGGGAATTGCTTCAGGGTGTTATACAAATGCCTCACATTGAAGAAAAGAAAACTTGAAATATGCAGAGTTTGACATACATACAGAATAAAAGCCAGCAACAAAAACTGTTTGGGAGAGTTGAATATTAGATTCAACAAACTTATAAAAGTAACCACAGTAAGTCCAAGGAGCTTCAGAAATCCAAGTGTAAAGGGCTAAGAAATATATGAAAATATAACTTTATAAAGCAACACAGAATTATTAGGAGAACTTCCAATTGGAAATTCTGTATTTGAAAACTTTGATACCTCGAATGACAAATGTATCAAATGGCTCAACAGTTGATTTAACCTGGTGGAAGATGTAATATGTGAATTTGACGATAAAGTGGTGGAAACTATAAAATTCAAATAGTGCAGAATGATGGAAAATGGATAGCTTCTCAGATAGTTACAATGTAGCTTTTAGTGCACCAAACGTATAATTTAATCCCAAAAGAGAAGGCATAAAAAAATAAACATGAAATTACATAAACAAACTATTTGGAGTCTACAAGTGCTGGATGAGAGACATTCCTTAAGCATTCAGTAGAGCACATGATGATGATGCACATCTTTGTCTACTGTAGAAAGTGAAAATATGTGTGACACCGAGGACAAAGGGAAATCATAAAAGTAACAAACTCAAAAGAGATTTATAACACATGTCTGAACCCCCCCAACCCCCCCAATATCCTTATAGCCAACTTATCAGAAACAGTAAGGTTGAGTAGGTAAAAACAAGAAATTTTTAAAAATTCAAAGGAAAAAGTAATTCTTAGCCAAGTATTTTTATATTTAAGAAAATCACCTTCAAAACAAAAAGAAGTGACAATAAAGATATGAAAACAAACAATAGGCAGAAAACCACCAGAATGAATCTTTTTCTAGCAGATAAACACTGCAAGAAAACACAAATGCTGTGGGAGTAACTAAACAATATCAGAAAGGATTTAAGACCTACTTCATAAATGGAACCCATTACGGACACTGCTCAAATGGCCAGGAACTTGACTAGATAGCCCAGAGACATAAAGGTAAGCCAAACTACTATTCAAGTAATATAGTAATAAAAGGATTCATAATGATACTCTGCTATACTTATAGATCAGTCATCATCAGAGATGCTTTTTCCTATGCCAGATGGAAGCAAACACGGAGCCCTATAGCTGGACAACGTATAAAGAGTGTGATACCTTGGAACACATAATCCTACATGTGATGCCTCTATCAATTCCCTCCTACCAAAGCTTAAGAAGCCCTGTAGAAGGGAAGACAAAAAGAATGTAAGAACAAAGGATATGGAAAACACATGGGAAATAAGGCCTTTTATACACAACAGGAGCGATGTCACACTTGTTCACATCTCTAACTATAGAAACTGCCTCCAGTTAATAACTTCTCTCAAAAGAATTACTAATGTTTTCCAATGAAGTCTGGCTGGGTCAAACTTAAAGGCTGGCTTCATACTAGGCCATACGCAGCCAACACAAACTCAGTGACATTTTGGAGTTTCTTAGTCTCATAATGCAGGGTACTTTTGTTTTCTTACAGGCTTTTTGCATATATGCTAAGATTTCTGGAATTCTGCATACTGGGGATTTGTGTGTTGCAAATACATGTGCGTCTGTGTTTCTTGAGATTTCCTTCAGCTCCTTTGCTCTGAATTGCTTGTTTCTTGTGTCCTATTCTTGACGGTCCATTTTTATTTATTTATTTATTTTAATTTCATCGTGTTATTTTTAGATGCCTTTCTGTGGTGGGATTCAGGTGTCAGCTGATAAGATCTGAGGATGCTTACCCAGGGTCCCTGAAGGGGGCATGGCCAACCCCATTGATAAGGGGCTGCTGGGACCCCAGAAAGCCTGTTTGCCTGGTTCCTGGTTGTTGGAGAGACCGGAATCCATCATCCACTGTTCTAGACTCCAGTCCCTGTTCAGGCTCACTATAAGATGTTACCTGTACCGTGAGTATTGGTTTCTATTTTAATAAATATCAATCTTGGACTGTTGCCTTCTAAGTAAAACTTCACCTATATCTGGCGCCCAACGTCCCCGGGGCCTGTGCCCAAGGGCTTATGGGGTCCCTTTGTGTTTTGAACACTTTAAGAGGGCAGGGGACATAATGCCTTTCCGTATGCTGTGAATATCAATCTTTAAATAAAGGAGCTGTTTTGGGCCACGACAGGCACCATAGAAAAAGTATGAGAAGAAATCAGAGCATAGGTAGGAGAAGTAGGGCAGAGTCATGCAGTTCGAGCAAGCCGCACAAGGAGCAACATGTAAGGAACACAGGTGAGCCACGGGCAAAGTGGCAGACAGATTAATACAAATGGGTTGATTTAAGATATAAGAACTAGCTAGCAATGTGCCTGAGCCATATACCAAACAGCATAAAGTTAATATAAGCGTCTGAGTCATTTCTGGAGACCTGAGCAGCAGGTGGCGGGCGGCTAAGAGGTCTGGCGCGGCAGGGTCTGGGCCTCTGGCTGCCCAGGACCAAAGAAACCGCATTGCAACACCTTTCTGTACCCTCACAAAAGAAAGAAAGAAATGGCATAGATTTGGGTGAATGGGAAAGTAGAACGATCTCAGAGGATTCTGAGAAGAAGAAACCATAGTCATATTATTATTGTTTTTAAAAATACATTTAATAAACTAAGCAAAATATTCATAGAATTATGTTTTTACTTCAAACTTTCTAAGATATGCCTAATGAATGCCAATACTGTACTTTCTGAGTATCATTGTTCCATTTTA
Organism: Phyllotis vaccarum; assembly: GCA_033318265.1. Lineage (NCBI taxonomy): Eukaryota > Metazoa > Chordata > Mammalia > Rodentia > Cricetidae > Phyllotis > Phyllotis vaccarum. The sequence goes on along the minus strand of JARWLC010000015.1, from coordinate 19,648,122 downwards.
ATGTCTTCTTTGTAGAATGTTAGTTATAGTCAGTAAAATATTGCATATAGGCCACACCTAAAAGAAACAAGGATGTGACATTTTGCCACACCAGATTAGGGCATTGGACCACCACTGGAATCACAGTGAGTAAAAGAATTATTTGCTAAGGCATTTAGTAAGGAAGGAAATTAAGTTTCCAGTTTGTTACAATGAATCCATTTTTAATACTTAAGAACAATACGGACTCTGCCCTCATGTACTTCACTTGAACCCAGATATACTAATTACCAGGTGAAAGATTTTCTCAACTTTCCAAAGATTTAATCAACTGTTAAAAAATTTTTATTTTACTTTGTGTGATTCTGCTACATAGTTCCTTCCAGTCTCACATATTTCAGTATATTAGAGCAAAACAGCTCAAGTTTAGTCTAGTTCAATAAAATACCATGTATGCACTAAATCACGCAGACCTGTTACATAATCCTTACTGTATTCAAATGTCTTAAATGGTTAGAGTTTTACACATGTTTTGTTCTAAAACAGAAACCAAATCTACAAGGTGTGTGCAAAATGAAAGGGCAGGTGGCATATTTAAAAATAAAGATAAAACAAAACAAATATCATATCAATTAACAAATTCCAATAATTTTGATGATATTGCACATAACTGTAAACTATGTTCAATTTTGAATCCCAGACCCTAAATTTTCTGACTACTATGGAAATTAATTTAGTATTTTTTCCAATTCAGATTGATTGTTAACATACATATTATTAGGGAGCATAATATTTAATCCTGTCTCCTTTGCCTTTTATTTATATGAAAATAAAATTGTATTTTAAGTAAATTATTATAGTTAGTTTTCTTGGTTAATTTATTATCTGGGGAATTTAATCATGATTTTACAAATAGTTCTAGTTAATTATTTTTCTTGTGTACCATCATGCTTATATTTTCAATATATTTTAAAGCTGATTACCTGATGTTTCAATGTATGAATATATCCCATTTAAGTTCTATTTTCAAGAGGATATTCTTCTTATAATTCTGGACTATTAAAATGATCCAGAGAGTGCCTAAACCTTACAGACTATTGCCATTGCTTACATCACATTCCAAAATTAAATAGAAGGACTTTATTGACAAATACTCAGCATGCTTAAGTCATAGGACATGGAGAAACCAAGTCAGCACTAACCTGGAACTTCAATCCTTTCTGACTAGCTTTATGACTGCCATAAGGTTCTGTCCATAGAATTAGAAGAGAAAAATAATAAACATTCCTACCCAGTTGTAAACCAAAGGAGGTAAAATAGTGACTAATCTGGCAAGTTATGCCTGGTGGCACAATAGTGGCATGGGTGTGAAGGGAATAATCAACCCTTTCTTGTCCTAGTACCTGGGCACAAACCCCATGGCTAGCTAGGACATAGGCATCATAGAGAACCCAATATTTTCATTCTACAGAATGGACATAGTATTAAACTACCTTATGGTTTTATCTTTATATCCATAGATTAGTGCATCCCCATTCCTCATCAGAGAAGCTTTTCTTTCTTTGGAAGATGGCCATTAATATAGAGACCCACATCTGCTCAATATTTAGTTAATAAGAGACTAAGAAAAGGTCATTTATAAATGGTACATTTGTGTCACATTTAGGGTCCGAAATGCTTGGAGGTCATTGAGAAAAATGAAATGGAAATGTAGGTATCAAAGATTGTAGACATCTACAGAGATGTAGTATTTGTCAACATAGTAGGACTGCCACACTCAGAAACATAGTTGTTATGCCTTCATACAGAAGTCCAGGATAAAATCAAGCCAGCCAAATTCTAGCGTGGATCTGAGATGAGCTCTATGTAATTATTGGTAGTTGATGGCTTCCAGGACAAGGAGAGTCAGTTTCATTTAGAAATATGGTCCAGGAGAGGCTACTCATGCTTCAGTAGCTGTGCTTACACTCACACATGCAGGCAGTTGTAAATAGACTATGTGATTTTAAAAACAAAAGACACATAAATTTGTGAGGGAAAATTGGTGTGGGTGGTGGCATAATGGAGAAATCAGATATTAAGGAAAGGGGGCAGATTTGATCAAAATGCACTACACAAATTTATAAAATTTTCCAGAAAAAATTAATTCATTAAAATTCTGAAATAAGAATGAATCCAAAAGATTGTTATTTGCATATCCTCAGTAATTTTATATACATAATAAACATCACTAAGATTAAGGCATTCTATAACACAGTGCATATGGTTTAAAAAACTGCTTTCAGAATGGCTTACAAATCTAAAGTAACTAATTAAATTTATCTTCTCAATGATTTGTCATGAAAACTCTATACTATGACAATGCGACAACTACCAAGTTTTATAATTTTCTTAATTGTTTGCTGAATCTCAAACTAAATTTATTATAAGCTATTACTGTGGTTTGGATTAAATGGAAGTTAGGCTTGTAGGCTAAATCCAGACAGATCATAGATTCAACTACCACCTCAAAGTGATTTAACTTAAACTGGCCATAAGGGTCACCATCATTGACTGAAGCAAGAACACTGACCTCCCTTTAACGGAGAGAAAATGCAGGATTTTCTACATTACTTAATAGCAGGACTAAATGAAGCTCTTCATCATGAAGAAAGAACATTGCATTTAATATCCACCTACACAATAGATTTGGACCATAACTAATCAACAATATAATTAAAAAGATAAATTAAGTTGAATTGTGAATTAGCATTTGCAATCACATTCTAGAAAGCATTTAGTGTACACGGATAAATTAATAATTGATATAAAAGCAATGATAAACTATGTGTACCTTAAGGGGAAAATCACCATTTTGGCAACATTCTACCTATATCTAACAAAGCTGCCTTTAATAAAATAACAAGAGTTTCCAACATGGAGCAATTAGGTCAGACAAACTAGGAATTAATTACTGTAGACAAGCCCATATGTCACAAAAGCAATGCACATGTTCTCTGAGTATGGAGAGGGAATGATTTATTTTGGGAAGACTCTTGAGATAGTGAAAGGGCATGGCTGCAGAATTTATGCTAGGAAGTGACTTTACAGAATCCAAATTACTAGGCACAAAATGGGCTTAAATATAAATTAGACACATTTCATCAGCTTTACTTGAGTTCCTAAAAATAAATCAAATTATATCTAAATTATACAATTCTAATTCCCACTATCAAACTGCAAAAGGCTTTTAACCCATGATACTTGCCATCTCGGACCTGTTCAATTGGGAATGGATAAAGATTTTTCAAATCACAAGCTTTGGTTGTTTAGACATATCCTAGGTTCAAGATCTGCTCCAGTTTAGTTTCAACACAAACATTATAAATCAGTACCTGTTTTTGCATCGAGTGCCAACATTTTAGACCTGAAAAAGTATCCCATCATTTTTTCAATTTATCTATCTATAATCTATCCATCTATCCATCTATCCATCTATCCATCATCTATCCATCTATCCATCATCTATCCATCTATCCATCTATCCATCATCTATCTATCTATCTATCTATCTATCTATCTATCTATCTATCTATCTATCTACCTCCCTTTATCTTTGTCTATCATCTGTCATCTATCTTATCTATTAGTCTATTATCTCATCTATCTATCATCTCTATCTGTCTATTATCTATCATTTATCTTATCTATCGATCTATCATAATCATCTATTTTTGTGTTCAAATATATGTGGATGTGTTTGTCTGTCTTTCTGTTTATTTTGTCTATTTATCTCTGTCTTGCCCATCCTGATATATATATATATATATATATATATATATATATATATATATATATATATATATATATATATATATGGCCATCATGAGAAGTCATGGTAGAGATGCAATGGGACATGTAGTGGACTTACTACACTGAAAAACACTTGCTGAAAGTATTATTGCTGCTTTGAAATGTGGTTTATATCTTGAACTCATGGAATCATTTAATCATTTGACATACTTTTCAATTAATTCAAACAATGAAATGAATATCTAATAAAAGGAACCACATTGATACTAGCACAAATACCTTTTGATTGAATTGTTACCAAATAAGTTACAACCTCATTCCATGGCCCAGGGAAATACTATTCATCACACTTTGTAAAAGATAATTTATTTATTTTTAAAATTATATTACATTTATTTGTTTAGTGTGTATGTAAGTGCCATAGAGCATATGGAGGTCACAGAATAATGTACAGGATCACATTCTCTCCTTCCACTATGTAGTTTCTGGGACAGAAATCAGGTTATCTGGGAGCCAGTGCCCCTACCCATTGCACCATTTCCATTCACACCTTCCTCTTCTACCCTCATCAATTCTCTTCTGCCATTGATATTCTTTCCTCTCTCATCATTGTCCTTTAGATGTAGTTACCATTTTCACTGACAAAGGATGGCACTCAGATTTCCTCTTTTCTGAGAATCACCCAGAAAGGGTTTCATAGAAAATACAGGATCACAATCACTTTTAGATTCTGGATACAATGTAATTTTCTACTAGAAGTGTACTCTAAATTGGAGGAGTACTTTGGCCTTATCAGAAATGCATATTTTACTGTATGCTCCACATAGACAATGCATTAACACACACACACACACACACACACACACACACACACACACACACACACACACACACACACACTTTTTCCAACTCTCTGATGATTCTCTAGTAAGCATTAGACATGGGTTTCACACAGGTTTCTAGATGCTGGTGCCATGGCATCTAGGAGAACACAGCCTTATACTATGCTATTATAAACTGATTTATAAACCCAAATTAAATTTTTGGCATTTTGTTTGAATTTCTTGTTTTTTATTTCTAACAATAGATTGTGATCTTCCTAGTAAGTTAACCAAGGGTAGGACTTTCATAGTGAGGAATTCATTATGCCCAGGACTAAAAGGAGCCATTTACTCTCACTGGTTCCTAGTAGTATTTGGTAGGATTTCCCTTCGGCATTTTTATTTAATCATTTCAATACTTGAGTACAAAGTTCCAGGAGATGAACTTAGCCTGAGAAATGAATGAGTTCCTTAGGACAGTGAGTTCTGTTGCAGGATAACACAGCACTATCATTTTTTCTGATAAAAAGTAAATAACTTTTAGCTGCATTAAATGATACCGTCTCTATGTACTTAAAGCATGAATATATTAATCAGCCAATGCAATGAGTCAAAAAAAAACCCACAAAGTCATCAAAATTTTATCTTTATAATTCAATTAGAAAACTGTATGCTTCTCCCATCTCTCTAAATTATACATGTGTTTTGTCATCTGCCTTGATTTTGGCAGTCACATGCATCACTCTGATCAGTTGTTTCTGCTGGCATCTAATCGGCTCAAGGCATTTTTAGTACTTGGCAGTCAGAAAAAGGAACACTATACCCTGTTGTCTTAGAAAGTCCACTATCAACACCACCATAATCATAGTGTTTTGTGGCTCTCCCTCAAGGCTTGTCACTGCTGATCTTGCCAGATCATGGTTTATAAAGAGGGTCTTTATTGTGCTTCTAATCTATTTCCTGATTGGAGATTTTGCCTCCATTTCCTGGTCCTTGCAATTATTTTCCTGCCTTCTCCTTCTGCCAAGCCTACAGCTGGAGTCATTTAGAGAATACTTGCCATACATCTTGGGCTTCCATCACACAGTCTAGAATGGCTTTCCTGTCCTTAAGCCTCCAGCCTCAGAATCTATTGCCAAGTTTATCACACTTCTTCCACCTATTTGTGAACTTTTCACTGTGAGGCTATGAACTTTCCTTGTTATATGCTTTGCATTTTGATAGCACAGTGCTTGAAGATATATGGTTAGCATATCAACAAATGATAAGTCATTGATACCCTATGTCTGATAATAAAGTGTCTTCATTTATTTTCTGACCACATGTCTTCCTTATCAATTTAATGGCAAGCTGAGTTCAGGAGTCCTTTTGTATGGTCCTTTTTAGATGTTATAGTTTGTGCATATCTCAGATTTATGATTTGCTCTTCTTTATTCCTCGAGAGACTAAAACAGAGATGTAAAATCATAGTTGGAGAGCTTACAACAGCTTTCATGTAATTGTACCACTCTATTCTTTTGTCAGAAGAGTATGAATACAGGTAACTGGTAATGTCTATGCCTGCCTATGAGTTTAATAAAAAGTGCTGAGCGGCCAAAGGCAGCAGGAAGTGTGGGCAGGGCTACCAAACTAAGAAAACTTTGGGAACAGGAAGATTAGAGCAGAAATACCACAGAGACTCCAGAGTTGCCAGACAAGCCAGCAGATGAAGAGGACAACTATGCTGCTCTGAGAAAAGGTACCAAGCTCCATGGATGAATAGGATAAGAATCATGGGTTAGTTTAAGGATAAAGAGTTAGCAAGTTATATGGCTGGGCCTTAGGCTGATCAGCCTAAAATTATTGTAAGCATCTGTGTGTCTCTGCGGATCTGTGGGTCTACAGATCTAAACCTGGAGAGTAGGCCCTAAAGTCTAGGCCAGAAACCACTTTGATTATATTTTCGCCTGATATTCGCTTTCTAGACCATCCATTTTCTTTTGGGGTCAGGATATTGGCAACAGCAACTGACTGAAGATGTAGCAAACATATAGAAGCTAATTCAAAGGAATTCACACCAGCTAAACTTGTCTTTTATTTTGGAGGTAGTTCTCTCTTTGTTGATGGCCTAGTTTATTTTCATATAACCAATTTCAAGTTCTTCAGGTGTTTATAATGTTAAATAATTATTTATCTTATGCTTAAATAAATAATATCTTCCTGAGTTTGTATTTTAATGTGCATATGTTTTTGATTGTTTATATTCTTTGTTACTAGCACATTCTTTAGAGAATATTTGCTTAAGGATATTGGAGATGCTTTATTATATTGATGTGCCTGTTTATTAGGGCTGAGTTGGATAATCCTGAATAAATACATGATTTTTACAGAAGATTCCATTGTGAGTTTACTTTAGTTTTTAATTTAATATTGAGAATATATGAGACCATTATCCAGTAGGAAAATATGCAATGAGGTAAAAGTTTGTTAAAGTGGTTTAGAGATATGAAGCATCTGAAAAGTGTATTATATACCCACAAATTGTCTCCATGCAATTAGAACACATGAGATGTTCTGCTTAGAGTTGAGGTGTTGATGAATGTCTACTCATAATGAAACTATATGCTGATAAGTCTATTAAGCATTGAGACTGTTGCCAGTTACAAAAATATAAAGAATGTACAAAAGCCCTAAACTTATTCAGAGTTGGCCAAGAGTGAAGTAATTTAAAACAAAGGATATTTTTATAAAATAAGCTTCATAATAGCTCTTATAAGTTATTGAGTATGGAAAGTTGTAACAATAAAGCTTATGTGTATGTATTCACAACATCTTATACACAAAAATCTTGAGCAAGACTGCAAATCAAGAATCCTCTGATACTGAGCTCTTCTCTGACACAGATGAAGAGATTACCATCATATACACTTAACCATCATGAAAATAAAGATTAAAATTACTATGCAATTCTATATTTTCACAGTCAGATCAGAGTTTATTTCTGGTGTATGAACCGACATCACAGAGCTCATTCCCTACAGAGGAAAACCTCAGCCTTGATACTGGGACTAGGGACTAGGATCTACCTCAACTGAATATGCCAGACTGAACTGATTCACATTGGGACTCCTTGCTTTCCCTAGGGAATGGATGAGGGGATAGGGTAGCTGGAAGGTTGGTAGAGGACAGGGAGGAGGGGGGGAGGGGGCAGTGGTGGGTATGATAACTAAAACTTTTTAAATAACAAAAATTACTAAAAAAAAAATTCTGGGGATTGAACTCTGATACTTTTATTTTCTCAACAAGCATTTCTCTGACTGAGCTATTTCCCCAGGCCTGCCATTGATTAAAAGTAGTTATGATGGTTACATATAAGTTATTAAGAATATAGATGTACAGCATTCACTACTGTAGGTTTTTTAGCCAAAAGAGATTGTCCACAAAGGAGATAGCCAAGGTAAGAGCCAAAGAACAGACGTTAGACACTAAAGTAAGGGGTGTCACTTCATTATTCAGTAAATAATGTACAGGATGAAAGAACACAAAAAGGCCAGTGACAGTACCAAAAGGAACTAGAATGAGATTAGGAAAAGAAATCCACATATGTAGAGGGCAACACCTTTTAGAAATTCTGTCTTAGTAAACTCTTGTGAGTTAAGTCAAAGAAGTATTTTCAGTTTTGTTGAAAGCCCTTGACAGGCATTTTATTTGTATAGTATCTTTTCTGCTCTTGTTTATACAACTTTAGAGTAAGGGAAGCTGCTTGTTACTGATCCAACTTCTTGTTGGCTTGCAGCTCTAAGTCCTTTAGCTACATCACAGCTCTTTTTGGAGAAATTTTTAAAAATTTATTTATTTTATTTTAAAATGTCATTTTTATCTATATATCCCCCTGTTCCCCTTCCGCCCCCTCCTCCCAATCCCTTCCAGTCAGCCTTGCCCCTCCTCATCTACCCAATCATCTCCCAAAAGAGCAAGAAGTCCAAAGGTGGGTCAGCTCAGTGTGGCACATCCACTCCAGGCGATTCTGATCCACTTATCCTAAAGTCAAAGCTAGGCTGGGTTTTACTCTGCAGGGAATGGGCTCCAAAGTGCCAGCCCATGCACTGGAACACAGTCTGATCCCACCCCTTGAGGCTCCACATATTGCTCATGCTAGTCAACGGTCGCCTATCTTTGGAGGGCCCAGCTCCCTTTCCTGATGGATCTCCAGTAGCCATTCCTGATTCACTGAGCCCCTCCCCACAGAGCTCCAGCTAACCATCACACTGGGAACTCTCCTCACAATCTCCATTTTCTTGCTCACACAGACACCCTCCCCTGCACCCTGCTGGACCAGGAGCTCTGTCAAGTGCTCAGCCATATATCTCTGCCTCCGACTGATCCCCATTGGATGTAGGTTCTGTGATGACACCCAGGGTGGTCCACTCACCTGACTATAGGGGAAATCCTCCTATCACAGCTCTTTTAAGCATTAGATTTTTCTTCCATAACTAACTCTGAGTAAAGTCTTATTTTTGAATGAGTTGTGATTAATACAAAAATTTTAACAGAAATTAAAATATCTCAGTCAAGGTTATATTGCTGTAAAATGACACCATAACTCATAAAGCAAAACATTTAGCTGAGTCCTGCTTACAGTTTCAAATGCTTAGTCCATTATCATGGCAAGAAGCATGGTCACACAAAAGAAATCATGGTGTCCAAGAGATAGCTGAGAATTTTAGAAATCTATATTGTATCGTTAGTTAGCAGGGAGGGAGGTAGAGAAAGAGGGAGGGAGAAAAAGAGAGAGAGACAGACAGACAGACAGACTGAGAGAGGGGAGGAGGGGAGAGGAGAGGAGGGGGAGGAGGGGAGAGGAGGGGAGGGGAGGGAAGGAGAGGGGAGAGGAGAGGAGGGGAGGGGAGAGGAGAAATAAGGCCTGGCTTGAACATTTAAAACTCCAAAGTCCACCCCGAGTGACACACTTTGTCTGACAAGACCACACCTACTCCAACAAGACAATACCTCCTAATCCATGGATGTAGTGTCACTCCCTAATGACCAAGCATTCAAATATGTGTACCTATGAAGGCAATTTCTATTTAAACCACATAAATATAATCAGAATCATCCTGAAAAGAATGGTAGAAAAAAATGTATATTTCAAGTTGAGTATGCATTTAGTAATATCTTGACCAGAGAGTGTTTATGTTCACTGAAATGTGAAAAATAGAGGGACAAGGCTTGCGGTATGAGGACAATCTAGGAGACTGCTCTGAAAATATCTACATATTAGGTAGGAAGGCTAAGCTAAAATGTCTGCAGTGTGTTTTGAGACACAAGGGTAGATATGACTGTAAGGTAGGTAAGGTCTAGTTGTAATAAACAGGTAAAGACATTGGAGTGAAAGAATATTCAGGAATAAATCTAGAGCTTCCTATATGAGCACATGATTGAGTGATAATATTATGAGTGGGAAAATAAAGAGACTCTCTCTAGGCAAGGAGTAGATGCACTCAGAGTCAGGAAGTGAAGCTGTACATGTTCATGGCACAGCAGGATGGAGATGTTCAGTGACATGAATACTCCTAGTCTGGAGAACAAAAGACTGTTGTACACTAGACAGACAGATCCAGTAGTCAGAAGCACACACACACACACACACACACACACACACACACACACACACACACACACAAACACACACACATCTATTAAACATAAAATACATGGGCACTACTCTTTGAGAGCTGGTCCTAGATTTGCCCAGATCCTGGGACCCTATAATTACTCCATATTAAAGCATGTAGGTGTGTAGTAAGAGTAGGCTGGGTAGGGGCCATGAAATCAAGCTAAAGGCAGTATTGACAAGAGCCAATCCACCATAATTACTTCCCTATGTGTCCATTTATAACTCACTCATGCCAGTCTTTTGTTTATTCTTCCTCATGGAATTTCTTTGCTGAAGGTCTATTATGGTTAGAGAGGAAGATAACTATTAAGCTTCAAAGAACACCGAGAAAGAAGCCATACCACCTTCTCAATGACCATTTCTTTTCCCCGTTTCTTGTGATTGGTTCCCATAAATGGTCAGGAATGTTGAGAAATTCCATACTCCTCTATTGTCTTCTCCATTCACACAGTAACCAACATTGGGAGAATAACAAATGAAAAAAAGGAGCCTGCTTAAGAATCAGTAGACAGAAGAGTCTGCTAAATACGAGCATGCATTGTGGATGTTTTCCAGGATAAGATATAACCTGTTATAGTTGAGAAATACTTTTGTGTACATTTTAGAGAGCATTCACTTATATGAATTAATGCACTGTATTGTATGAGTTTTTTTTAAACTTTAACTTCATTTTGGCTATGTATCTTTTATGTAATTTTCAAGGAAGAGGATCCAACTGTTTTTTTAAATTGCCATCTGATACTTATTCCATATTCCACTTTGGGAAAGATGTCCCTGCCAATCACCTGGTCCTTCTTATGCTTAGGTGTGAGAGACTGCCTTAAGGTTGATCACAGATTCTTGGACTGAATTAGTCCTGTAAAAACTGGGTCAAATAGCTGTAGCCACTCAAAGTGGATACTGATTATGATCATTGTATTCAGCATAAAAGTCACCACTTAACCCCATTTTCAGGGGGAAAAAGTCCAAAATAATGCTCATTATTTTTAGTATAATCACTGAAATCTTTTTATTTTACTCTTTAAAGAAAGTTGGAACATAATATATAATCATACTATTTAATATTGGGTCACAGCCATCTCTTAGTGGTCAACTGATTCTGTAATGTAAATTGACTTTGCACGTACAACATTCAGGTTGACAGAAAACATCTAATTAAGACTCTAGAAAATTTCCTGTAAACCCCTCATTTTTCAGATGTTGTCTTTCATGCTGTCTACCTCATTCCCTTTGTACCATATTGTCAGCCACACTAATCTGTACACTTTGGATGCTTACCTACCTATTGATTATCTCATTTTCCTAGTAACAACTGCTTGTCTTTCCTTGAGAAATGACTTATCAATGTGCTTGGTAATATAATATTATCTCCCGTTGATCATTGACTCAGAATTCCCTGAGCAATCAGACCCCATAAGATTTGGACTTTTGGCATAAATGATACTAATCCTAGCTATCATGAGGTCTTTTAAAACAATAACAGAAACAGTGTCCTCTATATTAATCAGGTAGAAGAAGAAGAGACAATAGAAAAGGGGGCATGAGGAGAGAAAGAGCTTAAGATCCCTAACATAACATCCGAAGGGAGTCCTGGTCCACACAACCCGGGGATCTTTGTTAACAAATTCATTCATGTGCTACTTAAATAGATATAAAACTGTCGATGACAGTCACTTGTGCTTTCTCTCAAGGACAATTCCTCAACTCAAAGGTTCCATTTCTGACTGTCCCAAACCCATTGTCATTACTTTGGGACTATGCTAAAAAAAAAAAAAAAAAAAAAAAAAAAAAAAGCTTATTCTTTGCATAATTTTCTCTTCTTTAAGAGAAAGAGTAACACACATTTCTGCATTCTGTTGACCATAGTCTCTCTAGTGCTTTAACAATTGTACTCAACAACACATTGCTGGTAGATGTTAGAGATCTCTCATTTGAACATGAGAGAAAGTAGACTACCAAGTTTATTGAGGAAGAAACTGTTCACCTGCATACTTAGAAAATGCTAGAAGAAATATTTTTTAAATGAAATGTTCAGGTAATAGCTTGATAACTTCTTTTTTTAAAAATTCTTCAGTTTTTCTGCACCTTTCCTGTTTACATGTCACAAATTGTCTCAAATAAGATGTACAGCTGTGACTATCCCCTTCATTTAGCCATGAAATGTGATATTTCAAGGTAATTGTCACAGACCCATCCAGAGGGAGACAATGACCATGCCTGGCTTGAGTCATCTATGAGAGTCACTGAGGCAAGGGGTATGGAGTTGCCCCATTGGCAGGACCTTCACTAATCCATATGGGTCCATAGCTGTTGTACAAATGAGCAAATGATCTCCCCACTATGTAGAGGCAGCCCTGCAGGTGAACAGCTTGGCAAGCAGATGGAGCCTTTATGAAAATTAGAAAAAAAGGTGACCTTTCTTTGGGCATATACAATCCATGCCAAGGTACACAGCTTGGTGAGTAAAGCATGGCTGCCTTTCAGGCTCCACTTTCTGTCTTGGCTAGATAACCTTGAGCACAACAAAGAGCATAAGGGAGTCCTGTGCATTCACCATTGTGGGTCACATGAATGGCCTTATGGGAAACAGGCAATGATTCTATGAAGGAGACACAGTTAAGGATAGTCACTATGACTTCAGACTTTGGATACAGACACTCACAGCAATGAAATGGCTTCCCAAAGTGATGAAATACAACTATAATGGGAAACTCCCTATTTTCACCCAGCAACCTAGATATACATTTCTTAATAAGTAAGGCTTTAAAAACCCATAATAGAAAGAAAGAACATAGATATTATCTAGTAGCTAAATCACAAAAATATAATATGAATGATTATTAAAATGTGAAACTACATAGTTAGGCAAGTTTTCTTTAACAAAAGTCTACCAGTTAAAATTATTGTAACCTAAACTTGAATTAGTTTTTCTTTACTATCATAATAGGAAGCTAAACCAATATGCTATAACTGACCACTCATGCTCCCTGATTTTGCTTCTTACTTTGGAATCATTTCAGTGTAAACGCTGTATGCTACTTAGTTACTTAAGTCCCCACAAATTTGTCAAAGACACCACAGCTTCTCACTTATGTTATCTACTTTTAAGTCTGGTCCTTTTGTAAAGTACATTGTAATAGCCATCATCATCTTCTGTACCAAGACAACAATAACAATAATAATGATATTTAGTCAAGTATGATATTTTCTTCTTTCAACTATCTAACATTTGTCAAACAAAATGATCCTGGCTGAGCAGCCAAGTTAGCTCTACTGACAGTTGTTATAGCTTCATATTTATTTGTTAGTCACTTTGTTTCTTGTGCTTTCTTTTATGTATGCTGCCCCTTATTCTTCCATTGTAAGTTTACAGGCAAGTCCTTCTAAGAAAGTTCAATGTTTCTGATTACATTTATACTTTCTTGATGTTTCAAAATGAATATGAACATCATGAGAAAATAGTCTAGACCAACTTTGCAATTGTTTTCTCAGAAAAGAGCATATATATTCTTCCCACTGAAGTATTTTCCATTTAGTATGTATTTTTGACAGTATAATTTTTAGCTTGATTTCTTCTATGGTTACATGTTCTTGAAATAAGACTATTTATACAGTGTAAACTGAATAAATATTCCACAAATTTTGTGTTAGCGCCATAAGTTAAATTTATATTCACTGCATATCTTAGAAGGACAGTAATAAAATCAGGAAAACTTTTCTGAAAAGAGACATTTGTGGAAGGCTAGGTCATATTGTTTATGTATTCTCTGTAGCTAGGACTAGAGAACTATGGAGCAAACAACTGGGATTTCCCACTTTTTGTCTGCTATAGTCAACAACTGAATACCAGAGATTTTTCATTCAAATCTTAATTCTGTAAAGCAAAATTCCAAAGTCCATTTGTTGATCTTGTTAACAATTTCTAGAAATTGTGTTTCCAGTTCATCTCTTCTGACAACAGCTAAAGATAATTTCAGTTGGTTATAATTCCTATTCTTACTATGTGTATATAACATCTTTGAATTAGTGATATATTTGAAGGCAGTTTATCAGTATTAACCATATCCATTGCAATATTTTTTCTTTTACTTCCTATATTTTCCAAATAGAATTAAGACTTATTTTTGTCAATATATTTTAAACTATGATTTCCCCTATTCTATGGCATATTATAAAATTTTCTAATATATTTTAAGACAACATGCTAGAATGATGTATTGAGTTTAAAATTTATGCAGTTTATTGACTGAATGGTAGAAGAAACCATGCTCCACACATCAGAAAAAAATAAAATTTTCCAATTTAGACAAACAAGGCATAATTGATCAGCTTGTGTTAGAGAGGTCATGAGTAGCAGCTGGACAATAAAAATAATTACAGTAGATCCTCAGCTGCCTCTATAGCTACCACTGAATTATTCTCTCCCCAAGGTAAGAAATATGAAGTAAAAGTTTAGTTTTCCTGATTTTTCTCCAATATAGATTGATATTGGTTAATACTGAATGAGACAGAGATTTGGTCTGGGTGAAACTAAAGAAAAGCTGTGTGAAATGGCAGTTTTATCTAGCAAACTCCAGGAGGAAAATGGCTGATGTTGCTTCAAGAACTGAAGCACCACACTAAAACTTAATAGTAATATGCACAATTAGGGTTTCTGGCCCATTTGGCTGGTGGTCCAGACCCACAGACCTGCAATCTCAGATTGACTAGCCCCAAATAATCACACAAAAGCTTATTTGGCCTATGGCTCAGGCATATCACTAGCTAGCTCCTGCATCTTAATTCAACCCATTTCCATTAATCTCTCCTGCCACATGGCCTTTGGCTTACCTATTTCATTACATCTTGCTTCTTGGGCAGCTGGATCACATCTCCTCTGACTCGGTCCTCCTTCCCCTATCTATGCTCTGATTTTCTGCCTACTTCTAAGGTGCCTGCCACAGGCCAAAACAGTCTATTCACAGCATAAAGGCATCCCACATCAAACATGTGCCCTAATTCTCTGATTTCAAAGCATTTGAAGCCAAGTTTCTCAGTTCCTAATATTAAGATCCAGCCTTAAATATTTTTTTTCTTTTTTATGTCCTTAAGTGATACTTTTTTCTTGTGTTCATATAAAAGAAAGTTATTTTTAAAACCTAAGTTTAGGCACTGTGTTTTAGGTACAGTACAATTTTCATGCAACTATCTAGTGAAGATAATGAGGAATTGAGATATACCAACTTTATTTTTCTAAAGAAATACTTAAGACCTAAAATTTCCTGCATTTGCTTCTTGTGAACATACAAATGAGGAAGTAGATAGGGAGGAGAAGTGTAAGAAATCTATCTCTATAGACAATTGGTTTCATCTTCTACTTAGGGACACGTAGAGGAGGAGATAGAGTTAGCCAAAAAAGGTATAAGTCTGCATGTTAAAATATGTATTCAAAATGTATATAAATTTATTTCATATAATGTACCAATTGTTGTTTGAAATTAATATTAAATGAGATATATTTTATTTTGTTTTGTAAATTCTAAAAGCTGAAATGTGTAAAAATTTTACTTTCCAAACCTTAGTCTTGTGAGAGATCCCACCAAAATAGACTCAGATACATCCTGACACTGTAGAAGATTGGCCTGACTGAGGTTGAATCAGCATGCTATAAACTTCAAATTGTTTGTATTTATAATACAAAAGGACCAAGACACATAAAAGAACATAAAAGACATATCTTGAATACCAAGGTAATCTTAATTTCATTCCTAAAAAGAATGGACTTGAAGCACCATATTCACTAATAAAGCTGGAAACTTTAGAATCAGTTTTCTCTGAGTAGAGATGTGTTCTCAGCTGCCCACAGTAAAGATAAGTAGGACTCTGTTCCTGCAAAGCCCACTGAAAAGATGATGACAAACACTTGATGTAGCACTTTCCAGTCATAGGCAATTTCCTCTTAACCATTTTGTGAATTAGACATTTTAAGCTCTTAGCTTAAGATGTATCAAGTATTTTTGCTGCAACAAGTATTTTCCTGCTGGGACAGTTTTAATTACCAAGAGTTGCAGACCCGCAGTTATACAGACACTGTGTACTGGCTCAAGTGCCTCTGTAATGTGTTCCAGACTTGGTTGTGTTTTACCATATACTGTATAAAAATAGCAAATATACAGCAGTTGGATCATATACATGAAATTATAGGGAAAATAAACTACTGATTCAAGGGGAGGGTAAGGTCATTTATTTTTTCTATATATTAGTAGCAACACTCAATCTAGGATGTGGCAATGATGTTCACACATTCACATCAATTAGAAGAAGAGACATTAGTGTTCTTCTTACAGACAAACATAATTATCTTCCATCTCACAGAAGAAATCATTTGGATCCAACTTCTCTACCTGTTTTTCATAGAGGGATATTTCCAAAGCTCTTTTTTCTAGGGCAGACAGCTATGTGTTTATTTAATGGTGAGTAGTGCATGTAAGCAAATGCAGAGATTTGGTTAGCTGAGTAATTGTAAAATATTTGCCTAATAACCTCAGTCTTTAACTACCTGTCACACATTTGTAAGGGATGTACCACTTCAGGAAATAGCAAACTTGTCAGCAATAAGTGTTTTCTTCCTAGTTATTTGAAAAAAAATATCTATCTTATACCACTTATAAAATATACATTGAGTACCAGCTCTGAACAGGCTTCAAAATATTTTATTTTTGTCTCAGAGTTTGTTTTCCACTTACAACCTTGGAATAATGTGGCTAAGTTGTTAAACATTCAATACTCTCCTGAATAAATTAGGATCATAATGGGAGCAAGCAAGGGGAGGTAGGAACAAATCATGAGGAAAGGAGATGGTTGAGTGGGAGGAGAAACAGAGAGGGAGAGCAAAGAAAAGAATATCTTGATAGAGGAAGCCACCATGGGGTTAAAAGGAAACCTGGTGCTAAGGAAACACCCAAGAACACAAGATGTCCATTTCTAGGACTCCAAACAATAGTGGAGAGGACGTGTAAACTGGACTTCCAAGTAATCACATGAATCACCACTCTAAGTGTCATTACAGAACCTTCATGCAGCAATGGATAGAGGCAGAAATAGAGATCCATAGATAAGCACCAGGATGAGCTCTTGGTCCAGCTGAAGAGAGAAAAAAGCATATTAGCAAAGGGATCAGAAGGAGGAGACCCACAAAGGCCACTGACCGGAGCTATTGGGGGCTCATTGCCTTTGAAATAATCACTGAGGAACCTTCAAGGAAAGGAACTAAACCTTCCAAAGGTAGGCGACTGTCAAATGGCGTGGGCAGATTGTGGAGCCTCTTGCAGTAGGATCAGAGTATATTCCTGGTATATGAACCGACATCTTGGAGGCCATTCCTTATAGACGAAAACCATACCTAACCCATCCTTAATACTGGGATGAGGGACTTGGACCTATGTCAACTGGATATGCCAGAGTGAACATCCCGCCTTGGGGGATGGATGGGTAGATGAGGCAGGGGAGGCTGAGGGAGGGCAGGGAGAAACGGGGAGCAAGGAAGGGAGGGGGAGCAGTGGTACATATAGAAATAAAAAATGTGGAAAAATGAAAACAGTTTTAATTCTCATGCCATGTTTTTTTGCATGAGTTAAGTGAGGCTACCAGAGAGTACAGCATTAGAAAATAAAAATATTTAGGTTTTCATTCGTTTACATCTTAATTTATGATAACAAGAGACAAAATGTGATTTTCCACTAACACAGTACATCTTTCCATATAATAGAGGCAGATGATTTATTCCTGGAATTAAGACCCTTTTATGCAAAGAATATCTTTTATTTTTTGCTGAGAGTGAGGATATTTGGTTATTGACCTCTTCTGAAGTCCATACAAGGCAGTCTAATAACACAGAGATGAATTTTTAAACTCCTAAAACAGGCTAGTGTCTCACATTGTTGAGGCATTCTATCACTTTGTACTTCAGATTATCAATAATGTGAGTAATTGTAAAATTACCATTGTGCAATTGTGTAATATTTATTAAAATTTTAATACATTATATACTCTTTTATGTGCTGTATTACAGTTAAAACAATTTATAAAACAGAAATCACAGCCCCCAATTTACAGAATGATTAAAAGATTAAGGAATATGAATAGATTGTCACACACACACGTACACACACACACACACACACACACACACAGAGAGAGAGAGAGAGAGAGAGAGAGAGAGAGAGAGAGAGAGAGAGAGAGAGAGAGAGAGAGAGAGATACACACATCTACAACTTGGGCCCATGCTCCCTAACTCTCAGCTCATTGTTTTTATTTTACTTAATTCAGATTGTGTCAAATACTAAGATCATGAGTTATTTTGTTTTGTGAAGTGGCACTTTATTTTGTAACTCATAATCTCCACTCTTACTCTGTAGGAACAACAGATATAAATAGCTATTATGTGCCTGAATGGTTTAAGCATACTCTAGAATTTAAGTTCATAACAGAAAAAGACAAAAGGATAATAGTAGTATTCTCCTCTGGTCAATTCTCTTTTCCTGTATTAAAACTCAAGAGCAGAGGAACTGAGTGGTGCTCCATGTCAAACAAATCAGAAGCATTAATTCTATGTTTTTTTCCTTGACTTCTCTCCCTGCAGCCCTTAGCTGAGGAATGTCTGGCATTGCTACCTTATTATGAAGAGATTTTATAAAGCCATGCTACCATACACAGTGATTATGAAGAGTCATGATTGATTTTAGAATGTGTGGTAAAAATACAGCTAAATGATACATAGCAGTAGGTAATAATTTCTTATGTATTTAGTGACTTCTGGAAAAAACATTAGTTGTGCATTGTTACTACATTATAGAAACTGAATAAATAAACTGATATGTTCTTCATATCTAATGAGTTTTATTTTTTTTCCAGGTAGAACACAACCACATAAATTTTACTCTCTCTTTAACAAAGGTGCGGAATCAAATCTTAACTGTTGCCATGCTCACATAGAAAATACTAAATGGAATTAGTAGAGTGTGTGAATATGTGTGTGTGTGTGTGTGTGTGTGTGTGTGTGTGTGTGTGTGTGTGCGTGTGTTTGTGTGTAAAGCAAAGCAAATTAAAGAAAGAATAAGGGGTTATGATTGTGAGAGGACCCAGGACTAGGATGAGGATGACAAAGAGATGTAGAAATGGTAGAGATGCAATTCTCTTGTGTGACATTCTCAAAAGAATACAAAAAAGCCCTACTAGGATTGGGATAACCATGTCAAGCTGTGGACTGTGAGTTATGGTCTGAAAGATACCGCACAAAAAGGTAGTATCTTGTAACAGAGGGGACTTTGTATTTTAGGTTACATTCTGTGCGGTACGTGTACACATCATATCCAGCATTTCCCAGCAAAAGTGATAAATGGGGACAATTCACAAATTCCAGCACTACAAAGTGCAGTTATTGATAAAGGAAGGATGACATTACCGATCTGATTATTGAAAGTCCCAGCACTGCATTGATTACACAGGACGGCCATTTAGGACAACAGACAGACCAACTAAGCAAGTTGGATGATCTAAGCACAGAGGTTTAGATATTGAGAAATTCCTGTCTAATATGCACTGGAAAACAGAAAACCAGTCTATGTGTCAAATAAAATATGTTTGTATTTGCCTGGGTATGTGTGATATATGCTTCGCTTAATAAATGTTTAACAGCATTCAGTTTATTTCACATTGTGGCTCAGTGATAGCTGATTATTTATAAAGTCTTAGATTTGAAGAAAATCAAATATTATTATAATAGGCATATATATTTGATGCAGCCCAATAGATAATTTTAATAAAGAGCCTGGTATCCAGATCAATAATCAGTAATTCATTCATTAGAGAAGCACAATGTAATTACTTCTTCCATGTTCATATTAAGAAAGTGCTTTGAAAGTTGTTACTATTGATTACATACAATTAAGAAGCATTCAGGTTAACTTCATTTATTGTCATCACATCTCTTATCAGGAAACGAACAGCTAATCTAAGCCATTTGCTGATGAGAAAGTACAGGTTTTATGTGATATTTTTTTCTTATCCTAGATAGTCTGACAAGCGGGAAGAATACAAGGTTTGTACCATGGCCCCAGAATGTAGGGTATTAAAACTATGTAGTACAATTTCTTGCTAATCTTATCTTGTACATATAGTGTGTGCTTTTATTAAAAAAAATAGATGTACATAGAATTCTGGGATGAGTGCCAGAACTTTAGTTTGTGACAGTGCCTCCTTTTATTCTTATCTGGACATCCTCTGTTTCTTCCTGAGCTATTGATGAAAGAGTACACTGTCTTTGGTTTTATAGATGGTGAGCATTGAATAAGATATTCCCAGGTATAGACTTGTGCTTTATCACTAAAAGAAAATGACAGCAGCCACCATTGTAGAGTATGCGAATGCTGTTTCAGAGTCCTGTCATCTGTCAAGTCAAGTAGTGATTTTTCAGTTTCCTTAGAATTTCCATAACAGTAGGCTATGAAAGTCACAATTCAACTGCCATCAATCAATGAAAGATGGCTGGACAGGACTTCCTGAATGCATCTAGATACAGTTTACTTTTTCACTGTGCTGAACACTTTTGAGATAAAGAATACCCTGTGAGAAAACTGAAGTTATTTTAATTAAAATACTATTACATTTTCTTATGAATATGTCAATTGGCCTGGTGAACATAAAGACTTAATTAGGATTTTAAATACTGATAGTGTTTTAAGTAAAAAATGACATTTACTGGGAATGATAATTCATTAATTAATTAAACCAGAAATATACAAAATTTGAAGTCAAAACTTCATTCTCATACTGGACTAGTCTTGTGAAACTGCTGCATTTTCTATTCTTTTGTATGTTCATTTTATTATTTTTTTTATAAAAAATATTTTTTATCCATGTAGCTCTGCTCTCTATTCCTTTCTCCTAATCCCTCCCAGTCAGCCTTCAGCCTCCCCTCTCACCATCCACCCTGCCCCAAAAAGGACAAGAAGTCCCAAGGTGGGTCAACTGCACCTGCCACATAATCTGCTGTCTTAGATTTCACCCTCTAATACTGTTGTGGCTTACTGTCTATTCTTCTTATCAATGCCTGCACTTTAATAAATACATGTAACCCTTTGGACTCTCAAAACCAAGGAACCTGGCCTATATTAGTTTGTTCAGGAGTTTGTAGTTTTGTTATCAATGGTTAAAGAAGTCAGTAGACAGCTCATGTTAGGATGGTTCTCCCTACAGCTGAGAAGAGGAAAATGTTTTTTTTGTTTTTTTGTTTTTTTTTGTTTTGTTTTTTTTTTTTAAATTACGTATCTTGTAAGCTTGACATTTCTCTCAAAGTTTATAAAACTTCATGTTCTAAAATCCT
The DNA here is from genome assembly GCA_033318265.1 of Phyllotis vaccarum. Taxonomy (NCBI): domain Eukaryota; kingdom Metazoa; phylum Chordata; class Mammalia; order Rodentia; family Cricetidae; genus Phyllotis; species Phyllotis vaccarum. The sequence goes on along the minus strand of JARWLC010000015.1, from coordinate 19,626,512 downwards.
GCAAAGTTCCTCTTTCTGCCAATTTTGATCATGTCTCTTATTTTTTTTTTTTTTAGTGCATATCACAGGCTGCATATTACTCTCCCTACACATTTTTGACTTACTCATTATCATTAACCTATAAAGAATCCTCAATTTAGGAGATTTTAGGTAACAATATCATCATTCAGTAGCTGATTTGTGAATTTAACTCAATTAACTGGCAGGGCTACGCTTCAATTTGTACATCTGGAGAATTGGAGGAATAGTTTAACATCTGTGTGAGGATTAAAAACCGATGTCAGCAAAACCCCATGCTCTGAATGGTCAGGTTAATGTCTTATTTTCCTTCATTATCATGGTAGTATAATGTAAGCCAACATAATCTCTGGCATATACCTTTCCAGAAGACTAAGCTCATTCTGCCTTGGTCCCTTCTGTTATCTTCAAAGAAAACAATTTCCAACCATAAATCAAATTCATCAGTTCTGACATGTAGTAGGAGGTTTCTGGCCCAGACTTTCAGGCCTAGGCTCTAGGTTTAGGCCCTCAGACCTACAGACCCACAGAGACACACAGTTGTTTACAATAGTTTTAGGTAGATCAGCCTAAGGCCCAGGCATATCGCTTGCTAACTCTTTACCCTTTAACTAACCCATGACTCATCCTGTTCAGCCATGTGGCTTGGTACCTTTTCTCAGAGCAGCATAGTTTTCCTCTACATCTTCTGGCTTCTCTCTGGCATTCTGCTCTGTTCTGCCTATTCCTAGAGTCTTCTTAGTCTGATATCCCTACCAACATGTCCTGTCTGCCTTTGGCCAATCAGTGCTTTTTATTAAACTCATAGGCAGGGACAATTATTTACAATGGAACAATATAATACCCCCTACAGACTTGAGTCCTTGTGTCTTGCCAACAATGAATAACATCTCAAGGTGGCTTTCCTAACCTTACAAAACCCATCAGTAGCCTCTCATGTAATCTGTTCCTCAACAAAATGCCCCCTTCCCAAAATTTTCAAGTGCATGCCATTTTACTCTTTGTAATTTAAAGAAAATAGAAAGAAGGGAATTATAGAGAACTAAACAAAGGTAATTATAGTATGACAAAGAACAGAAATGTCCAGGATTACAGAATAGGTAAAGTATTTATATATAGAAAAAGAAGATCTTCCTAACTCTCATATAATGTCCAATAGGGATGAGGAAATTGGATTTGCCTGGAGTGGATGTGCCACGCTGAGCCGACCCAACTTGGGACTTCTTGCCCTTTTGGGAGAAGGGGATGGGGAAATGGGAAGGGGGAGGCTGGAAGGAGGGAAAGGAGGGCAATCAGGGAGAGATATAGATCAATAAAAAGACTTTTAAAAATAAAAAAGTAACAAAATTAATAAAAAAGAAAAGACAACAGAGAACCTTTGATGAATAGAATAGTAAGCTCAAGACAGTGTTTTAAAACTAATTGAATTTTTTTTTTTGTTGAGCATGGGAACAAGTTCCACTTTCAAAAAAGTGAAAAGAAAAACAGAAACCCAAGAAAAGCACCATGGCAAACCTAAAAGGAATAATGAAAGTCTCAGCTGCTATGGAATACATAGTGTTTAGTTTTTGTTATCTTTACTGTTTTGTTGTTGCTGGCAAGACTATGGGTGTAGCTTCTGCTATTACTAGGAGACATTATTTCACAGGAAATACCTGTTCCTCTGCCTCGTACAGTCTTTTCAGCCCTCTTTCACAATGTCCCTGAGCTTTGAGTGCCATGACTATTTGTATGTCTATGTCTATGTATATATGTATACACACAAATATACATATATACATAAACACATATATACATATATAAATATAAACAAAAAACTAGAGGTGTACAAGTGCCTGATTAGGAAATTGGTCAGACCTCTTAAAATAAAGAAGCATATCTGTTCCATGAAAATTATGGAAATAAATCAATAGAGGGGCTTAGTAGTGCAACTGTAGACTCTGCTATAAAGTAGACTGAGATTGAAAGACTATATGGCAAAGAAATTAAGGTCAGCTTCAGCAATATAGTGCAAAGCTCTTTTACAAAGTATGTACAAAACAAAGAAGAAAAGGAGAAGAAATGAAAGCCCCAATTCCACATTCAACATGACCCTATGTATTTGAATAAAGTCAAAGAATCCAAAAGAACAAAATAAATGTTGAAGTCATGAGAGATAAATTGTGGGTCACCTTTAGTAGCCAACTATATTCAACAAATGACAACTACATGAATAGTAGATATATCATTACCAAAGACACATACTAGAAGATAAAGGGAAATTTTCTTCCTGTATGATCATGATATTTAAAACCTTGTTTGATACACACAGATAGAATTTTTATCTTTATTTGTATGAATTGAATGCACACTTCTTGTTCATGCTGATTCTGTGTTCTTTCTTTGAGCCATATCTCCTGCCTGTGCATGTAAGTTTTCACTGAGAATCTCATAAAGGTTTGATTCACAAAAAAAAGGCAATGACAATGGGAGAATTAGATTCAATTCATGGCTATGTAATAAAATACATACTGCTTTATATAGTACATATATGTATAATATACATATATATATAATCTTTAAAAATAAAATTCTGTATTAAGCTAAATCATAAGGCAAAAGGAAACAGACAAGCTATAATGACAGCAGTATTTCTTGGCAGGTAAGCACTGGTTAATCATTTTAAAAATAAAGTGACTTGGTCATCATTTATAGGTGGATCTATTTATTTTATTAAGGATTGGTGGGGTATCAGCTACAGTAGCTTCTGTAAATTAAATAAGATTTTCAAATTTTCAAATGTATGTACTCTGTCTCTTCCTCCTTCTTCCTGACCCCTTACTTTTCCACACTACATTTATTACTGCCTAAAATTAGGCTTTCAGAAAAATCTATTTGTTTATCTGTATATTTTATTTCTCTCTTTTCTATTGAATCTTCATTTCATGATAGTAAAAGAGTGCCTAGAACATTATTTCTTGTGTTCAATCATAGCATCACAGTTTCTAAAGAAGAGTTTCCCAAGATTCAGGTAATTGAGGCTCATTTTCCAATCTATGTTACTTTTGTGAGGCAATAGAACATGTAGGAGTTTGGACCAGTGGAAAAAAGTTAGGCCAATGTAAGTATATTTTTAAGGGGTAATATTCATAATATGGCTTCTTTCTTTGCTTCTCAGCAGCCATAGTCTCACATGGTTCCTCTAATATGTCTTCCACGTGAGGGATACTTCTATTTTACAGGTCTAAACACAATAGAGCTAACTATATATGGTTTAAAAAAAACCTTCTAAATATATCAGCCAGATAAAGTTTTCTACCTCATAAATGTAGCTTGCCTATTTTATTTTTATTTTACTTTTTTTTAAGTCACAATTACAGAACACTGATTACTACTTCATAACACATGCAATCAGTGGTATTGTTTAGTTCTCAAATGTCATCTCTTTTAGCATCTCCCTGCTGCCATTGTGTTGGTTTGCTTCATTTTATTCATTCCCACTAATCAAAAGTACCATGACACTGAGTCAGGGCCTAAAATGGTAAGTGTGGTGATATATTGTTTGTTTTATAACAAATAAAGTTTATCAAAAAAATCATAGGGCAGAGCCAGTTTCTAGTTAACCATAAAGGCCAGACAGTGTTGGCACACACCATCAATTCTAGAACTTGGGAGGAGGAAGCAGGAAGAGTAATTCAAGGTCACCCTGGTCTACAGAAAATCGAACCCTTCTAAAGTAAAAACACAGAGAAACAGTGGAAACTTTTGTCTTTAATCCAAACACTTAGGATATCATGCCTTTTATCCCAGCACTTGGGAGGTACACACGCTTAATCCCAGTACTAGGGAGGTGGAAACAGAAAGTGTCAGGGCAGAGAAAGGAATGAGACAGGAACTCACTCCCTTTTCAGTCTGTGGATTCAGTTGAGGTAAGTATCTCTAATGGCTTGCTCCTTTCTCTCTTTGATCTTTTAGCATTTGCCACTATATCTTATTGCACAAATTATGTTTAGTACTATAATAAAATCTGGATCCAGATATTGAGGAAAAACTGAAATATCAGAAAGACAGGGAACAATCCGTAGGCAATTCATACCAAGCCAACTCTTTAGGCCAAACAGGGTAGGTCCTATTTTCATGAGTCCTCAGACTGGGCACTAAGGCATTAGGGCTGAACTTCTGCCTTCTCCTGCCTTATATGCACTCCCCTCAGCTATTTACCATCTGACTCAATTTACCAAGATCCAGGATTAAAAATAGGTTCCATAAATGCTTAGTTGTTAGGCTTTGAAGTCACCTCTGGATCTCTGCATCCCGAGGCCTGGGATTAAAGGTCTGAGTCACTCCCTAACCTTAATGCCTTGGATCTGTGTTGTGCTATTTTAGGCTATTTTTCCTGAATGTAATACCACAATTTTAGCTGTGAGCTTTTCTTATTTGTCCCGACCCACAGGACTTCAACAGGTTCCTGTTCACCTGAAAGGAGGGAATGAGAGAGACAGGAGACACAAAAGATGACCACAAGATTGAAAGTTCTGTTCAAGTGGTCAATCTTTATTGTTTTCCAGGATGCTTACATATGCGTTTGCAGGGCTGCAGGTGCAGGAAGAAGGGAGGGTTAGTGAGGGGGCTTAAAGCAGAAACTTGGCTGGTGGTTAGGTAGTTATGAGCCAAGAATATTCTGGGTAAAAAGGTTGGTGTGTTCCCTTGTGGTTTTTCCTAGAACTGTCTTAATCTAAAAAATGAAGAGGGAGAGAATTCTGATCTTTAGTTGACCCTTGAGTAATGAACTGGATCCTGTCATTTCCTCCCTTTATTTAAACTAAAGGATGGGTGAAGCTCAAGTGAACCTGAGGACGTTAACCCCAGAGGAGAAGCAGAAGTCCCAAGCCTTTTTCTTAATCTATTAGGCTGCCATAGAAAGTGGTTCATGCTGCTCAGGCTGAGGCTGATCGCAGCCTGTACCATTGGAGCCAGCCAGCATGTTTGCATGGGAGAGGATTGATGCATACCAAATCTCTCTGCTCCTGGGCGTGCTTCTCAAGAGATCAAAACACAGAATACTTGGTCCTCTCTCTGAAGTTCTGACTGCACCTCTTTAGAAGTGTGTCTACATCTGCCAGGGTCAGGTATGTGCCGGCTTGGGTTGTGACGTATTCCCCGTAGGGAGCCCATCATTTCCAGGCTCTTCAGAGTCTTGTTCCACCAGTTTGAGGTGATGGTAGTATACCTGAATAGGTTTAGATTACAGGGAGTCAATCTGTTGTTTAATGAAGCTGGTCAGTTTGTTCACAAGCCAGGGGTCAAATAAAATCAAAAGTAATAGTCCTAAAAGGGGTCCCAGGATTGAGTGGAGCAAGGTGACCAGCCAGGGGGAAGTGGAGAACCAAGTTTTAAACCATCCAATTTCTTTTTCTCTTTCCCTTTTCCTTTTCTATAAGCCTTCCCTCACTTTGGTCATGCTATCCCTTGCAGTTCCTGTATGGTCTGTATAAAAACAGCATTCTTTCTTAAGGCCAGCACAAAGTCCCCCTTGTAGGAAAAAAAAAAAAAAAAAAAAAAAAAAAAAAAAAAAAAAAAAAAAAAAAAAAAAAAAAAAGTAGATCTAGTCCTCGCCTGTTCTGTAAGACTACTTCAGAGAGGGATACTAGGATCATGTGACAGAATTGGCACACCTGGGGTCTTTGGGCTTCTTGTGATAAATGAACATATTGGAGGGTCTGTCACCAATCTCAGGGGAGTCACTGAGCCCATATTCAGGAGCAACTCTTTGGGGAGGGTCATATATCCTGAACGCCCCAAGGGGCCTCGGCCCCTAAAGTGAGTTTGCATAAGTCAGGATAAAGGTCTGGCTACCATCCTTGGTGGGTGATTTTAGATGCAGACCAAATTCTGTCCCCTTTCCTCATGATGATCTGCCAGGTATGATTGAGGGGCTGATGGGGGTTAAGAGGGCATTGGATCCTCGCTGTCTTGAGGGATGACATCAGGAGGAGCAGGCTCAGGAATTTCAGCATCCTCACTGGCCGGATAGCAACATTTGTTGAAAGAGAGGGATCATCTGCAGGGGGATCTGATTCACCCCTGGGTGCAGGTGAGCAGTTTATTTGCCTGACCAATCACTCTGGCAGCCATCTTGGGGCAGATTGAGTTTGATCCAAGATGCAAGCTGAACCCTGTCCCTAAATTGAGCACAGGATCTGGTCCTTTCCATGTCCCTGTCAGGGGGTCTCACCACATAGCCAGCGGGCGACTAGTGCCAGAGGTGGGAGTGCCAATGTTTGTTTGAAGCTGAACAATCATCAGCCACCCAGGGTAAGGAAATTCAGGACAAAGAGGGCATGACTCAAACTATCTGGGGGGGGGGGGCAGAGGATTAGATGCAAGTGAGCCATGTTTTCAGGTCTGATTAGCTCCTTCCACTATGCCGTGGCCCTGTGGGCTAGAAGGGATGCCAGTAACATGGCAAATTTGGAGGGCTTCACAGAACTTCTTAAATTTGGAGCTGGTATATACAGGGCCATTATCTGTTTTAAGTTTGATAGGCTTTCCTAATATGGAGAAAGCTGAAATGAGGTGGGAAATAACATCCTTGGTAGCCTCTCCTGAATAGGGAGAAGCAAAAATAACCCCGTTAAAGGTGTCTACTGATACATGGAGGTACCGTCCAAACTCTGGAAAGAGAATAACATCCATTCACCATATCTGATTGGGAAGGAGGCTGCGTAGATTTTCTCCAAAATGCTGTACTGGGTCTGAAGTCACACAAGAGGGGCATTCTTTTATGATTTCGCAGGCCTGTTGGCAAGTAATCTTACAAAGCAAGCAAAGGGTCTGGGCATTCAAATGATGCAATTTATGGAGCTCTCGGGCTTTGTGTATAGACCCAATTAATACAGGAAAAGCAGAGCAGATGGCAGCATATGCTTGGACATTTCCTTTTGAGAGTGGTCCTGGAAGATCAGTATGAGCCCTAATATGGCCCAGAAAAAAAGGGCTTTTGGCGGGTCAAAACCAATTGCTGAATTTGGGCAAACAGTGGGGATGCATTCAAGGCAGGCTTTATGGTAGGAGAAATTTCTAATATAGGAATGGAATGAGCAATATAGGCACTATCTGTATATATGTTAAGGGGTCTATCAGGAAATGCAACAAAAATCTGCAAAATTGCAAACAACTCAACAAGCTGAGCTGACAGGTAGGGGGTTTTAAAGGTGGTAGGGTGTCCTTCAGTTACAAAGACAGCAACATCATTAGCTAACCCATCTGTAAATATAGTGAGGGCCTGAGGGATGGGGTTTTACTGGTAACTCAGGGAAAAATAAGTGGGTGAAGTCAGGCAAACTGCAGGATAGGATCATCAGGTAGATGATTATCCAACATCCCCCAAAATCCTGAGAAGGCAACACCCCACTCATCCCAAGTCTGTAACAGAAATTGTGTCTGTTATCTTGTATAGGGAACTAGAATGGTACCAGGATGCTTGCCAAAATATTGGCGAGAGGTCACGTGGCACTTGATGATAAGCGAGGCTACCTGGGCAGGATAAACAGCAATTACTTTGGTGGAGGGTGTAGGGAGGTGTACCCAAAGCAAGGGGTGTCCTTTTCTTTTAGGACATGTGGATTTCTGCCAAAAGACTCCAGTGGGTGTATGAGGGATAAAAACAATAAATACCAGAGGAAGGATATACAAAATATGAGAAACAGACTGGTGGCCAATAGCCTCAGCTACGTGGGTCAGGGTGCCTTGAGAGGTGAGGGTGAGAATGTGGGGTGAAGAGGGGTTGAAATTCCCCTTCAGGACCTCATTAAGGGGCAAAAGCACCTCAGTGGGTAATTTTAGGTAGGGACTGAGCCATTGAATGTCCCAAGCAGCTTTTGAAAGCCATTAAATATATGGAGGTGGTTGGAGCGCAGTTGAATGCATGGAGTCGAGATTTGATCTTGGTGCAACTCCAGGCCTAGATAACTATAAGGATCCTGCATCTGTGCCTTATCTGGGGTGATCTGAAGGCCCAGGCTTGTAAAGGCCCCAGTGAGATCCAAGAAGCAACCTTTGAGGTCTAGACTCTTTCCTACGGCCAATAGCAAATCATTCATATAGTGCAGAATATAAACCTGCGGCCAGAGACTCCAGATCAGGACTATGGCCTGAGCCACAAACTTTTGACAGAGAGTAGGACTATTGACCATTCCTTGTGGCAAAACTTTCCATTGGTAACTGTTCACTGGCCCTTGAAAATTAATGCACGGTAAGCTAAAAGCAAAGTAAGCCCTATCCTCAGGTTGCAGGTAAATGGTAAAGAAGCAATCTTTTAAATCTACAATCATTTTGTCGTACTCATGGGGAACTGCCACAGGTGTGGGGATGCCAGGCTGCAGGGCTCCCATGGGTCTCATTATTTTACTTATAGCACGTAAATCCTGCAGGACTCGTCATTTTCCTGACTTCTTTTTTTATTACAAAAATGGGAGTATTCCATGGTGAATTAGAAGGCTCAATATGGCTAGCCTCAAGTTGCTGCTGTATAAGCGTGGCAGTGGCTTCTAACATTTCTCAGGTGAGAGGCCACTGATCCATCCAAACAGGAACCTGGGACTCCCAGGTGATTTTGTCTGCGTGGGGTACAGAAAGGTCAGCAGCCAGTGTCAAAAACCCAAGTACTCAAGTCCATGTCTGTCTATTTTTTGGGTGGGTTGAATGGGTTGGGTTACTCCCTGTCCTGATTTTCGGAGCCCTGTGTAGGGAACGAAGCCCATGCACAGCATCTGTTGTGCCACTACGGGGTTTGGACTGCAGAGGATAACGTCCATTTGGGCAAGAATGTCACGGCCCCACAAATTTACAGGGAGGCCAGGTACAACAAAAAGAATCACAGTGTCCCTATTTCCTTCTCTGTCCTCCCAATGGAGGGTCTTGGCACTGACCTGAGGGTTGCTGGATTGCCCTATACCCCAGAGGTCTGTGAGGGATGGTGTCAAAGGCCAACTGGAAGGCCAGTGGGTTTGAGAAATGACTGTTGCATCAGCCCCAGTGTCTGGGACCCCCTGAAATTCTTTTCCTTCTATAACAAGTGTAAATGTTGGTCTATTTTTTTTGTAATGGGTTTAAAGCAATAAGCATTAGAGGAACCAAGAGGCTGTTCCTCTCAATCCGGCGACAATGGAGGAGGTACCTTCAGCTGATAGGGGAATAATCACAAGCTGAGCTACACGGGTGCCACATGGAACAGCAGCCACACCATTTGTGGCTGTGTTTAAAATCTGTATTTCTCCTGTATAGTCACTGACAATGAGGCCCAGGAAAACCTGAATACCTTTGAGGACAGTAGATGCACAGCCAAGAATAAGTTCCCAGTCATAAGGGCCCTTGGACTCCAGTGGGGATAATTTGGGGTCCCTCAATGGAATCTAGTACTATATTGGAGGAGGTATAGAGGCCCAATCCTGTGCTCCCTGGGATTGCTCGTTGGAGGGAAGTGACTGGAAAGAAAGCTTGGACAGGGCCTGGAGTCCTCCTGAGCCCGGGGCTGGACAAACTGTATCACCCCTGTGTTCTTCTAGGGAGGGTGCAGGGCCAGGGGCTGGCACCAGGGAAAGTTTCCCAGCAAGAGTGGGGGAACCAGTTGGCCAAGGGAATTGTCTTGGATCTATATTTGCTTGCCAGATGAAGCTTTCTGCTGCATCTTGGACAGAGAGTAGCTGGCGTGGGCCGAGTATTCGCCACCACACCCTGGATGTTTGATGCTACACCTTGGGCCAGGGCCCTTCCTTGACCAGTCAGGGGGCATTCTCGGGCAAAGTGTCCCAGCTGTTTACATGAGAAGCAGGTGCAGGACCCTGCAGTGGGGCGCTGGTCATTCTTTGTGCTGCTCCTATTGCTAATCCCATGGCATGTGCAGCCCCAACACTAGCACAAAGCCTTACATAATCACACAGATCAGCCTTATTTTTATGGGGTCGGAGGACGACCTAGGTTGGCCTTCTCAAAGACAAGGTGCTTAAGAAAGGTACTTTCATTTTTGCCTGACCTGAGAAGCCTCTCTGTGGCAAGCTAAGCCAGCCGTGAGATAAAATAAGGCTCATCATATATTAAAGAGGGCTTCTCTATATAAGACCGGCCCTGAGGGGAGGCCAGTTGGGGTTATGATAGGTGAGCTGCCTCCTCCAAATCTGCTTCCTCAGCCGGGTCAACTAACTGATCATCATCGTCAAAGTGGAGGGAGGGGTAGATCTGTGACTGTTTAGAGTTGTTCTGTTTGTCATGTTTGCTTGATGGAGTTTTTGCGGAAGGCTAACTGTCTGGCATACTGATAGTCATGAAGGGGCAGGCTGAGGGGCGCCAGGAAGTTTGCATAGCTTGTTGTCTCTGATTTATTTCCACAAGCACATCTGGGGCATGTTTGTGGACTCTCAAAATGTCATGAATTCAGTTCCAGTAGGAGAAGGGTGTTATGGGGACCTTTTCAGCTCCAAAAGTTCTATAATCATTGAGACAGTCTCCTACTATTTTCCAGCAGTTCTCATCTATTGTCCCTTCCTGGGGGAACCAAGGAAATGTATCTCCTATACAATCAAAACATTTTTTCAAATCTTTTTTTCTTAACCCGTGTTCCTCATGTCTTGAGGGCCTCTTTGAGACCTGAAATGTACAAATCTTGTGATGATATTGCCTGTCCCATGGCTTGTCACCTCTTACCTGGAATTGTCTCCTCTCCTGTACACTGATCTGTCTCTCAAGACAACATTCAGGATCCGTAGCTGGCAGTTAGGCTCCATGTTGGGCGTCAATTGTCCTGACCCATGGGACTTCAGTGGGGTCCTATTCACCTGTAAGGCGGGAGTGAGAGAGACAGGAGATGTGAAAGATGACCACAGGATTGAAAGTTCTGTTCAAGTGGCAAATCTTTATTCTTTCCAGGCTGCTTATATATGTTTTTGCAGATGCAGGAAGAACGGAGGGTTAGTGAGGGGGCTTAAAGCAGAAACTTGGCCTATGGTTAGGTAGTTATGAACCAAGAATGTGCTGGGTAAAAAGGTCAGTATGTGTTCTTGTGTTTTTTCCAAGAATTGTCTTAATCTAAAAAATGCTGTCTTAATCTAAAAAAGAAAAAAAAAATGAAGAAAGATCTTTTGTTGAACCTTGACCCTTGAACTGGCTCCTGTCAATTATTAAAACCAATTAAGAGTCATGTGACAATAAGTGAGAACTCTTAACTCTAGTTCTAAATAAATAAGTAAATTGCAAAGAGTGTCGGATCTTAAACTTGTTATCATTGTAAATAAACTTGTTATCATTGTAAATATAAATTAGGTTAGCCACAAAATTTAAAAATATCTTAATTGCATTGGCTGCATCTTTCTCCTAAGATGATAAATATCATTTTTCTCATCATATTTACTAGGAAGAGAGGGGCCCACAACATTCTTTGGTACCTGTTAGTCTGAGTTAATTACAGGTTCCTTCTTCCTGTCATAAACAAGTATTGGAATCTGCAGTGACATAACTTTAATAATACCTCACAGAACTCTCTAGTATGTCAGAAGTTTACCAGTAAATTGTAATTTTGTTGATAGTTCTCTGTTTTTACTAAGAATATAGTCAGTATATGTTTGAGATCCTCACAGTATGCTTTAGGCTAGCTTGAGATGCACTTACTTACGTTTTAGGCTAGTTTGAGATGCACAGTAATCCTGCATCAAAAAAGTCTAAATCTAAGTAATATTGCTACTAATCATTGTCTTTTTGTATTTGCCTCAAGGTTTGGAAAATGATCCATGTTGTGCTGTCTAGGAATTGGGACATGTAAGTACATTTCCTGTTATAGGCGTTTAATACATTTATTTAGCCTGAAGTTTTGTGACCTGTGAGGGATTCTGGTCTGATCAAATCTCTCCAACTTATGGTCTCACAGTTGCTCAGTCTCAAAAAATCACGTAAAGGCTAGCATTAATTACAAACTTCTTGGCCTAAGGCTGAGGCTCTTTAACCAACTACCTTTTACAACTTAACTGAACCCATTTTATTAATCCACGTATTGCCATGTGACTCCATGGCCCTACCTGTGTTCCATTACATCTTGTTTCTTGATGGCAGCCTACAGTAACTCTCCCTAACTCCATTCTGTAGACTCATTGTTTGATTTTATCTCTGCTTGAATTTCCCATCTGCCACTAAGTTGCTTTGCCATAGACTTATGGCAAAGTGGCTTTTTTACTAACAAATTGCAATAAAGTATATTCACAGCTTACAGAAAGCATCCCATACATTCATTTATTTTCTACCCTAATTGTTCCTATTCTATCCAGCTTATTAGTTGACTTGTCATGTAGTTATATTCACTAATTAAAGTCAAGTATATATAATAAGCAATCTGAAAGTTATACATTCTATCCTTCTTGGTTAACATTTTTCTCTTATTCTGAAAGTTTTGTTTCCTACAAAATATATCTTGATGAGACCTTTCAAAACACTGACAGAAATCCTTTCTAAAAGAGCAGTTTTATGTTTATAGAGCAATAACATAATTTGCATAAAATTTCTGTATATCACATTTCATCCTTTTCTATTTAGTTTTCTCTGTTATTAATATCATGCAATGGTTGGCACATTTGTTAGAACTGGTAAATCAATATTTGTCTATTATTAAATTAGAGCCGTGTTTGCATTAAGGTTACCTCTATTATAAGCAATTTTATTGAGTTTCCAAATGCACAAACTCTACATATGAAATAATTTTAACTCTTTAAAAATCCAACATAAAGAAACTTTTTAAATCCTTTTTCTTTTCTACCTCCTCACTGTTGCTTTAAAATTCTTTACAGTCCATTTGAGGATGTCACATAGTTACAGTCTTAGAGTATGGGATTGTGCCATTTGCTATCACTAAATAATAGATGTAATGGTCTACCCTTGTCTTTTTATAGTTCATTGGTTAATTTGTTTTGGCACTAAACAGTGCTTCATTGTTTGGATGTAATACAATTAATTTAGACATTCACTTACCAAGGGACACTCTATTAGTTATTTTTTTTGTTGCTGTGACTGAATACCTGAAAATAAGCAATTTAAAGGAGGGAGGGATATTCTAGCTTATATTATGAAGAGTTCATTCCATTATGTCAGGGGAGACCAGTTAGGATAGCATAGCTGCTGTATCCAGAGGGAGGCTGATCATATTCCACGTATACCCAGGAAGCAGAGATAATGGGGAGGGAGGCCCTGGTCTAAGTCTCAATGTGTACTTACTTCCTGTAGTCAGACTAACCTCCTAAACAATTCACAGCCTTCACAAACAGTGTTATTAACTGGGGACCAAGAACTCAAACATAGGAGCTTATAGGGGACAGTCACATTAAGGCACAACTAACATCTTGGTTCTTTGGAATTTTATTTGAGAATAAAATCACTCGGAACACCAGTGTGCAGCTTTTTCTGGTTTTGTGATTTGTTAATAGCCCCAAATCTGATACCTTGTTATACTAATTGTTGCCCAATAAAAAATACTTGATAAAAGCAGATGTAGATTCTGGTTCATCTCTAAAGCCCTCTAATCTCCCTACAGCCTGGATCCACCACCAACCAGGAACACATTGTTAGAATCTCCTCTTCAATAATGTTAACCACTAAAAATTGAACTTAAAGCAAAAAGAAGTATTTGAAAATTAAACTGGCAATTTAATAAGGGTCTGTGGTGTGTGTGTGTGTGTGTGTGTGTGTGTGTGTGTGTGTGTGTTCATAGACATGCATATATCTGCAGGTTAGAGAATAACCTTAGTTGTTTCATCTCAATATTTTCATTTCAACTGTCATTGTTGGGCTCAGTGGTGAATTGTTATGCTGAAAGGTAAAATTCACCTTTTATTCACCTCAGTTAGTTTTGGTCATGGTGTTATCAGAGCACTTAAAACAAAGTAGAACACAGAATGAGGAGCCCTATGATTCTTATATTCTCCAGGAAAATGAGCAGATTTCTACAGTGTCCTTAAAAGTGACCATGCTCTGTTTGTGCTTCTACAGTAGTCCAGAGACCCAGGATTCTTAACCAAGAAATTATTAGGTGATAGGTTGTTATATTTTAAGTGATTAAGTTTATGATAATTAAACAGTAGAAGCCTCTCAGAGGAAAAACGTTTTCAGACTTAGTATGGATAGTTAGAAAACAGAACTAAAGTATGAGCTTGATTGTAGAGTGCTCCTGGTACCAAAGAAGAACAACTTGACCAGAGTGAAGGATTAGGATGATTTTAGGGTCAGTCCTTCATGTCACTGCTGCTGATACCCTACAGGGCCCTCTGAATAAGAGGGGCATATCTCATTCCTGGAACTGCAGTGGTGCACAAGGGAAGCTGATGATAACAGCAATTTCACCACTTAACTACCTTAGGTGCCAGTTGTGTGAAATTGTAACTTTTACCCATAATCACAGATCAACATATTTAAGATCATAAAAGACATAGAATTGACTTGTCCCAGGCCTCTGTCTTCAGGTAGCCTGTTACTGTCATCCTATGACACAATATAGTAATGGAAGCAGATAGCCAGTCATCAATGTGTAGGACAATCAAAAGTGCAGAGACAAGTGGCATATTTATGGCAGTATCATTCTCATTTACCACCACTGTAAGTTTAAAAGATGAGTCTCTATCTGTTCTGCTAACATAAAGGATTTAAAATGTTCCCTTCAGCTTCAAGTAGTGAATGGAACATATTGAGAGCTTAGATATTCTTTATAAATAATACTTCTAAATCCCAGAAAATGTGAATAGCAGAAAAATCTCTTGAACTTTATGACTCTTTCTCTCCCTCACTTGAGTTTTCTGACTGAAAATTGCCTGTGATTTTTTTAATGATATTTATTGCTTGCTTACCCAGTGTGAGCCTGAGAATCATACCTTGAATAAAATAGCTAAAGAGATTAATCTCATATATCAATGCTTGTCAATGCTGCATGATCAATCTCTAACAGCAAAAGAACGACAACCTTAGCCTTGGTTATTGTGTGGAGAGAGGATAAGAAAAACATGTTAATGGGAGGCTGTAGTTTTACTGTTATTTATGGCTGATCATGCTGATCTTTAGGATGATTAGAAACACCATTATGTATTAGATGGCATTCATTTCATTTTTGTCACAGTGGTATAAAGAACCAGGGGAACATACATCATTTCATCACGTGGTATGTATGACACCTGATGTGCTTAGAACTTGGAGCACAGTGCCCTTAAAGAAGAGAATATTCTTAGTAGTAAGAATGTGACCATTCAGAAGAACTTCTTTGATAAAGTAAACTATAGTAGTCATTAAGTTAAGCTGCCATACTTGAATGTAGGCATAAATGAAAACTTCTATGCTTTTGGAGTCTGTCTGACCTGGGTTTGGGTTTCTTTGGCTTCTTTCCTTCTTCATTCGGACTCCCTCTCTTCTTCACTTGTTTTATCGTTCCATTCCTTTATACCTCACCTTTTATCCATCCTACAAATTTTAATGTAATTTTCTGTGTGTTAATTCGTTAAGAAGCCACACCATATTAAGCAGTCATTAGTGTGTAATCATTGCTTTCAACAAAAATGATATGGTTCCATATCGCAATATTTACAAGACTTTACATAAATTATTCAACTTATCTGAATATTTAGTAGTGGTCCACACATCAAAGAGGATTAGACTAGAGGTCGCTATCTTTTGTTGTGATTTAGAACTCTTGGATTGGAAAGAAATGTCTTAAAAGTTACTCCCTATTCCTTTGCCAATCATTCTGAAAATGTAGGATAAGACTGAAGAGGAGTAAGATTCTTTCTAAGGCTAAGCATAACATAACGAGCATAATGACATGTTTTCAAATACATTTTCCATTGATCTCAGTGAAGGAGAGAAATCTGGAAGGAAATCCTTCCTTTTCTTTAGAAGCAGTATTGTAGATGGAGAAGATTTCCATATCAATACCCCCAGTTGTAACTTTAGAGACTTCATTCCAGGGTAGAGGTACACGATGGTTATCTTCTGCCCTTGGTATAGTGAGCAAAGAAACTCAGAAAGCTCACACCACAACTCATAAAGCCATGTCCTATGCCATCTATAAAAAAGTAAATAGCATCTTGGAGCCCATTCACCTTTCTTTCTTTGCTCAGAGCTCAGGAAGGGAAGAACAGTGATATTTAATGTGCCACTGTGAATCCCATTAAATTACAATTATTGCTTCATAGGGACTCTTCCATAGAGTATAATTCTTAAAAATGCTACTTGAACCTAATCACTGTAGGTGCTGACATAATATAAGCAGGCTGGGTCACAGGCCTCTCATTCTCTCTGAGAGAGCCCATCACAAAATGTTCCCTTTCCCCCTAAAGAGCCTGTGAAGATGGTGAGGAGGCTGTGCCTCCCCCCCTTTATAATCATTTCCTTACTTAGAAATTAATGGCTTGGCTCCAAAAGGAGTTGTCAAAATTTTGTACTCATTTTCTTAATTATTCTTCTTAGTGGAGTAATTGCACTTTGAATATGTAATCTTTTTAAAATTTGCTAGAGTTTACTATACCCTTGTGAAGGAAGACATCTCCATTTTGCAGGTTATGAAATTGCTAGGAAAAAGGAAATGGCATTAGTAACATTGCACAGCAATCTTGTGAATTAGCTGGAGTGCATGCAAGCAAACTAAATTAAAGGTCATCCACAAGCTTCATCCTAAGAGAATTTGGCTTGCATGGAGGCCATCAGCTTGAGACGAAACTTATTATTATTGTTGTACTCATTATAGTTGAATTGTTAAGATCATTCACATGATAGCTTGATGTTTTGGTTAAAGCTCTACCTTCATGGGAGTCTAATCAATAGTCCTAGAGAAAAAGGACACCTTCACAAGCATTAAACTTTGTGGTATCTTATAAAATTTGAAACTATTTTTCTGATATTTATCATCATGTGGTATGCCTATTCATTAAAAGCACCTTGAAATTAATTGATAGAGACAACTAATAACTTGACAGATATCAGATAAAGTTATTGCTGAAAATTCATTTATACATGCCTAAATTACTAGAATAATATTGAAATATAAATACATGTTGAATTCCTCTCTTCTTCCTTATCTTTGTAAACTTTACTATGATCTCAGCTGTGCTGTTGTTTACCCTGGATGTACTTTTTTTTTTTTAAACTGGAAATCTAATAATGTGTTTAACAGAACATCCCCTCTCCCTAAACTGAGTATTTAGTGATTCCAAGTAAGTGGTTTGGTTCACACACAGTGGGACTATTTACAACAAGGAAATCAGTAGATGCAACATTTTAGAACCACATTTCTTTGTTACCTAGATTTAAATAAATTATGTGGAAAGTTTATAATAAAGAATAAATTTAATTTTTTTCTATATCTTTCATTTTGACTAGTAGCCCAAGGTAATCAAAGGCAGTATTAAAAACTATTATGCAATTCAGAAGATAAATTTTTAGGTTGCAGTGGGTAGTTTACTCTCTGACATTTGTATTCATTATTTCTCCTTAATTTTATTTGTTAATGTAAATTTAAACAGCAACCAAAGTTTTTGTTAAAAATACATTTTCCAATTGAAGCTGGTTTTGCCAAGGTTATAAGTGATCAGCAAAATTCAATGAAAGAATGCTGTGAGGAACAACTCATGTGAGATCAATGTTAAGTCTTGTTTATTCAATTATTTTAACTGGTGGTTGTACTCTTTTCCAGTGGTGATATGACGTATATAATAAACTATTAGTTAAGTGGTATGTGTAGACATATAAATGACGTTCTACAGAAAACTGGCATGTTAGGGGTTGGGCAGAATCTTAGTTGTATGTAGGTATTATGAGTTTGTTCTCAGCACTTGTAACTACCGAATAATATAGGTAAAATATTTTCTAATTCTACTAAGGAAGTGATTAAGAAATACAGGAGGACATACTCATGCTGGATGATCTTAAGTCACTGAGATACAAACCTCAAGACACACAGAGGAAAATAATCTAGTCTAAGCACAGAGGAAAATTACAGGAATACAGCTATTACCAAAACACTACCAAAAAGTAGATGAAACAAAATAGAGACTGTCCTTCAGACAATCTGCTATACTCCATTCTAGTCTAATCTGTTCTAATTTGACAATTGCTTGTGTGCTCCACTACCAACATTTCTGAGGAGTGAGTGTCCAGACTAAGAATCTTTGCTTCCTTGACTAAACACCTAAACTCATGGTGTTATATTTTAATTTCTACATCTTTCCTTCAAAATGTTGTTTTCTACGACTGTCCAGTTGGCAATTCCATTGTCTTTTATTATTGCTGAGATTATAGACCACAGATTATTGGTCTTTGACTTCTGTATTGCATTTTTTTTTCTCTACATTATTGCTATTCTCAGTGATGCAGTACCCTGGAATTGTGAGGGCCTTGCCAACTCTTCAGACAGGACTGATTTACTTATTTGAGGTTGTTTACCTTCCCTATGACTCTATTGCCTTCCTGTCATGATTCACCTCTATAGCTTCTTAGTCTGTGTCCCAGTACAGCTCTCCATTCTGGCTGTCTTAGTGATGTATTATTGAATTTCCTTTCTGCAGTACTGCCTTGTATCACTTTATTGACCCTACTGATAAAAGAGCTGCCTGAGAAAAAAGGTATTTTTGAATTTGATTAATATTCCCTGATATAAAATCTCAGTGTGCTAAAAAAAAAATCAAAACAAAACAAAACATTTACTGTTACTAAAGGTGAATGTAGAAGAGTTTAACACAGCCTAGTCAAAATCTGTGAAGCACAGTCAGTACACCTCTATTTGTAACTGGTTAAAACAAAAGGCAAAACCAGATCAACACAAATCTGCTTAATACCCCAATTCCCCCAGTCTTTCTTCAACAGTCAGTGGTACCATATATGTCATTATTCATCTATCTCCTATATGTTTAGTGATTTCGGTGTGTAACCTATAAATTTCCTTACAAATAAATCTTTAAAAAACTTTAAAAATAAGAGTTTATGATTTGTTTTGGGAAGATGAAACTAAATTTTAAAGTTGCTGAAGGGTAAGAAGATCTAAAAATTTTGGAATAGCAAAACTTTTCTGGAAGTATAATTTTGTAAAATTTTAATTCATAGTCCAAGACACAATGAACCTGAGGTGTTTTTTGGTAATAAATACTGCAATTGCATAATGCAAATTTGTGCAGCGTGAGTTCTGAACTCACAACACAGAATTTTTGTAGCTCAGGGCCTCACACCATGCAATCCCAACAAACACTGCTAAAGATAGCTCAGATTAGATCTCAGACTATTGCAGTCATAAAGTACAGTTCTTTAGCATACAAAAATATTTTCCTTCTTACAGAAACATACTGTCAATTATGGAAGATAAAAATTTTCAATTATTTCCCATTATAATTCCTGTATAAAAATAGCATAATTGTTGTGTTATAATAAAATACTTGATTTTTAAAATTCTTATTTGATTGATGACAAGTTTCTTGAAAATTTTGGCTTGAAATCAGGTCAGAATTTTCAACAATTTCTAAAATGGCCTTGCACATATTTCTACCATTTTATACAGTGTATGTAAGCAAGGCGGCATTTTCATAACTGACGAATATAATATCAAAATATCAATCAACTGAAAGGGAAGTTGAAGATGAGTCGTCATAGCCTCATCTACTTGTACATGTGCTCCTCCATTGGTGGGACTCTGCTCCTCCATTGGTGGTTTTCTTGGGGAGGTTTAAGAAGTTCACCTGGGATGAAGAAAGTAAGACAGCAGTGCCCTGTTCTGAGTGTTTGCCTCACATCTGCTTGGTTCTTTGCTTATAATTCCTGCCACCATGACTCATGCCCACTATCCTGCCTCCCTGGCAAGAAGCCAAAATAAACTCTTCTGTAAACCACTACTGATAACGGTTTTTATCACAAGAAAAGTAAGTAATTCAATCCTCCCCATACCAAATATTCTGCTAAACATTAATTCTTCACATATAATTCAATAAGCATACCCATCTCATTAGTAAGAAAAGTTAATTATTAAAAATTCAAGTTTTTAATAACTTGTAAAATTGTTTGCATAACAAAATATTTTAACGTAAATTTCTTTGTATAATTTATTATCCGGAAAGGTTTGATTTGTGTACCAATTTTATATACTTATGTAACTGAAGTTCATATAAAACTTCTCTGTCAAAAAGGGGTCACGAGTCAAAATTGCTTAACTCTTTTTAAAATCTCAATTTGGTTAATGGTTTAGGAGGCTTCCTTTACCAAATAGACATACATTTATGCTGCTGCTTATATGGCGTTCTAAACTTCTAGGTCCTCTGAATGTTTGCTATTTATAAAATTTCCTTCTCATTATGTTCCAGCATTTAATCTCTCTGTAACCACTTCCTCAGTTACTTCTAAATGAATGTGTTTAAGTTTTTACTGCAATAGAAAATATGCTCCTTTCAGTTTGTAGTTTGGCAATTTTCATCCTACAGGCAGGAAAAGCAACACTTTAGGAAATGTACCATTTCCTGATTGTGCTTTTCAATTCACAGATTAGTTTGCAGTTAGATTTAATGATATTTTCCCGTATGTTTCCCATGGTTTTGAACTCTGTAATTTCTAGAAAGAATTGTTCTGTTGTTCAGCATTTGTGTTTATCGTGGTTCCCTTCCAGAACATGAAATTATCATTTTCACTTCATCTTTTGACTTTGTGCTGCATAATTTTAGCTTTATTGCATTCTTTTCTAGGATGAGGTTTAAAAGGATATGAGCAGTGTAGTAGGACATTGTCATAGCAGAAACTTTGTTTAGAATTATCTCATTGCTTGAGGAAAGATGTATACAATGGCATTACTGAGGCATAATGGACATCACACTTCAGAAGCTGAGGTGTGAAATGTGCAGTGGAATATATTAATGCAGAGATCACCATCTTTTGATCTTTGCATCTCCCTCTATATCATTCACAACATCTGCATCAAGGGAGATCTGGAAAAGCACCCACACAGTCAGAACTGACATTTTATCATGCCAGGTATTTATTCCCTCTACTTCTTAGTCATACTATCAATTCTGAATTATACTGCATTTTTAGATAATTGTGAAAATATTTAGCTTTATTAAGATGAGCTCTTTTTTAATGTTTTAGATTAAAAGTGTTGGTGTTTTGGAATGTATGCCTCTTACACTCAGTGTAATAAGTGCTACTAATTCATGTTACACATATCATTTTGATCATTCCTTTTTGTTGCTAAATGTATTTCAGTTATATGGATATACCACAGTTCATTTATTCATGAACTTTTGGGTCATTTCTCATTTGAAGATATTATAAATAATGCTGCCATAAAGTTTTGTGTAGGTTATATGGGAATGTGTTTTCTTTTCTTTCTGTAATACAGCTATGAATGGGTTGGGTAATTATGTAATAGCTCTGTGTTTACTATTATGATGTCAATAATTTTATTGAGAGTGACCTTGAGTTTCTTTACACTCCTTTCCATTTCTTAATGTGGATTCTGTTAATACATCAACACTATAATAAGCATGGAATGGTGCCTCCTAAGATTTAATACATGTGTCCTGGTGATGATAGATGTTGAATATTACTGTCCTATGATTATTTGATATTCTTTTATCCTCCATGAACTATATATTTAAATAATTCACACATTGATAATTGAATTGTTTCTTACTTCTAAGCAAAAAAAAATTGTGACACAAATATGCAAACATACATTTTCAAATTATTTTTCAATTTTCAGCATGTTTTCATCTTCTTAATACTATCTTTCACAAAAAGTATTATTAAACTTATAAAATCTGTAAGACCATAGTTTTACATCACAAATCAAACATTTTATTGCTGTATTTAAGAAACCTTTTCAAATAAAACATCAAAAATTCTTTTCTGAGCTTATATTTGTGCATGCTACATTTATAGGTTTTATAGTAAGTCCATGTTCCATTTTTGGAGCATGGTTAAGTTTCTCTTTTCATGGCTACTCAGATTCTTGTAGTCACATTTTTCTAATGTAAGCCTGTTCTAGTTTCCCTTTCTGTTGCTGTGATAAAAACCACCATCAAAAACAAATTGGAATGGAGTGGAAAGAGGTTATTTCATTAAACACTTCCAAGTGACAATCCATCACACAAGACCATCGGGGTAGGATTTCAAATTGTTGAAGTGGCAGGAACTACGGAGGAAGCTGCTTATTGGCTATGGATGGTATTGTCTAGAGAGGACTGAACCCTCCCACACCAAAGAACCACTGAGAAAAATACTCCACAGACATGACGTGTGAGGAAGCAAGTCTGATGATGTAGGTTCTTCTCAGTCATTTCACGTTGACATACAAGGCTGACATCCATTACTTGTCTGTGGATTGTCAACCTGACACACACACACGTATTACTTGTTAAACTATAATCTGTCCTTATTCCCAGGATTCCATGGTAATGTCGCCATATTAAGTAGTGCATTTTACTGGATAATATTCACTGACAACTTACACAAACTATGAATATCTGGCAAGAGGGAATCAACTAACTTAGAAACTGAGATAAGGAAATAACTTTAGCCTGGGATTTATGGTCTAGCTTAAGCAACATCCAAAGACAAGATGATAAAAATATTCTTATGTTATTTGGTGAGAATATTTTATTAGTTATGCTTCTTGATTGTGGTTTGTTTCTTCCTTATTGGCTTAACTTTTTTTTTTTTTTTCAGAAAACGATCTCTAAATTCTAATGCAGTCTGATTTGCCAGTTCTTTAGGCTTTGTATTAGGAGAATTATTATGAAACCTTGGTATGTTATAGAGCTCTCGTTTGGTGTATTATAGAGTCTTATAGGTTTTGTGTTCAAATATAAGATATGCTCCGTTTAGAGTCAATTCTGTGAATTTTAAAAGTTTTGTCAGTTATCTCCTCTCTCGTTTTTCACGTAGATGTCAAGGTTTTTTTTTCCAGAAACTTATGTTGATGAAACTGTTCTACCTTCTTTACACCAATTTTGCTCTTCAGTCAGAGTGTTTATCTGGACTTCCTATTTTAGTTTATTGACCTAGCTCTCTAGACTTGTAGTAGTATTATGTTTTCTGGGTTTTAATATGTTTTGATGTTTACAAATATTATTATTATTAAAAACTCAGTGGGACATATGAATTTAAAGGCAAATGTTCATCTTAGTGTACCATTAGATTTTATTCTTCAACGATTTCAAATAGAGATATTTGGAAAAACAAGTTAAGTACTTCCAGGAATACTTCTGTCCACCATACTTCTGACACAAGATTGTCATTCCCATATGTCTTCTCGACTCTTGTTTTAGTCTTTTAAATATGTACTCTATGATTTTAAGCAAAATATGTAAGCAATATGTCTGCAATATTTCTTCTTAAACCATTTTTCAAGCATGAGCATACTCAGTGTTGTGGTTTGAATATAAATGGTCCCCAAAGACTCATACATTTGTATGCTTGATAATTAGAGAGTGGCACTTCTTAATTGAGACTGGGAATTGTTGTCTTTTTAGAGGGAGTGTGCTACTAGGGGTGAGTTTTGAGGTTTCAAAATGCTCAAGCTAGGCCCAACCTCTCTTTTTCCGCCACCTGCAAATCTGACATAGACCTCTCAGCTACTTCACCAGCACCATGTCTGCCTGCATACTGCCATGCTTCCCACCACGGCAATTATATACTAAACCTCTGAATGCAAGCAAGTCCCAAGCAGTGCTTTCTTTTATAAGAGTTACTGTGATCATGGTGGTCTCTTCACAACAATAGAACATTGAATAAGAAACTTAGTGACGTACGTCCTCAATGGACAATGCTCAGGAGAATGTCTACCACCAAAGTGCTTCCATGCATGAACATGTATAGGCTACCTGAATAAAGTCCTTATGCTTCCTTTAGGAAATACTAATTTTGAGTCACTACAGTGCTCTATTTATTTGATGCAAATAATAATAATTTACTATTATTTATTACCTGCTTCTTCTTTCTGAAAATCATTTTTTATTCAAAGGATAATATGTTGCATTTAGTTGTTTCATTTCAGTGTTCCAGAGCTTTGTTGGTCTTATTTATTATATTATGAAAGGAATCAACAATACCATTAAGGTACATTTTTTTAAAAAAGATGTTTATACTGGAGCTGATATGAATAACAGTGGCTGATGATTCAAGTAACAACAAATCAGATTGTAACATTATGAACAAGTTACACAAACTTTAATAGTCATAGAACGTTTAACGAGCATGAATTCTTATATTACTAAATACGTCGGTCGGTCATCAGTTTGTTAGACTATGGCTATGTCAGATTTGGGGGAAATTTCCTCCTTAGGATTTATATATAGTTGAATTATTAGGTTGATGGAAGCTTGATGTCTGTCAAAGTTAGCAATGTAATCCAAAATGTTTATTTAGTCCTTATGAAGATATTATGTTAAACATAGAAGCTGGTATTTAGTGGCTGTGGCAAGGGGACAGAGATGGTTTAACATGATTTTGCTGTTGATATTTAGTTTTCTATTTAATCAAAACAATGATAGCCAATTAAATTAATGCTCAATAGTCCATGGCCTCTTAAATATGAAGCTTTTTGACAGAACTTTAGTTCACAGTATCATATTAAATGTTTTAGGCCTTTGCCTCAAAGTAAGTAGTTTGATCATTGATTTCAATGAAATAATATTTCATTTTGCATAAAATTACCCTAAATTTATAGATCATAGTAGAGAACATGATTGTGAAGATAAACTGAGTTTTTTCTAGTCATTAACATGAACTATAGGGGATATATAGGGGACTGTTTAGTATATTTTAAGTTTACTTCATCAAGCTTTTACGGCGCTACTCTAAATTACTTTTTCAAATTCTCTGAAGTTTATACTAAAGTATTTCAGTTTGAAAATATAAATGATATTGTACTTAACATTGTCATATGTCTTAGTTAGGGTTACTACTACTGTAATGAAACACCATGACCAAAGCAAGTTGGGGAGGAAAGTGTTTTGTGACTTACACTTCCATATCATAATCATCAATGAAGGAAATATTAGCAGAAACTCAACAGGGAAGAAACATGAAGATAGGAGCTGATGCAGAGGTCATGGAGGAGTGCCACTTACTGCTTTTTTATAGACCCCAGGGCCACCAGCCATGGATGATACCACCTATAATGGGCTTGACGCTCCTGCATTAATCTCAAACTAGAAATTATCCTACAGGAATGCCTAGAGTTTAATCTTCTAAAATTTTATTAACTGAAGTTTTCTCTTCTCAAACGACTTTAGTCTGTGACAACTTGCCATCCCACTATACACCACATCATATTAGCTTTAACATCCTTCAGTAAATTGATGTGGGAATGTCTTTCTGTATTCTGTGAATATCAATCTTTAAATAAAGGAGCTGTTTTGGCCCATGGCAGGCACCATAGAAAAATTATTAGGGGGAATCAGAATAGCATTCTTGAGATGTATTTTGCAGTATGCTTAAGTTACTTGGAAATGGTTGATTTATTTATGTATGTGTTCTTGGTGTGGAAATTGTTTTGTGCATTGTAAAGTAAAATTAGATCAGATCTTAGCCCCATATGAAGTTCCCCAACTTCTTGATGTTCTTTGGATTAGGTTTTTCAACTCAGTGTTATGAACAGTCCAGCCTTTGTTATATGCATGGCTTCTTGGTATCCACACTATAGTCATCTTTACTAGATAATTCAGATATATGATCTTTGCTTTGTATTGTGGAATGACTAGTAGCATTATTTGTTCATGTTGACTCATCATATTTCCCAGTATATCTTGAGGAAGAAAATGTTCTCAGCTGGCAGCTACATGCCTAATGTTTTAGTTAAGCCCTCAATTATCTCTGGGAGTTTACTTTCATATCTTTGCTGGTTCATCCTCCACTGTAGGATTGAGAGGACCTGTGAACGTCTGGAGTTTCTTCTATCTGAAATCATCTCTTCATTTCCAGGTTATAAGCATCTTCACCTCATTGTTTTCCCTGCCAGAGTCCTTGCTTTTTAACTTAACTTAAAGAATATGCTAGCCTTTCATGGCTTTATGCCTTCTCTGATAAAACCTGTAAGCTTGCTATATCAGGGAGACAGATAAAGCAGGGACTGGGCCATTTATTTAATTCATCGTCACTCTTACTAATTGTATGATATCTAAGGAGTCATTCCCTTTGTGTCAGATAAGAAAATGAATAATTTTTCCAATTAACACCAGGAAATAAACTTTCATATGAAAATTTTCATATAAATATGATATTGTACATGTGCATGAATGAGAGAAGAAGTAAGTTGAGGGATGGGGGAAGAAAATGGAAGATGGATTTACTTTATATTGTTCTACCATCTTTGAAAATCCCTAGTTTTGATGTTTTTTCTGGCTTTTCTCTACCTAGGAGGGAACACGTGATGTTGTAGCATTTGTTTTAAACATGCAAACATCAAAGTTATTAAGATATTTATTCAAGGAGAATAGGCTTGAAATTTTTTCTTATCCTGAAATAAAACCCAAGAACATACTTATTCATGTCCACTTGCTAAGTAACTATGTGTTCTATATGAGTTAATGCATGCTTGCATGTTTATCAATAAGATAATGGAAAAAAAACCAACAATCAAAAGTCAATACCGAGCTTATACTAGTATTCAACAGCTTGAATCAGAATTTCAAAATGAGAACTACAGAAATTAAGTGTTTACAACTAATACACAGTATTTCCTTCCACATCAATAAATATATGTACATATTAAGGTTCATTTTGACATCTTCTAACACTTCTAGTGTCTTCTAACATACTGTTGAATAGCTTATTCCTTGGCTTCGTCTACTTGTTATTGAGAGTTTTCAAACCCTAAACTATGCTTCCTGAGTTGATATGCCTTAAAAAAAAATCTATTTTGCTTTCGACAAGCTCCAAGATTCCATTCCTCTATTAGAACTTAAGATCAAGGTTTTCTAAGAAGTAACTACTTTGGATGCAACAAACTAACATGTATGCATGTGCAAATAGCAAGTAGCAGTTAAGCATCATTTACTGCGTGACTCACTGTGTTTGCATTTTAGCACTGATTTTTAACTATTTACTTTGTACCATGTAAGCACAGCAAATGCTCCCTTGAACTTTATCATGTAAGAATATGAGAATAAAACTTTGGAGGCAGAGGAAGATTTATGAGGCTCTGAAGACACCTCATTTAAATAGTTTTATTCTGTTTACTATCATAAGATAAAAGCTTCTGGGGAGTCTAAGTAAAGAGCACTTATAGAATGATAAACAATATTTTGTCTCTGTAAATAAAAATTACAGAATGTCTTAAAAAACAAAACAGGATTTTTTTTTAAATGAAAGAGTAGTTTTCAGAATGGACTAAGCTGTGTTAGAAGTGGCAAAAATATAAAATTGTCTTTTATAGGAATAAGCTAAGAACACAGTGCACCTACATGCAATCTGCTGCTCCAACACATTGTTTTACAGGGAACAGGATGTGCAGCTGTGTGTTCATAACACGGTGCAGTTTCATCATCCCACAGGGCACCTGAGAGAGCTTGCAGAGCCTATGCAGTGTGCACAGCCTGAGTTGGGATACCCAGGTAATTTTTTGCTTTAGAGATGTTCCATGTTGGAATTATTTTATAAGAACTAAAGATCAAGTAGATAAACTCCTGCCAATCTATGAAACTCAGCCCTCCTCGATCTAACCGCTTTGTTCTTTTGTATTAGATCTTTGTGTTGTACTTTGTACAATTTGTTTTGATCAGACTCTCCCTTCCCCTCCCGGTGATTCCCAGAATCACCCAACCTTCTCTTTGCATCCAACTTTGCCTCATTGTTTCTTAGTGTTGTCTTTCTATTGGACAAAGTCAATTTGTGCTACACAAATATATTTGGTTGTGTGGCCTTCCACTGAAGTGTGACTTGCTTATCAGTGTTTAAAATTTGGAGAAAACTGACCTTTCTCCCCCTCAATAATGCACTTCTAATCATTCCTCAATTAGGGATGGAGCCTTGTACCCAACTGCCCTCCCATATAGGTTTTCATAGGTCTTATGCATAGTGTCATATCCACTGTGAGATCAGATATGCAACTGCTCTGCTGTGTCCACATAGCACTGTTTCCTTGCGGTCATCTACGGACACTGGTGCTTACATTCTTTCAAACCCTTCTTCAGCAGTGAAGCTTGTCCTTTCAAGGAAGGGTTGTAGAGTATGTTTCACTTATGACTGAGCATTCGTTCTATCATTTCATTCTGTACATTTTGGCCTGAAGAAGTCCTCTATTTTGACTATCATCTACTAGAAACATAACTTGGAGAGATTACTTATCAATAAGCACAATAATAGGTCATTATTGATTAATTTAATACTGGGTCAATTTAGAAGAACAATTATTGTTGTGATATTTAGTATATTTTAAAAAGATGGTCTGAAATATCAGAGGAAGGAATTACCCACAGCCAAACTGTGAAGATCAGGGAGTGGTGATCCAAGCCTTTAATCCCACTACTCTAGAAACAGAGATCCATCTTGATCTCTGTGAGTTCAAGGTCTAACAGCCAGGTAGTAGTACACTCCTTTAATTCTAGGTCTAGGAGAGTTGAGTCAGAAAGTGAAATAAGTGGGCAAATAAAGAAATATAAGCCACCCTCTTTTGTGTGCATGCCTACTCAGCCTGATGACTGGAGGAGAAAGGGTCTACCCCATTTGACCAGAGGAATTAGTTGGTGAGAAGTGGCTGTGGTTTGTTCCATCCCCCTGATATTTTAGCTTTTCCCCAGTATCTGGCTCCAAGTTTTATTATAATAGTAAATAGAATTCATGCAATATAATCACACTAAGAACCTTTGGCTAGACAGATGATAGACTTTAGGGGAAAAAACACTGCTATTTTCCTATGTATCTTCTAATTATTTTAATATTTAGGTTTCATTTTTTTGAAGAATGGATCTCATTAAGTATCTCTGGCTGTCCTGAAACTCACTGTATAGACTACACTGGCCTCAACTTGATGACTATCTGAGTGCCTGTGCCTCCTAAGTTAAAGGTACTCACCACTACATATTCATAGTAATTATTATTATTTCAATCAAAATTATCAAGAAAAATTTTCAAATGAATATTTCATGTCATCTACGAATATTTATATTCTGATATTCTTTTGTTAAATTAATTTTTAAATTAAAACTTTAGTATTTGAAGGAAATATTTTTGTTGTGATTTATCTGTTTTTCTTTGTGTATTTAAAAATCATGTGTTATAATCCCAGATGACTTTAAACTCCTTATGTAGCTGAAGAAAACCTTGTGCTACTTACTATAGATCACTGGGTTTATAGGCAGGAGCTAATATATCTGGCAAAAATAGGTTTGTGAAATCTACTGAGATTTTTTAATTAATCTTTTCTACGTTAATGTTGTAATCACATTTATTTGCTCATCAAAATTATCATCTCAAATAGACAGTATTGATATCTTTTCAGAATTATTCTGTCTTTAATCAGTCGCATCTTCTCTCAGTCTACTGATCTTTGTTTGTGTTTTCTTTATGTCATTGATGTTATTTTGATATTCATCCAATTATATATTTGTTTTAGTGGGGTTGTGTGTGTGTGTGTGTGTGTGTGTGTGTGTGTGTGTGTGTCTGTCTGTCTGTCTGTCTGCCACATGGGTTCAGGCAACCTCAGAGGCCAGGCGAGAGTGTCATATCCCCTACAGTGAGAGTTACAGCAAATTGAGCAATTTGATGTAGGTACTAAGAGCCGAACTCAAGTTACTGGGGAAACAGCATGTAGTTTAAAGGCTCAGCCATCTGTCTCTCTAGCCTTATTGTTGCTTTTTAAATTGGATGTATAAGTAGTCAACAATATTTAGGAAAATTCATATGTTTATATTTTCATATTGCTAATAGTAGAATGTAAAAATGATAAAAGAAAATTTCAGAATATTGCAACTTACTCAAGGAAATGAAGCCAAAATCAATCAAATAACCTTCTATACAATTTCAATTCAGCTCATTACTATTTTAGGCATGCTAGTGAGATTCTTTTATCAAAGTTTACATAAAGAATAAATGATAATTGACTGGCATGGAAATCCAACTGTCCTTGTACTGATGAGAGGGTGGCTTAATTCTCCATTTGATATGTCACTGGGTAGAGGTTTGTGGCCTGGGAAATGGTTTTGAAATATACAACTTGCTGCTACCTCATCTGACAAATTTATTTTCTCTACTATCTCTTGTACTAATTTACAAATGTTCAAAGACAGGTGGTGTTAAAAATTACCAGAAAATGTGAATTCTGGATTTTGGAGCCTAAGTACTAGCCAATCCTGGGACCTATATTCTTAATCAGGATCATTGAAATTAACCCAAAACTTCTAACTCACAATTCTCCTACCCCAGCTTCCCCAGTGTTAGGATGACAGGTATATATCTTGAGACCATGATCCAAAATCTCTTGTAGGTTAGATTAACATCATACACAATCATCGAAAGAGGTACAGAAAAATCACAACCACCAATCCATCACACCACACACAGTTGAAGCAGTTCAAGATAAGTATATAGGAAGTGATGCTACAAATATAATCCAGAATTCATTGTTTAAAATATGTTTTATATTTTATTGTTTTTATCTTTGGATTTTTTGGTTATTTTTATTTAGTTCGTTTTTATTTTGTTTTTTTTCCAAGTCTGAATTTTTATTAAAGCAATTAAAATCCTTGTTTCCAACTGATGGCTATGCTGAGAGATTGTGTACATATGAGCTATGAGCTGGGGCACAGTTAAATAAAGTACATCTCTAGACATGTGTGTTTGAAGTGGATTTGGGGACACTGTCCTCTCTCTCCTCTTCTTCTCCTTTTGAGACTTAAGTTACTTACCACTTCCTCCACCACGTGTTTTTCCTGTTATGTTTTTCTGCTTCCTCTCAATCCTCATCAAAGAGCCACAGCTCAGACACTCTGAGCAAATACGTTTTTATGGAACTGCCGTGTAGGTTGAAGTTTCTGTGTCCCACCTGGCCAGTCCTGCAGCCAATCTAACCCAAATAAACATACAGATGCTTATATTAATCACAAGCTGTTTGGCCTATGGCTAAGGCTTATTACTTGCTAACTCGTATACTTTAGTTAACCCATATATTTATTTGTGTTTAGCCATGTGGCCTGCTACCTTTTCACAGAGCAGTACTCTCATCCTGCTCCCTCTGTATCTCCAAGTTGACTACGGCACTGCTCTTCCACTTCCAGAATTCTCCTAGTCTGGTTGCCCCACCTATAATTTTTTTTGTCTAGCTACTGACGGTTCAGCATTTTATTAAACCAATATGTACAGCACAAAAGCATACTCCCACAGCATGGCTCTTTCAGAGAAATTAAATTTGAGTTCCTAGTACCTAACCCAGGAAGTTCACAAGCCCCTGCAGCCTCAGTTCCAATGATGCCAGTGCCTTTTTCTGGTCTCTGCTGGCAACAGACACTTAAGTAAGGCATATGCATATACACAAGTACTCACATATATTCATAAAATAAAAATGAAGTAACTTTCTTAATCTGAGTTTCTTTGACTAATGTTTTACATTGTAATAGACAGATGACTGATACAAAACTTCTTCAAACTAAAATGAGCAATTTTTACTTTATCAATAACTCAGTTAAATTTAAATATCTAGTCTAACATCCAAGATATATTTCCATCAATTTACTGAATTTTATTTATTAGTTCTGATTTTGCATTTTTTTTTTTGTATTGAAACACAGTCTTACTCTTCAGGCTGTCTTGAAACTTACTAAGCCTCCCAGGTTGACCTCAACTCAGGACATTTCTGAGATGACTATGAATGTCCACATTATGAAATCTAGTTTTTATAACTTTGAAAGTGACTATTTCCACAAATTTTCCAAATACCCCTTTACCTTTACCCATCCCCTGCTCCTATACCCCTCACTTCAATATTTTTCTCCACTGCAGTAAATAAAGTCCTTTTTCTTCTCTGATCTGACAACTCCAGTTTTCCTTTTGTCTCCCACATACTTCTGTGTGGTGAACATTGGTGGTCATTGTACTTCAGAAAGCAAGCGCTAAACACGAGCAAGAAACGGATAGACAGTTCACAGGAAGGGAGGCAGGGAGTCTGACAGCCAGTCTATATCATAGTGGCAGAACCCAGAAATGCTACACATCACAGGTTGACATTATTGTACAAATATCAACTGTAGAAAATATTACAGGCCAAAAAATAAAATGAATTCTATATTTCAAAGAGGAAGAGGAAGAGGAAGAACAGCAAACACAAAGAAAACAAAAAAGGAATTAAGAAGAATCTGCAGGTGTGTGAGGAAGGCTGCATTTCTCTGCCAATTATCTTAGTACTCCATGATCTTCCAATTTTGTTGGAACAGAGGATTCTAACACTGCGAAGACTTACATAATATACTTCAAAATTAATCACAACTTTCCCCCAGGCATTTATGTCTTTAGTAACAGAGAATAAATAAAATATGCAAATTCCATATTTTAGATTCCTTAGTGTAGAAACCCAGATGGCTTGCCCTTTTTTTATATATGTTTTCATCCCTCCTGGAATAAGAAGAAATATTCTAAAAGGAAAATATGCAAGGTGAGAATTTGCATGGTCATAGACCAGTAGATTTTGGGATGTCTAAAAAGCCTAAGCTTTCTACTGGAAAGATGTAACGTTCCTAGATTACTGCTTCCCCCGTCTGTCTGTTCTTTTCTTCTCCCTGGTCATCAAACAGCTGTTACTGGGAGTGCTGGATTAACCCACAGAAATAAAATGCCCCATTCAAGTGGAGATCTGAAAGCTGCACAGGCAATATTAGAATCTTGCCTGAGCTCTTACAGGGAATGAACGTTCTCTGATAGCCTTTGATCAGTTTTTACCTGTTGTTCC
This sequence comes from Phyllotis vaccarum, assembly GCA_033318265.1. Classification (NCBI taxonomy): domain Eukaryota; kingdom Metazoa; phylum Chordata; class Mammalia; order Rodentia; family Cricetidae; genus Phyllotis; species Phyllotis vaccarum. Next base: position 19,593,592 of record JARWLC010000015.1, on the reverse strand, counting down.
TCTGAAGTGTTTTGTTCATCATGATTAGATGAATCAAAGCACTGTCTGTCCCTCAGAGAGAAATGTCTAGATGCTGGCAGGTTTTTAAACAGAACAGTTTGTAAAGAAGTAAAAATAACTAGAATGTGAGCTGGATTTATCCAGATTTTCTGCTGGTACTTAAGAGACCTCTGCGTTACAACTTAAAGCAAGCAGCTGCCAGTAGCCACTGTGGACACCTTGTGTAAAAAAATACTCCAGGGTGAGGAAGATTTTAAGGGTGACAGCATCCTCTGGATCAGTCTTCAAAGATGAGAACCTATTCACAGATGAATTTCAATGTATCATGTGCCTGTTAGGAAAATGTATCCTTTCCTATCCCCAACCCTCCAGACTCTCCCTTCATGCCCTTTGATGATATCCACTCTTATTTTAAAAACATATACATTGGCTAAAATTAAAAACTTTTTCCACCTTGTTCCTCTTCTCACAGTAAATGTACAAGTGTGTTGTTTCCAGAGAACAGAAGCTAGTGGCTTTGTTCTTAAATTTCTTACTTTGGAAGAGAAACAATAGGATGATGTCATGCAAACATGTCACTTATTTGGTAATGTACCTATCTGGTGTGTCTTCAAGATGGTTCCCCATTTCACTCCAATTAGTTAATTCTGTAACTGTCTGAACCCTCGAATAAAAATAGTACATGAAAGAAGGATATGCCAAAATATCTATTCCAGGCAATACTCAATGACTACGTTATGATTAATCTTCCTTGCCTTTTGGTCTGTTTGCAAAAATGAGTTAAATTGCTCAAGTTTCCATAATTATGGTTGCTGATGGGTCCATGAGCTAAGCAAGATTTACATCACTCAAACTAGATTCTTAGCTATTCTTTCTCTATATTCAAACTATAATAAAGAGAGAAAGTGGGCTCCTGGAGAAAGGGGGAGAGGAAAGGAGGGAGAGATAGACAGGCAGAAAGACAAACAGAAAGATAAAAGAATTCCTCCAGGTAAAAAGCAAGGACTGATTGAGTGATACATGACTTTGTAACCTGATTCTCACGATGTCATATGGACACCTGGGCACCTGTACTCACACACTTGGCAGGTTTTAAAACAGAACAGTTTGTAAAGAAGTAAATGTGTGTGTGTGCGCGCACACACACACACACACACACACACACACACACACACACACACACACACACAGCGAGAACAGGGATGTGGAGGGAAGGAAGGGAGGAAGGGAGGGAGGGAGGGAGGGAGGGAGAGAGAGAGAGAGAGAGAGAGAGAGAGAGAGAGAGAGAGAGAGAGAGAGAGAGAGAGAGAGCTTTAAAAGATAATCCAAGAAGTCATACTTACAAATCAAAAACAAAGTGATAGTAGATATGATCTCATTCATATCTTCAGGAAAAGCAAATTTTCCAGAAGAAATAGTTTTCCCTGGCCAAGAGTTTCAGAGGGGTGGGAGGTAACTATGGATACAAGGGACTCTGTAGAGATGAGAGAATCCTGACTTTCTAGTACATATAGTAACGAATCAGCCAAATATGCCAAGCTTCACTCCATTTTAAAGAGTGGCATTTTACTGAATATAAATTTTGCCTTCATAAACCTAATTTAGTTGTTGAAAATATAAATAATACCATTTAATTAAAGATTCCCTAAACATTACAAAATGATTTCTCCAGCATTGTAATCTCTGAATGCAATTTTGTTATTTATAAATGAAATTAGAAAGAAATCAGTATGAAGTATTTTGATTAGAACTCTTGGCAAATTTTTAAATGCCACCTCCACTTAACACTTTTATCATTGGCATTTCAAATTGTTTAGCTTATTTTATTTCTAGTTAAACTTTCCCAGCTGGTATAGCTAGGTATTTTTCTGGTTTGATGTAGTATTTTACCCCAAATTAATAGTTACATGATTCAGTTAGGAATGGTATCTGAAATATAAGAGAAACCAATACCTTAGACATCTTTAGCAAAATAATTTTCTTTTTAAAATTTGCTTTTAGTGGATATTTATTGGTCATAACAAAAGCCTGTCTATTTGGATGAGCACAGTAATTGCCTATTTGTTATTTTTTTAATTTCTTGTCCTTCTTTCCATAATTTCCCATTTGTGATTTCTAGAACCAATTTCCAAAGAAATTTCTTGAACTTAAGGCCTTAGCTTTTTCTCTACTTTCCAATGAGGTAAAACCAAATCATCATTATTATTAGAAGTAACCTTTTTTAATTGTATATTTAAAAGATTGATTTAGAATTTATATTTTCAGTTATAAGATGAATTTATAATAATCATAAGTGGCTTATTATCCTAAAATGTTGATTTAAAAATATTTTGTAGTTATTAATATTTTCTCTTTGGTTTTACTTATAGACAAAATTATGTATGTTCTGTTCTCAATAGATACATATTCATCATGTGTTTATCTTTTATGTGAGATGAACTGGGATAATACCTGCTCTGTCATCTCAATAATAAAGATGTTTAGAAATGGCTAAGACTGGAAAATGTAGGACTGAATTTGAGATTCATTTTGTTATCCTTTTGCTCTTTCCCTCTTTTTTGCCTCTACCTATCATATCTACCTGCATTCTTGTTTTTTTTACATATTGTGCAACACGCTTTTTTTCTGTCTCCATTTAGGACCCTTATTTGGCAGAAGAAATTAGACCATGACTCAGAAACACTGTCATAGTGGGGCATGTTCTCATTTTAAACATTTCCACAGTTGTTTTATCTGATGAGAATTGCAAGCCCCGAGACATTTTATGTTTTGACACTGTAGTAATTTTAGAATCCAAGCATCATAAACAGTGTAAGAACAGAATGGATCAAATATGTAATATTCTTATTGATATCTCACTTGAATACATTATGCCATTGGTCTAATCAGTGCATATTTTCAGCTGTAAAGAAATACAGTTTGGTCTTATCGCATGTTCTTGGATGTCTTTTTTTGTCTTTTGCCACAAATTTAATGATAAATCCTTAATGACTCATAAAATGATTCAACTTTAACATGAAAGTTGTTTGAATTCTCTAGGATTTCTGTTCCTAGGCATGATGTGCATGATTTGTGCTCCTATACATACCTGTAGGCTTAAAAGTCCACTGAATCATTTTTTTTTTGATATTGTGAAATATTTTACTGCATCATCTCAAAAATGAACTCTGGCTACTGTTCACCTCACAATATCCCACTCAGTAGCTCTCTGGTCATTCCATTTATATCAAGACAATTAAGAGATAATGTCAGTCTTTAAATTTAATAATTTTATGACTGTTTTTCATTCAAACAACAGTTAAATTTAGTTAAAACAATTAAAAGTAACCTAGTGTTAAAGTAAAAAGTCTCAATGGAACCATTAAACGCTATTTTTATTCACTAAATTTAACCCTTGTTCCAGTATTTAATTTCTGAATTTTCAATGTCTTTAATTTTGCTTTTCAATATGTAGGTCCACTTATTTTATGCCCCAGAAAGAACTTACAGCTTGTCTTTAGTTTCTAATTTAAAATCTTCCCTTGCCTCCTCAGCTTTACATTGCATCTCTGCTCTCTTCCTGAGTGACACATCTCTGCTTTGCAATTACTCAAGCTTCTGTATAATGATTCTTTTATTTTTTTTTATCTAGTCAAAGCTCTTTTACTTTTCCCTCCAGAACTGACTTTAATTTTAAAATCTTACGTTCATATGTTATATGTTCTAGCTTGAATAGAAATCCCTTAAAATATCTTCTATCAATATGATATCTTATTTCTTATTATTTCATTAGCATCGGACAGTTGTGATGTGTCCTTTCCACAGGAATCTCTAGATTGCACAGAGACTGAGTAGTGCCTCAGCTCACTGTCACTAAGGAAGCTTTTGTAGGTTATTTCCCTGTTCTCCAAATGTCTCAGTATGCAATCACAACATAATCTACTGTTGCAATGATCTATGGCATACATGTAAAATATTTTTTGTTATTCTTCCTATAGAGTGTGTGGTTTTTTGTGTTATCAAAATCATATATTAAATCAAAAAATTAAATTCTTATTTTCATAAGTGGTTATAATAACCATATAAGTTGAGATAAATGTTAAAATCTTTGCCATGATATTCTTTGCAAATAAGAAAAAAAACTATAATGAATTGTTCATTCTAGTTAAGCAGTGCTTGACTAGAACATTGCATCAGGAGTAATTTGGATAGCATCAATGTCATGGTGACATGAAAAACATTTTACTGATTGAGCTCAATAGTCACGTTTTCACACACCAGGTCTAGTCCAGATTTACTGGTGAGGAATATTAGGCTATGCAGTTAAGTGACTTACGGATCTTGCTTATATTTTAATTATTTTGCTTCATAACATGTAAAAGTTTAGTGATTATGTCATGTGTTCTCGGGAGATAATAGAATGCATGTCCTAGGTAGTACAAAGATATTAACTGTAGTTTGAAATCTTCAGTGGTTACATACCATGTAATTGTTCATTCATAAACATAAATGCAATTCTCAGTTTGTTCAGGGACCCACAGACCTTCAGGGTATCTAAATAATTTTCAGCCTCATGCTGCATAAGTCCCAAAGAGGATCTGAAACTTTTAGGCTGATCTTTGTTAAAGAATTTACAACTTTTACTTTGATTGGTCTGTAAAACAATAACAAAACGGATTGGGAATATTAGTAGATCGAAAGACAATTTGTTTAAGTTATATAATTTTCTGCATAATATTGAATTAACATATATAATCAAGCATATGGTATTTTAAAATGTCTCACTTTATAAGTGTGTCATAATGCATTCTTGACACCATAACGAAATATCATATACTGGATACTCCTAAAATATATGAGATTATTTTTGTATTTATTATTTTATTTCTGGCAGATAGAAAGTTCAAGGCATCAGCATTTTCAATGTCTCATATGGAACTACTCTCTGCTTCTAAAGGATCACATTATTTCCGAGACTTTTGGAGAGATGAACACTATTTTATTAGGAGGCAGAAGGGACTGAAATAATAGAACCAGATCCTCAAGTGGTTTTGTAATGGGACCAATCTCACAGCCTTGTCATTTTCTAACATACCCACCTTGTAATTACTGTGGCATTATGACTTGCCTTGGTGGTACAGTCCTGTGATCCTAGCTACTTGGGAGATTTAGGCAGGTTTGGAGTCTACCTGGGTTATAGTGTGAGCTAAAGTACACAATAGGCAACTTAGTGAGACTCCCATCTCAAAATAAAATCTACTAAAAACATAACATGGAGCAGAATAGTTGCTAGTCTGTGTTGAGGCCCTGGAGTCACTCTCCAGTATGTCCAACATTTTCTTAATTGTAACACTTTATATGAATAAACACTAATATAGCAACCACAAAAGAAGTGATATGAGGATGTTTATTTTTTAAACTTTCTTTTATCTCCTTCCTTGAAAAGTCCATACCACAGTTAAATAACAAGAAAAAGGACACAAAGCATCTATGGCAGTTTTGCAAATAAGGACTGGGCCATGGAGTATCAAAGGTGAATCTATTATTACCTCCTTTTCCTGTGATTAACACTAAGTAAGTGAAGCAAAATGAATGTAGGATGTTTGGAATAAATCAAAATGCCTATCACAACTTGCCCTATCCTTTCCAACATGCCAACCATCCCCCCTTAAGAATTTTGAAGAAAAAAAAAACAACTTTGAAACAATTAAACTCTGATTTAATGTAGTGCAGCTGTCTTGATAGACTTTCTCATCACCCTCTTTTAATGACTAGTTTCATTTTTCAATTCCCTTTACCCATTTATTTTTTTTTAGCCAATCTTTATAGTTGAACACTACATGAGCCAGTCAGTGATAAAACCAGAAAGAAGCAATTATTATTTTCTATTCATAACAACACAAAACTCTGAAAGCAAGGATTGTTGTCAATGATCCCATTTACAATGGGGAAGTTGGTTTCAATTCTATAGAGGCACAGAAATTGGAAGCAACTGTATGGATAGTTTAGCAAAACAGGCTCCGATTACATTTTACACAGCATTCAGGAGAGGAAGAGGGGAGAAATTGGTGCTGAATTCTGCAACAAGAGGGACAATACTAGTCTTAGAACTCTCAATCCCTGATTGATTCCTCATGTTCATAAGCTTCAGATATTACTTGGTGAGTTCAACAGTTACAATTCACTGAGTTTTCTTTGATGTGAGATCCGCAATTACTATATTGACTTCATAGTTGCCTGATTTTAATCAATGAAGCTGAAAATCAGTTTGTTAATCTCAGACTGAGGGAACAGTGCAGAGTTGAAGCCATGTTGCTGCTTCTCCTGTGTATGTATTACCTTTCCTAAAAAACACAGACTTCAGGGAGGTGTTATCTGGCTACTTTCTGTCTGATTAAACTAATAAGGTAAATATTGCTTCATTAAAGACAGAAGCAGGATGTCAGGAGAACTGTCATTTTCTCTTCTGTCTCCTGATGTTCAAAAACACTAGGGGCATAAAATGCTATTTTGAATTTTTTTGAGAATTTTATATTTTATCATATTCCTCATTCCCCAACTAGTTCTAAAACATCTCCTTTTCCATACCCACCAAACTTCATCTCTCTCTCTCCCTCCCTCTCCCTTCCTCCCTCCTTATGAATTTTTCTCCATTGGAAATGAAAACATGAAGCTTCTTGTGAGGCTGCTCCACAAAGAATAAGTGAAGAAGATTGAGAAATAATATTGGTTATTTTGAAATAAACTTTGAAAGATAATAAATGCTAAAATACATGTAGTGTTATTTTAAAGACCCAATTATTGTGAATTTTATTATTGATAATTAGTATAGGTCAGAAAAATCAGGACATAGGCATATTGCTTTAAAAAAAAAAGAGAAAATAAACAATAGCTATGTGAGCACAAAGGGAACTATTCCGGGTAATAATAGACAGCAAACATTTTTACTGTCAGGAAGGTAACTGTGAAACAGTACCAGCAAGCATGGTGATCTTGACGCTGAAGGAACACGCAGTGACAAAATAGTTTCTAAAACAAACACAGATAATAGTAAGCCAAAGGCCTTTGCGAAGACGCAGATGCAAGAAAAATTCCCCTATCTCCTTTTTATGGCTTAGGGTGTCCCATCTCCTTTTGGAGCATCAGAGCCATAATCTTTAGCAATAGCTCTATGCTCTTAAGAAACAAGACCCCACAAGAGGAGTCTCCACAGCAGGCTGTTATATCTATCTAGTCCTTATATATCATTATTCACCTACATACTTGTATTCCTGCATTTTGAAGCCTTCTTCAGTCATTTTTCTTGTCCAGTCCGTAACAACTTCAGTGTCATTTATTTTATATTATATAACACAAACTTTAATCATTCCTTGACTCATTGATCAAAGAGTATTCCCTATACGTATATTAATAGAAAATTTGATTTTTTTCTTTCAATAACATTTGGTCCATATTATTTGCAGAATCCTCCCTGATTGAAAAAGTAAAAGCAAGTAGGAGAAAGTGAAAATAATTTATTTTTTACACAATTGTAACAATGCCAGTTGCTTAGAGTTACTAATAGACAGCACCCTGGTCATTTTGGTATAAGTAGGGTCAGATCCTTCTAAGTACAACAGCCATGCTTGATTATGCAAGATCCACTTAGCATTATCCAATAAATCAGTGATCCATTTTCCTTAGATGCATAGAAGTCCTTTTCTTCTCACAGGCCATGTGCAGATCAATTTTCAGGAGTCATTCTGACAGAGAAAGTTGATTGCATCTTCTGAGGTTAAAATTCCTCTGGCAACATATGCTGATTTATTGGCTTCACAATGGAAATGAAACTTCTAAGTGCTGGATCAGCAACATGAAGGCATAGGAAAGGAAGTGTCCCTAAGGACTCCCAGGAGATTCTGCATTAGGATGGACTGATCGCACAGTACCAGATAGGATCAACTCCTGGGCCTTTAAGCAAGGTCTGATGCTTTATATTGCAAATATTTTGCTAGATTTTAAGAGGGAATTGCAGGAAGGGTGTTCTCTGATCTTCTAGAAAGTCCAGGAAATATAATGAATGGTATATTGACATTTTTGGCTGGACAAATGCTTTCCTCTTGACAAAAGTTCATTTTTCTTTCTTTAATACTGTAAAATTCTGCAATACAGAAACAGTGCGTGTGCATATCACTCAGAAGCTCACCCGTGTTGTCATTAACTATGAGTACTATGTATTATCCAAGTTCTTTCATGGCCCTCTCATTTTTTATCTATCCCCCCCCAACTAAATATCTCATACACATATATCTACAAATGCTGTACAAAACTGCTGAAAGTCTTTTGAGGTAGTTTTTAATTATTCCATTTGATTTTCTCTGTATATAATTATTCCCAGTTTTAGAAATTTTTAAATTGACTTAATATTGTTTGTATAAAATAAAATATATTAAGATAAATAAAAAATGATATCAGGACTGGACAAAGAAAACTAACAGATGAAAAAAAAAAACCTCCAAATGCAGGCACAAGAATCAGAGACACTCTCATTCACACACTCAGGATTCCCATTAAACTGAAGGCTGCAATATATATGCAGACCTGGTTCAGACCTGTGGAGGCCTTCTTTATGCTTGCTGCTTCACCTCTGAGAGTTCATATGAGTCTTGCTTAGTAGATTCAGACACATGTTCTCCATCTCCTCCCGCTCTTACACTCTTTCCTTGTTCTTTTCCTGAGGGTCCCCTGAACTCTGACGGGATGGATATGATGGAGACATCCCATTTAGAGATGAGTGTTCCCTCCCCTATCCCCCCCCCATACTGTAATGTATGGCTGTGCATCTCTGTATTTGTTCCCATCTGATGAGGAGGAAGCCTCTCAGAGGTCTGAAGAAGGCACTAATCTGTAAGTATAGTAGAGTACCAATAGAAGTCACTTTATTGGTACTCCTTTTTTAGACCAGTAGTGTTTTGTTTTACCTTGGCATTCTGAGCTATCCAGATTCTGTTTCCTGGTCACAAAAGCAGTGTTGGGTAAGGACTCCAGTACGTGGAGTGAGCTCTTTTGAATGAGGGAAGGATAGACCGAGTATTTTATTCCATTGTGTATGTGTGCTTATGAAAACTTTTTTCTTTTATTGAAATAGATTTTTTTATATATTATGTTTACAGTTTCACTTTTCCTTAGACCCTCCCAGTTCCTTTACAATGCCCCTCTCATCTGAATCCATACTCTTTCTGCCACATTAGAAAATAAAGAGGCATAACGAATAATAATAAAATAAGAAAAATTAAAAAACAAATGAGAGAAAAACTCAAAGAAAAAGTATAAAAAGTCTATACAGATGTCAGAACACATGTTTGCACACACAGGACCACCCCCCAAAAAATACAAACTGGAAGCCATAATAAAGACCTATGATCCACAAAAAAGATAGAAAGAAAAAATAGAGAGAGAAAGAAAGAAGGAAAGAGAGGAAGAAAGACAAAGCAAACAAAAACCAGACCTCCCTCCTGACCTAACATGAGACAAAGATCCTCCAAAGATGCTCTTGAGTTCATTTTGTGCTTAACATTTACTGCTGGGTTTGGGGCCTATTCTTAAAGAGTGGTTTCTTTCCCCAGTGAGATTCTCTCCAAGCAAGGAGTTTTTCATTTGCAGTGGCTATCAATTAGAAGTAGCTTCTTCATTAGGGATGAGGGCATGTTCTACTTCTCCTTTCTACTCTAGAATTCCATCTGGTGTGGATCCATGCAGGATCTGTGCATGCTGACACAGTCCCTGTAAGTTCATATGTATGTTGTCCTGTTGGGTCTAGATGGTCTTAATTTCTTGGTGTATTCCATCTTCTCTGGTGTTTACTCTTTTGCCTCTCTCTCTTTTTTTAAGTTCCTGAGAGGAAGGATTTAATGGAGACATCCCTCATCCCTTTTAGGACTGAATACTCACAGCTCTCTCACTGTCTGCCTGTTGACTGGCTATATTTGTTTCCAACTTCTGTAGGAGGAAACTTCTCTGATGGTGGCTGAGCAATATACAGATATATGAGGATGACAAAATATTATTAGGACTTATTTTTTTGCTACATTCCTTTAACAGAACAATAGTATTTGGTTTACCTCTTGGTCCATGTCCTATTGATTCTCAGGTTCGTGGCCATCTAAACAGCATTGGGTATGGGTTCCATCTCATGGAGTGGGCCTTAACTCAAATCAGATATTGATAAAGATTTGTGCTACTATAGCACCAGCAATTTATTGCATACCAGTCACCATTGTAGATAAAGGGTTTGTGTTTTCCTTTCTTCTTTGGAAGTATTTATAGTGCTTTCTTGTACCATGATTAGTAGTCTGTAGTGGTGAAGGCTTTAGGTAGGCACCAGAAATGTGTTCAGTGAGTTATGCAGGTGTCTTTTTTTTTTTTTTTTTTGTAATTTCCACTTTTATGAAGCTTATTATTATTTTTATTACATTTCTGTTTTTCTTCATTTTGATTTTATAAAAAATGTCTTATTAACCTTATAACCCCCTGTTCCCCCTTCCTTCCCTTCTCCCAGTCCCTCCTAGTCAGCCTTCAGCCTCCCTCCTACCCATCCACCCATCCCCTCTCCTGAAAGGGCAAGAAGTACCAAGGTGGGTCAGCTCAGTGTGGCACATCCACTCCAGGCAATTCCAATTTTCTCATACTAATATCAAGACTGGGTTAGGTGTTCCTCTGCAAGGAATGGCCTCCAAGATGCCAGCCCATGCATAGGAACACAGTCTGATCCCACTCTCAAGACTCCGCAGTCTGCCTATGCCAATCGACAATTGGCTACCGTTGGAGGGCCTAGATCCTTTTTCTAATGGACCTCCAGTGGCTATTCTTGATTCAGTGAACTCCCATAGCAAACTTTATTTCAATTCTATATCTTGTATAAGAGTTTAAGAGGGTGAACCTGGTTGCAAAATAGTTCATTGTCACTCAGCCACATCTTACTTATTAGCACTTTGACTTGGTCATTCTATCTTCTTTTAAAACTATATGAGACACAAGAAAAACAAAAAAAAGGACTCATACAGTTAAACACACACACACACACACACACACACACACACACACAGAGAGAGAGAGAGAGAGAGAGAGAGAGAGAGAGAGAGAGAGAGAGAGAGAGAGAGTTGCAGAAGTGCAGGTCAGTGGTATAGCACTTCAATGTGTGATACCAAATTTGTACATCAATGGTACAAGGAAAGAAAATAAATATATAATGTGGCTGTGTTTATGCAATTTTGTTGCATTATATAATGTTATAAGCCAGTGTGAGTATAAATGTGCATGAATGTAGTATATAAATCACCTGTTTGTTATCATTTTAATTTTATCCCATCTGTGTTAATTTGCTTCAGGTTTTCTCAATTTTGTTATTTAACATACAATAAAGAAAGCTCTGATATTGTTTTGTAATTTTAAATGTGTTGCTTTTAAAGGAATGAATACATTCTATTTCTAGGGACAATGCTCTGCTTTGAATATTTATCTGCTATGCTTTGGGATCTGAAAAACAATTCAGCTCTTTCATGAGGTTACCTAAATAAAATCTCAAATATGTCATCTCAGATGTTTCTGCTTCTCTTAACAAAAAGAACTTTTATTTTGCTTCAAAGTTTGAAATCTTAATCTTCTTTGTGTTAAACAAATCCATAGATTTAAAATAATATATAAATATAAGGGAAATTAGCTGTATAGAAATCACATAAAGCTCTTCAACTTCTTGTTAAACTTCACAGTGACTATTAACAAAAGAATATCTTGAACTCTGATAATGCAGAGGCTCATTTGGAGACTTAGAAACTTTACTGTAAATCAACAGATGACTTGCAGGTCCTCAAATTTTATTTTAAGCAAGTCTCTTCAAATATTTCCACTCTTCAGAAATACCTTCTGTACTTTCATATAGCACCTGATGCAACCTGATTCCTTGGACATTAAATACCTCCTTCCTCCTACCTCTAATACATGTTAGAATTGGTGCTCAATGCCTTACCTGAAATTTACATTGTATTCCTTTTCCCATGAGACTTTATCACTGTCCTAGTATTCTTCATTAAAGAGTTTGTAGATTTGAAAAGATACTAAGGATAACTTAGAAAGGACAAGGGTAACGAAGGAGAGAGAAATGAGAAGTAGAATTAAGAATAACAAGAAAAATGTCTCTAATATAGGGAAAGTTTCCATCTTGCTGTCTTGTAGCATCCTTCTGTTACTTGTTTTATGTCTTGACTTGCATCTCTCAGTTTAAAGACCACCACTAATTACACATCACATCCCTGGGAATTGTATAAGATAATTGGTTTCCAGAATAAGGCCAATACTGTGATGACACTATCTCTCATATAGAATAAGAATGTGACATTATTGTGGAAGTTGTTCAGATCTTGCCAGCTAAGAATATGAGGCGTGTGGTATGTGCAGAATATGGTTAATAGCCGTAAAAGCAGTACCTACTTAATATAACAGTGGAAACTCTGTCTGGGGAGCAGGCATTCCCATGCAATCAATTATATTTAGACAGCGAAAACAGGTGAGAAGGTTGAATGCCTATAGAAATAAATATTTCAATTGAAAAAAGGGGTGATTCCTTTTTAAAAAACATTTTGTGCGTCAGTTTATTTTTTCTCTTGCCTTATTCACTGTCATTTCATTCTTTTATATTAAAACATAAAATTTCAATAATTCCTATGTCAACTAGAATATTGTGTAACTTTTTCTGGAGAAACTTGAAGAAACAAATATCAGATGTGATCTCATCTACGACTAGCCTAGTGAATCAGTGTTTTTTTTTTTTTTTTTAGGATCACTTTCTAGGAGTGTCAGTGAAGGGTTGCTTACAGGAGCATGGATGAGCACTGAAAAACCCACCTCTAAATCAGAGAGAACTGAGGGAAACCTCATATCTTGGGTTCCTTCCTGCACAACTTACAGGTATTTTAGTCAGTCTGAGCTTTACTCTCCCAGACAATTGTTGTTATTATTTGTTATTATTGCCTATATGGACACAGGGGAGGGAGTCCTATGAATATGATTTTTTCTGAGGTTCTTGGAGACATACATTTTTTTAATACTTTCTGAGCCTTGATGGAACATTTCACTTCAAAATAGCTACAACATAGAAATTGCAAGATGGAGACATAGTCTAGTCCACCAGAAATTAGATACCAATAAAAAACTACATGTGCATCTATCAGTTGTGATCAATGATGTTATTGAGAAAAACGTCTTATGAAACACAGGACATTAAAGTGAGGTAATAGAAACAGTGTTTAAGGCTGACTTAGGTTTTCAATCTATCATTTTTGAAATGAGGCATTTGAAAAGTCTATTTTTTTATATTGTGTATCTTCCTTCTTACAAGGAATATTTTCTATTTCATAGATGAAACATTTCTTTCGTGAGCATGAAATTATCAATATGATGAAGTACTGAGTATCTAAATGAAGATAGGAGAAATCTGCACAGAATGTTTATATACACATGTAAATGACGTTTGCATAGTTAGTTTACTTACTACCCAGAATTTGTGCTGGTGTGTCTCACAATGTAAAAGGGGGCTTAACACTGTATGTCAGTCTTAAGAAAGCACAAGTGCCCCTCTAGCATGTGGCAAGTGAGTGACTCTCAGAGAGGAAAATTGTATTAAATATTTTCTCACTCAGTTTTCCAGTCCACAACATGAGGCAAGAACAGTATCCCAAATATATTTTTTGCATCAGCTGTCTCCTATTTTATGGCAAAATTGTCCAATTGCATCCCGTTTGGGGCCAAAGTCCACACATATCACTCCATTCTAGGGCTCGTAATTCCAGTGTCTTAGTTAGGTCGATATTATTATAAAGAGACAATGTTACTATGACAACTCTTATAAAGGAAGACATTTAATTTTGGCTGGCTTACAGTTCTGAAGTTTAGTGCATTGCTTTCATGAACAGACACGTTGCAGCACATAGGCATGCATTGTGCTGAGATATAAATGAGAGTTTTACGTCTAGATATAAAGGCAGCAGGAAGACAGAGATACACTAAGCATGTACTTGAGCTTCTCAAAACTCCAGCCCTTCCCCGCAGTGACACACTTTGTCCAACAAGGCCACATCTCTTAATAGGGCTACACTCCATGGGCCATTTTCATTCAAACTACTGCACCCAGTTAATATAATATAAATTAATAATTATTTTAAAAGTTATTATTACATTAAAATTAAATCTTATAAACTTGATCCATGAAAATATCTCTGTATTTCAAAGCACTGCAGTAAACAGAACAGATTTTGAAACATCCCTCTAGAGCAATCAGATGGCAAGTTTTAGACTGCATTTAGCTTAGATGCGCTTACCATCTATCTCCATGAAAAAATGCTACACCATGAGAATCATTTATTCTGGGTCCTCATTATTTTGTTTGTGTAGATTCTCTATATACTGATAGTCTCACATTACTTTGTCTTAATATGGCTTATTTTCCACATTGAATATAATTAAATAGGCCACTTATTGTCTAATACTTTATCTTGGAGAAAATCTCTCAGTCTGCTTGGTAACCCTGAAGAGAGAGAGGGGAAGGCATATGATTTTTAGGTTGTATGAAATAGTTTATACCATGCAACTCTATTTCCTAAAAATGATATGAGGGAGAGAGTATCTCTGCAAAAGTCTACATTATGTTTTTTTTTTCTTTTGTAAATAATCACACACTTTTCACCTAGGCATGCAGTGGACACATTATCTAGTTTGACTATGTCTGAAGCTGTTCTACTTCCAAGGGACTAAAAATCTGTGTTTTCTTCACTCTGAGTTAGCATTTTCTACACTCTAATTTCCCACAAGAGCACTAGTTTGTATAGAGAGAGCTCTTATGAAAAGACAAATATTGAAAATGGTTTTGTTACCTTGTTTATTGATTTAGCTAAATTTAATAGCAAATCAAATTTAAGACAGAGAAAGATAATGAGCCGAATAACTTAGAAATAGTACTAGAGAAAGATTCAGATATGTAATAAACGGAAGCCATGTTTTTGTGTCGTCTGTACTTTCTGCTTCATGCGTGCTGCCTGAGAGGGTGTAGATATGTGTTACCAAGGAATAAGCCTAGAAGAAAAGGTTCTATTCAAGCCACCCTTTTCAGAACACATGGATATTGGCCATAACAGGATACTGGGAGTATATAATGTATTGGTAAAATGATTGTTTATATTTTATTTCCCATACCAATGACAGAAACTTTGGACACACTAGACAACCTATCATCTGGTTATATCTTCAAACATAGTAATTTTGAGCTTGAGACATGGTCTCTTTAACTTGCCAGGGCACACATTGAAATGGGAGGCATTCTGCCTTGCTCTGCTGGGGCTCTAGGAATATAGGTATGAATTTTCATACCTGATTTATTGATTGACTGTGTTTTCCACAAATTATCTTTGCATTTTTAAGTGAGCTCTAGATATTGATGTCATGTCATAGAATCACCCACTGGTTTTGCACAAAGGGTCTTTCTATGTAGCTCTGGTTAACCAGGTGGTTGCTACCTGGTAAAATCTTTAGATGCTGACAAGTCCTTTTTTTATACTTTTGCCTGAATGAATGATACTCTTTAACTCCCTCTTACTAAGTCCTTAGTAAAAGTTCTGGCCATAATCTATTAGACACTGAGAACAGAGTTTAGAAAAGGTAATTATATCCCATCTTGATGACGTCCACATAGTACACTTTTGGAAATCATTTCATTAGTTCATTAATGTTTTGATCCATTTTTAAGGATCTTAAATGACTATATTCATGTGTGAGAAAAAGTCCTTTTTGTGGGGTGCATTGAAAAAATTTAAAGTTATTTCACAATTTCAGCTGTGACATATGCTACAAATGAAGCAATGCAGGTTATAGAAATAAAGTTAAGATGACTGACAGAATTCTAACATGGGCTCTGATGAAAATGAAACCATTTCTAAATAGGTGACAGTGATGATATTTGGCATGTCATTTTACCTGTGATGAAATTTCCAGTTATTTAATCAAACAGTGATGTAGGACATCATTTGATGAAATTATGCAGGTAAAATAAAATTGACTAATCAGTTTACTTCAAGTAGCTAGCATGTCTATTTAGGATGGACCAGATTCATTAGTGCCCAGAGCATTTAAATCAGGACTGTAGCTGCCCTGAGAGATAAGAGCAATCCTGTTCTTAGTTGTCAGCCCCATACCTCTGGAGTTATGGACTCATGATCTTTCCTTCTTACTGGTTTGCTCTGCATATTGAGGACTTGTTCAGCCCACCCATTCTCTGTGCGTGTGTATTTTATCTCTAACTGACTTCATGAGAATTAATAAAGATCTGCAATATACTGTGGAAATGAATAACTTTAAAATCTTGAGACAGAGAATTGAGATAGAAGTAAAAAGATGAATTTGAGGAAGAAGGAAAAGCTAATGTCTCAAAAGTAAAACTCAGGGACAAAACATTGATGATGTTATGGGGCCTTCTTGGCTATGTGTTCTATCTCCAGCATGAAAATTAAAGAGCAAACAATGCTGTTGCAGGTAGACAGAGAATAGTATGGAGGAGCTTGAAGAGGAAGCCAGCAAACTGCAGTGTTATTTAAAAGATGACCTCTGCTACACAAAACAATTCAACAGTAATTGCTCGTGAGCTGCAGGGGCTAAGGCAGCAGTAACCATGACAGTGAATGACAAATGATGGCAATTGGACTAACATGGTATGCGACAAAATGGTGAAAAATAGGTGTTTGGGGAATATATTTTGGTGACAGAGTGGCCAGGTTTGTTGAATCTGTGGTTAAAAAGAAAATACTGGGATATAGACAAAAAAAGGGGGGGGAGATATAGAAACTGTATAGAGATATTTACTTACAACAATGTGCCAAAAGAGGGGTGGGCAAGTATTCAACATGGAGGTCATGAGCATGAAATTCAAATGAGGTCTATCACTTTTCATTTCTCTGTCCAAAGGAAATGGCATAAGGAGGGTTTGTATAAAACAATAGAAAAATGAGTAAGGGAATAGATGGATAATAAACTACAGAGAAAAGAGATACACCTAAGCTCCACAACTGTGGGACATGTTCAAGAACATCTATTTGCTATGATCTTCTTTTTTGACTCAGAAAGGGCTGTATCTCATGCAGGCCTTGTCCAAAGTCTCAGGCATTAAAAGCCTGGTGACTGTGGCTCTCCTGGAAAGTCATTTGGTGAATGGGGACATGCCCTTGAGTTGTGATGATAGTGGGATTATAGTGTCTTTCTCTTTTGCATTTTCTTGCTATAAAATAAGTTTACTTGGTCATTAACTTCTGCATGTTGTGCTGCCAAAGGCCAGGGAAACAGGACCAACTATCATCAATGGAAATCCCAAAATACTACATAAAGTTAACTTCTTAGTAAATTGATCATCTCCATTAAGCATACTAGGCAAGAGGTAGAGGACACATGTCTGAATGGGTGTCTTCTTTGATGTCTCTTTTACATAAATTCACTAGCATTTTATTCAAGCCTAAAGTTTTCAGCTTTAATCATCTTGTCTAATTTTAATTAGATTAAAAAACCCCACTTCTCACTATTATAGTTAGATTAAGATTCTTCTCTATTGATACCACTTTCTGTCTTAGTTAGAGTATCTAATGCTATGAAGACATTCCTTCACCATACTAACTCTTTTTAAAAAAAGATTTATTTATTTATTATGCATACAGTGTTCTGTCTGCGTGTATGCCTGCGGCAAGAGGAGGGCACCGGATCTCATTATGGATGATTGTGACTAACCATATGGTTTCTGGGAATTGAACTCAGGCCCTTTGGAAGAGCAGCTCTTACCTGCTCTTAAGTGCTCTTAACCACTGAGATGGAGAGGTGGCTCAGTGGTTAGAAGAACTGGCTGCTCTTCCCAAGGACTCAGGTTCAATTCTATGGCAATTCTTATCAAGGAAAACATTCAATTGAGGTGGTTCAATTACAGTTCAGAAGTGCAGTCTACTGTGGGACATGGTACTGGAGAGGTATCTGAGAGTTCTTCATCTGGCAGTCAACAGAAAGTAGTCTAAAACACTGGGGAGTATCTTTAACATCTATGAGACTTAAAAGCTTGCTTCCACAGTGACTGCCTGACTTTTTGAAACATGACCACATCTATGCCTAAAGGATCACACCTCCTGATAGTGCCACTCTTTTGTAAGGACATTTACTTGCAAACAAAAACACTTCTAATAAAGATATGGTTCAGCACAATCCCCCTTGTGAGATATTTTCAAACCATTCACTAGGAATAACAGATCACATTATGTGCATGGGACTCAGAATCACCCTTGAACCTTTTTTACAAGAGCACTGCTCTCATTTCTGAAAGCTCTTCTTGTTATCCACCCACATCCCCACCTTTCCTCACCCCAGGACTTTGTGGAATAGGATTTCAACATGTGACTCTTGTTTGAAATATAAAACATACAATGAAGAGGGAGGGGGAAAAACCAGAGTGAGGTGATAACTATTGCAATCAGAGTAGTTACCAGTTTTGGTAGAAAAGCATCCCAAACCAGTTTCTTGAGAGATTTCAGGGGAAAGCACTCTGCTGAAGAAAATACACTGATTTCTTAAACAGAGTATGGAACCAAAAGAAAAGCTGCAGATGTGGGCTTGCACATAGTATATTGTACAAGACATCGTGATTGAACACAGATTTCTGCAAAAACTTGTAGTCTGTAGCATACCTAGAGCTATCACTAGATCTGAGATGCTCAGCACCGTTAACTTTTGTGAGTTTGTTCCCTATATTCATATGGTGATACAGTTGAAAGCACACATTGCCTAGCCATGACACCTGGTATTGTTCAGTTTCACACGGCATACTTTAAAAAAAAAATCCCCGAATCTATGAAAAATATCCCCTCTTCATGTCATGCAAAAGGACCACACTCTTGTGTATTTGGAAACCTGGTGTTTAGACCACACAATTCTGCAGCAAGACTGAAACATTTTATTTGCTCGGATGCCTACACAAGAATCTCTCCCCTGCTCGATTACTCAACTACAATCAATCCATAAGCCTGAAATGTGCTTGAAATTGACATTCTTGCTTTTTTGAGTTTGTCAGTTCCTCCTCTGATTAAACTTCTCTCTCCTGTCCTGGATGTTAAGATGAATTTGAAGGTGCATCTAAGATTGTCTGTCTTCGTCTTCAACTCTGTGATCCCTTTGCATTATCTATATTCAGACTTCTCTGTTCTAAAGTGTAAAACTGATACTACTACTTCCTAATTTAAGACCTGTAATAGCTCTTTCCTACTTCAAGGAGAAATTGCAAACTCTTGGCTCACTTTTCAAGGCCCTCTTAATCTGGTTTTGATCACTCTCCCGTTTTCTGTATACTTCTGCCACTTCTGACTTGCTACTCCTGGTGACATCTATTGAACAGCCAATATTTCTCTAACTCATCATGTCATGCTGTGTTTGGCTACTGTATGCTACTTGTCACACCTTCCTATTCAACCCTGTAGGTTTCAACCTAATTGCCTCTTTCTCCCAGGAGCTGTACCTAATAGCAGCCTGTGACCTTTCTCTGTCTTCAGTGTTTTCTATTCTTACTCATCACACTGCTTATCAATTAGAATGGAAATGCCATATCTTATTCTTTGACAGATACTGCTGCTTGGAATCTTATACTATTAACTTCAAAGACTGAGCCACATACTACAGGTCTAAAGCTAAACAGTGATTATCAAAGATTCTGAAAAAAAAAAAAAAACAGCAAAATGAAATGTGAGAGTACCACCCTTAGAGAGCTCTCCAAATACATGATTGTAGTCCTATTGCATGACATGAAGAGAAGATATTTTTCAAAGATTTGGATTTTTTTTAAAAAAAAGTATGCTATGTAAAACTCACCTAATAAGAAGTAAGCTTTTGAGAGAAGGTGGCTTTATGCAGTGGGTACATTGGGTCTACTGTCCCTTTAACATCTGCTACTGTCCCATTTTAGCATCACTGTCAACTTCTGAATAACAAATCATCAAATTAATGTGTATATGTAAGAGCGCTGATTGACAACAGTACACTTCCTCTTCTTTCCCAGAGCTTTCTACATCTCTCACTAATTAAGAGATAGGGCTTGGGTATTTATTTATGTGTCACAGAACATCTATTATATACAACATGACTTCATTTTCTAATTGAATATGGAAGACCTTTAGAGATTCTAAGACTGTCCAGCAAGAGTAACATTTTAATTCATTTAAAAGCAGTTCTAGGGCCTGTATTGTATACCAGGCTCTGAGATATAGCAGTAAACAAGACACGCCAGGTGAATATTCTTCCATTTTAAACTAGGAGAAGAGTCAAGCTCTTCAGCAAGAAGATGTGTGACTGTGAATGAGTGCAGCAGAGTGCACGGTGCTACATGTGGGAGATGGAGAGCTTTTAGGAACTGAGGTACAGACTGGAGAAGATGACAGATTGTGCACAGACTAGGAAAGGACTGAATTGGACTCAGAAATCTCTACCTTCCTACAATCTAGCTTAAAAATTGTCACTTCTGGAAGATAAGTTCCCCTCTTTTAAGATATTCATGTTATTGAGAGCTACTTCCGTGCACCCTGAGAGCCCCCAAATGACCTTGAACTCCAAAAATTGCAAAGTGGAGAACAAAGATAAATACCATGAAACGGGAAGAGTGACAACCTTCATGATGTCACCTCTCTGTGCCCTTCACTACCTGTTGTATAGTTCCCCTAGGTGTGTCATGTAATTAACCTACACAGATGATAACAATTCCTTTTTTCTATGATTTATTCCTGGCTTTTGGCCATCAAAAGTATTATGTAACTTCATGACATTTCTAGGAGATTCATTCTCATAGCAAACTTCGTTTTCCTCTGAAACAATATTTCTACCTCCTCTTCTGCTCTGATACCTGAGCCTTTGGTACAAGAGATGTGATGTAAATGTATCATTTGGGGATGGATGCCACATGCTTGATTATTTCTGCATTTTGACTGGTAGAATTCATGTTTTTAGGAACAAAAGTAGAGACCATGAGTTTGAGAAACAAAATATTTTACATGGGAATGTTTGGAGGGACAAAAGTGAAGGAGAAAAATGATATACATTTTTTAACTAAAAATAAAACAAGAAAGCAAAGTATTATGTTAGCAGTCCTGTAAGTCCCTTGCCTATTAATTGATTTGTTTTCATTTTTGTTTTTTGATGGGAGAAGTAAACTATGGTTCTCTGTGCTAAGATCAAATACATCAAACAGATCTATATAGCAGCTTTTTACACAAAATTATCCTGCATTTTACCATGGAACATTGCAATTGAGATGAGATTTTGATAATGAGATTTTACTCAGGACTGATAAGAATGCTTATATTTTACTTAAATAATACAGTTGCAAGGAATATACTTGATGCTATATTGCAATTTGCTGAAGAAATTAATAACCAAAGATATATTGATAAAGGACAGGTTGGTGTTCTGTATTATTGTGCTGTGTAAGTTTCTAATTTAATGTTGTCAATAACCTCCTGGGATTTTTTTTTAAAAATATGAGCAAATATACATTCAGGAACATTTTTCAGAAATATTTTTTCAGGAAATATAATTATTGCTTCTATCTCAGTTTATTTTGTTTGTTGTAGTAGGACTACATTAACAAACCTAGAATCTCTATCATGACAAGTAAAGTGCTCTAGAATTACAGTTTAAGCCTCAAGGCAAAACTATGTAGAAATATTCAAGACTGATAGGTTCATTGGATGTTTTTCATATACAATAAGATGGGTAGTTAAAATTTTTGTCTCTTTTATATATTGGTTTTGCATAGTTTAACTTTGAAAACACTTTTTTATTACCACTCCTGAGTGTAAGATTTTTCAAAGGAGAAGTCAAGTTTTTCTGAACTTTTGTGATGAATGAAAACCTGTATCAGGGACAGAAAAGATTATTTTTGACCCAATTTCCTACTTAGTGGAAGTCTGGGTCACTGTCAGGTAGATTATACAAACAGTCTCTTGATTAAACTAAAGCAACAGATAAGCTGAGTAATTGCTTGGGGTATTGACTTTAGATCTCATAGAGCTGAGTCTCCACAGTGGCTGGGTATGACCTTATACTTATTCAGTGAGCGCTAAGGAGCTCTCACAGTGCAGATGGGAAAAGTCGGCTTTGCCTTGGCTAAGATTAGCAATGATCCAGAAGCCTGGCTAAAATGTATTTACTACTATATTTCACATCATACTTGTAGCCAAAATACTACCATGATTAGTTACAAATAATTCTATGTTTTACTTAATAAATTTAGCACATTAATTATTTTAAATGATTTTTTTTTCAGTTTTGGGTCCCTTTTTCTCTTTACAGATTTCAGGATATGACCATTTATGGAAATTTTACAATTTATTTTTTGATCCTTTATTCATATGTTCCTAAATAAAATAGTGAATAGAAATTCAAACCTATACTTTTACATCCTCTGAACTCTTTGTGTGAGTAATGCATTAAATTCCATTAGGAAAATTCTGATGTGACTTCTGTAGTGTCACTGCATGAAAGCAGACATCAACTACATCTGTCTAGATTGTTTAAGATTACACAGATAGGACATCAAAAGAAAGACAAATAATAGTTGATTTTATAAAGAAGAAACCAGTTGTCTGTTTTCCCAAAAGCTTTTGTGAATAAGTCACTCAGTTAAGTTTGAAGAAGACAATGAATTTAAAAGAATATAAAAGGGGGTAAAAAATTGTCTATCTCTATTGATCTATTTCATAAAAATCCTTAGGGACTAAATCGGGTTATTATTGATTGAATTTAGTTTGAAGAATTTATTTTCTCTTCTCTCTGTAAAAAGAGCAGTCTCCTTTGCTTTATATTTCATGTTTATTTTATTCATGTCTCTCTTTTTTACTCAAAGCTAGTTTTTTGTTCACTCTCAAGAAGTCCGACAGAAGTTAACTCAACTTACAAACTAACCATCAGATCCTCAGTAGACTACACATGTCCTGTCTAAATCAGTTATCCATTTCTTATCCAATATGAAATTACCTCATGTGGGTGTCAAGTAATAAACACACGACTGAACCATAGAAGTTGAAGAAAAATAAGCAAAATAATTAAATGGTCATAAACTGGGCAGAAATTGTGTATTATTGCCTGTATTAGAATACTATCAGTTTTCAAGGAGACAATGACTTTTCTTAATGACTACTTACTTGTGGTGGTTCTGATAAAGATGTCTTTCCATAAAATGATTTGGTCACAAGTAAGGAATTACCCAATAAGAAACAGTGGTGCCTAACTTTATTTTATCATTAATTATAACTTGGTTGGTGCCAATTTTCTTTCTTGATACTATAATCATATTACTCAGAATCCTCACATAGATAGGTAGACATTTATTTTAAGAAGTTGGTTGATGTTATTTTTAAGTCCTTCCAGGTGATAATCCTTGAATCAGCAGGTTAAACTGGTAAGCTGAAGGTTCAGATAGTGATTGTTGTACTTTTGAGTCCAAAAAATGAGATATTTAATCAAAAATTTTATACAGTAAAACAAAAGCATGGCTCATTCTTTCCACTCAACTTCACTCATTTCTCTGAGGAAATTTGTTGGATAAATGACAGAGGATAATCATTTAAAGGCATCCACTTACATGTGTTAATCATGACTTGAAAGAACAAATTTTCAGTAAAATCTGAAAGAAAGCACCCCCTGAATACTCATCACAGTCCAGGTGAGTTGACATATAAAATTAACTACGTATCCACTCTTACCCCTTTTCTGTGTTTATGCTGAGTGGTTAACAGGACTAAGGGCTTGAAGTTCTACTAGAAAAAGTCTAGTGCTACTATTTTTATATTCTTATGTGTTGGTATTTCTATTTAAAAATATTCAACACAAGAAATGTATTAGTGGGTATATATTTTTTTATTAATTCTTATTGTTGCACTTTATCATTTGGAAATGATTCCAGTATTCTGGTACTAAATATAATTTATATTATCCCACTAATTATGACAATGGTAGGGGAAGTCAATATTCATTCCATTTATACTGCTACAGGTAAAATCCACTCACTGGATTGCCACAAGCTGTAGTGAATGTGGAATATACCTACTTGTTTTACAGAATTTCCTTCAGAATTGAAGATTCTTAATGGGAGAAACAAGGAGACCTGGGATATGTAGTAGGTGAGGAAATATCATGTCAGGGAAAACAGAAACTGTAAAGAGTCTCAAAGGTTCCTACTAATGTTATAGCAAGAATGGCTACTGGGAGCAGAGTCTCTGGCTAAATTTGCTGTGAGAGATTCTTGTCAACTTCCATCTGCTTGCAAGGGTGTAAAGAGCTCCAGGGATACATGTTTTCTGTGCCACCATTTACGTTGGAGTGTTTTCCCAAATTCAATTGCTTTGGGTAATGTCTCTTCATGTAGGTAACTCCTCAGTTATGCTATTGTTACAACCCAAGAAAAAAATATTGGTTAATCTAGCCAGACTGTGATTAAATGGTTATCCTGGTCTATGGTGGGGTCCTTACCTGGAATGAGACGACATCTTTGTGCCATGTCTCCCCACAAAAACTCTCTGTACTCACACAAAACCAAATAAAACAACAAACAAGAAACAAGGGGTAATTTTAGCAATTACGTTTGATAAGCTTATTGATCTGTTTTTTTAAGTAAAATTAAAAAGTGACAAAGCCTAAACAAGACATATTTTCTAGAATCTTAAGATTCTTCTATAATCTCCAAAGTATTAGTAATATAGTATCATTTTTTTATCTTAATTGCATTTTGTTTGCCAAGTTATATTTCATAAATGGTTTATCATTAAAAAATTTTAGTGTGTATAGTGAAAAGTAGATATAGGCTCTGAATTTGGATTTACAACATAAGCCAATTATGAAAACAACACTTCATCAAGCTTGTGAAATGCTGTGACTTGCAAACATTTTATTTTAGATTTGTTAAATGAGATAAAATGTTATAAATTTTTCTTGTTTCTGTTGTCTACTGCAAAAAAAAAAATGCTATTCCTGGTGTGAATGTGTCAGCATCATGTTACCTGAGCAGCAAGGTTTGTAGCAAATGCTTTATACCCATACTTATGCTAGTAAGTTCTGGAGATGAGATGTCAACCACTCAATGTAGATTAAAATACCTAAAGCACTCATCTTGTGTCTGCTTCTTTCATTCAAGTTATTTGAGAGTTTTAAGATTTATTGTATCATCTCTGAAAATCTTCTAATGTTTTTTTCCTAGTGCTTTCAACTTTGTAAACCTAAACAAACAAGATATGGAACTTATAGACTTCATATTCAATTTTATGTCTAAACTAGATGTAATGAAGCCTTTGGGGTAGAAAATGAAGTCTCTCTCTTTTATTTGACTTGCTAAACTAACCAGATAAAAGTCATAAGATCTTGAAGGTTTATCATATTTTAAATTCTGTTCTCTTTTCGTTACATAACCGTGTGCAGTTAGACACGGGACAGAAGAGAATGTTGGATCTTTAAAGCTAAAGTGGTAGGGGCTGCATATCTTACAATTTGGGTACTGGGAAGTAAATTTGAGTCCTCTGGAAGAGTGATAAGCACCACTCAAAGCACTTCTTCAACTTCTATAAAATAATAGTGAAGTGTTTAATGGTATACACGAGCATTTGTAAACAACTCACATGAAATAACTAGTGAAAATGATCTTTTGTTACAATATTTGAGTTTATACTTCCACAGTGGGCAAACTTTATAGAAATATGCTTGGAGATTAGTCATCAGTGTTGGGAGCCCCTCTAGGTAATCACAGGAATAAAAACAACTAATTTCATATCAGTTGAAGAAAAAAAAAAGCATTGGAGAGAAATGTTAGGGAAATGTTTGAGAATGCATTATGATATGACGAAGTCATAAGATGACATAAATTATGTGGGAGTAAACAATAAATATTCTAATTGGCTTAGAACCTACTTTACATGGTGTAATTCATAACTGACATTGCTTGAGTGATCAAGAACTTGAGATCAGATAACCCAGGAACCTAGGGTACAACCAAATACTATAGTTCTTAAAACAAGTTTTAAAAGTAACAATGACATGAATCCTAATGGCATTCTGCTATAGTCATAAATCAGAACTTTGCTCATTCATTAGCATAGCTCTGTCCTACAACAGATGGGAGCAAATACAGAGGCCATGGCCACACATCATGGTGAGAGACCTTGAAACACTCAGCTCTAAATGGGATCCTGGGTATGAGAACAAGTATATTTCTGTATCTCTGCATTTATGTGGGACTCTTCATGTTTGTTTGTTTTGTTTTGTTTTTTTGTCCTATCCTTATTTGCTAGTTTATTATTATTCCTTAGAAGCTTGTTTGTTTTCAAGTGAGAGCCAGGAAAGGGTTGGATGCATATGGGAAGGGAAGTAGAGTGAAACTAGGAAGCACTTAGCTTCCCATGATCAGGATGTATTATGTGAGAAATTATCTATTTAATAAAAGGGAAAAATTGCCCTAAAATAATTTTAAATACTGATCTCTTTCCAGTCACATGATAGAATATAAATTAATCTAACACTTTGCCCCACAAACATTTAATGTTTCTTTTTATATTTCTCTCTGTCCTCTCTCTCTCTCTTTCTCTCTCCTCTCTCTATCATGCAAAATAACACTACATGCTAAATTCTTCCTTATTGTGATTTTTCTATTAGTGCTTCTAATCAAAGCCAAAACATAAACATAATATTTTCCAGACTCCCTAAATGCCTAGAACTATTAAGGTCAAGAAAGTAAACTTTAAAGTTGTACCAAATACACGGAATGGCAGTATTAATTAATTATGATGATAGATTCAGAAAGTTATAAACAGGGGTGATATTTTGGGGATTAAATAAAGGTTCAAATTTCTGGCCAGCATGAGGTACAAGGGGCAGGGATGTAGCATGTATGTCTGTGTGGAGTTGAACAGGCTGCAAGCTAAAGATTGAACTTGAACTAGATCTCTGTGCTCTGCTTCTATTAAATATAGATGGTTAAGGCAACTGAGTAATGTTACGTTGCTACTAACATCCTCCTCACCCCTCTGATCTAAGATAAGTAATATAGAAAATATGAGAAACAAAGGAACATGAGGGAAGCTCAGAATATGTTTCTAAGCCTTACTTCTCAGCTTCATAGAGCCACAAAGCCAAGCTTCCCACAGAATTCAATCACCTGCTCAACATGGGTATTGACCATCATTTCTTTGACCAGCCATAGATGCCCTGGTTATCCTGAAGGTAGAGCAGACCATTGCTGCACGGCTTTCAACTGGCCAGCCATTTGGTGTGACATATTCCCAGTTGTCTGATGTTTTCATTGTTCTTTCAAAATTCATCCAGAGAGCCCAGACAGGAAAGCATTAATTTAAATAAAAAGATAATAAATAAAATGGTTAGTCTGTGAAGCATAAAGAAAACAATAGTACCATTTATAATTCCCTATTGCATGAATACTATTTGGTATTATAATAAAACCCCAGAGCCAGATATTAGGAAAGGCTGAAATATCAGAGACAGAAAAACAAACCACAGCCACCTCTTACCTAGCCAACTCTTCAAACCTGTCTCCACAAATCCTCAATTCCAAACCTCTCTCTCCTCAGCCTACCGGGAAAATGGCAGGGAAAGCTGAACTCTCTCTTCTCTCCCTCTGCCTAGCTATCTTACTTCCATGAACAACATTTCTAGAGCTTGAAATAAAGGTATCAGCTACCACCACCTGGCCTTTAGGCTTTGAACCCTAGAGATAAGATTAAAGGTGGTGGTCACTACTCCCTGACCTTCAAGACTTGGCTTTGTGAGTTGTAGGGGTATTGTGTTGTTTCATGGTAAATAATTGTCCCACCTATTGGTTTAATAAAAAGAGCTGATTGGCCAAAGGCAGGCAGGAAGTGTAGGTGGGGCTAACAGACTAAGAAAATCTCTGAGAGCAGAATGCCAGAAGAGGACCAGAGAGAGAAGCCAGAGGAAGCCGAGGACAACTATGCTGCCCTAAAGAAAGGTACCGAGCCACATGGCTGAACAAGAGACATGGGTTAGATGAATGGTAGAGAGCTAGCAAGTGATATGCCTGGGCCTGAGGCTGATCAGCCAAAAACAAATGAAAGTGTCTGTGTGTCTCTGTGGGACTGTGGGACTGTGGGACTGTGGGTCTGGAGGTCTGCGGGTCTGCAGGTCTGTCGGTCCAAAACTTTGAGGTTAGGCCCGAAAGTCAAGGCCAGAAACCTCGTACTACAGTGAGTTACTGTTCTCTGATATTCCAGATTATTTATATTAAATATACAATATATTTCCACACTACCCTTTGTTGTACTTGTTTTATGATACCCTCCCCCCAAAAAAAACCACCAAGGAACTGGATTCTGATGCAAATACATGAGGGTCAGTTTATTCTTTTGGACAGGTTCAAACAAACTTTCTCTGAAACCCCTGATTCAGGCACAGCTGAGGACTTCGACCCTGTCTCAAAGGTAACAGGGTTTTTAAAGAAAAAGTAACATAAGTGGGTTGTTACCTTGGCATTTCAGGATTCGATAAAGGGATATATGGTGCAATAATTCTTGGAAACTATTGGCTATACTTTCGCCATGAAACCAAGTTTCAAATCTATTAGATGTCAGACACATTCTTGAGAGTTTTCCTAGATTCTTAGTAGACCTGAGCACTGAACTTGAGCACTAAATGGCCCTCCCCTGAAACAAAGCTCTGCAATGGAAAGTCTATGCCTTCACACCCTCTATTTCCTAGTTTTATTTGATCAATCTCTACTTTCTATGTGGCAAAATGCATAAAGGAAAGGTGGGAAGCTAGCTTTCTTCACTTATGTAACCACTTGCTGGAGAGAAGACCAATCAAAACCTCTTCTGTGTCTTAAATTAAGTGCAGTGCTGCAGTGTGAAACTCATATTTAAAATTTGCATGTTTTCTTAGAAGGTAGTGAAAGACCCCCGGGGGTGAGGGACCCTGAAGCGGACCTTTCTTCAGGAAGAGACCCCGGGAGCCAAGGAGGACCAAGCCACAGATCAGATGCAAACAGCACGAGGTTTATTGAATAACACAGGTACCTGCGGGTGACCAAGCCACTCAGGAGGGCTGGCGTGCCCAGTCCTTTGTCTAGGGCCTTTTTATAGGGTAGGGGAGGTCTTACATTCCCCCATTTTAGATAGGGGAGGGGAGTATGAGCAGGCTCGGCTTGATAACAGGGCAGGGCCAAAGGTCTGCTACAGAGTTTAGGAATGCAGGCAGGCAAGCTATTTCCTGTGAAAGTCTTGTGCAAACAGGAGACCTGTGGGCAGGGGACCACCTGGGGACATTCATTTCCTGGAGCAGAACACATTGTGCAAGCTTCAAACAGTTAACAGTTAACAATTCTCATGGTAGGACTTTCCTGGTGACCCCACCTAGGTTGCTAGATCTGGAACGTGGTCTCAGAGCCTTATCTTGGAAAGTCAAGCTGCTCTACCAGGTGGGTCTCAGGAATTCAGGAAGTATCTATCAGGCTCAGGCTGCTGAGTGTGTCTCAAGCAGCCATCTCGACCTAGCCTAGTTTCAGTGACCTCAGGAAGGGGTCTAGGGGGAGAGAGTTATAGGATTTTTCTATTTTCACAGTAGAGTGTTCAGTGTGAACTTCTTATATGCACCTGGAAGTGTGTTGGAGTTATAGTTTACTTTCATTTACTGCTCCAGTCTTCATTCCTACTTTCCAACGAGGAACTTGGACAATTTGTATTCCCCTCCATTTTGAGTTCATCATTTTACAAAGAGGTACTTTAAAAAAATTAAAAAGAAATAGTATCGAGTCAGCAGTGAATACTTGTGCAGATACTAATACTGAACGTAAGAAAAAAATGGAGGCTGGCTGCCTTACCCATTTGAAGGCTCTAAGGTTGGGAGTAAAAATTCAATAGTTGATAGCCCATTTTATCTCTTGTGTGGAACTGCTAAATTTGATTTTCTGACAGTTTAAAACTATTTCAATTCACTCCCTTTTTTCTGCATTAACTCCTTCCATGTTTGCTGATCATCACGCAATAAGAATGAATGCTTGAATATTGTATACAGTTTGTAAGTAGTTAAGAAAAGGGTAGAATCCAGAAAACATAGATCACTCTTGGCAGAGATATAGCTTATTGTTAATATGAAACAAATATAATTTGGTCAGAAATCAAAATATTATCCTACAACATTATTTAGAAATACCACCCCTGAAAAGATATCTGAGGGGCATGTTGAACTTTCCATCCCTTGTATCTATCTCACAGGTGTTGAGAATGCAGGCTTGCTACACCAAAGTCAGCTTTATTGAGTGCTAGGGACCCAACGTTAGTGCATACTAGCCAAGAATGTTAACCATGGAACTACAGCTCCAACCTTTATTCAGATCTCCAAAGAAAGATTCTGTCTTTTGAGGACATAATGAGTATGGGAGGCTTTGTACTAAATACAATGCAATGTCATCTGTACATCTCATAGACCTTGCAAGCTGAATACACTGAAACTGATAGTGAAATAGGGGCTACTGTCAGCATAGGAGGGAGTGAGAATGATTATGGAGGTGTGGTGGTTAAAGGATGCAAGGCTAGTTAGATAAAAGGAATGTGTTTCAGGATATATTGCAGTATTGCAGTAGATGATACAGTTAATAATATTTTAGACTACATTTTAAGCAACTAAAAATATAAATTTCAGATGCTCTCATTACAAAAAATATTAGATTTGTTAATTAACTTGATTTAATCATGTACATTTATACATATGTCTCAGGAAAAAAACTACACACTGAGCTTCACCAGAGAGAGAGATTCTTAAAATAGCATTGAATCTCAAAAATATGTTTTAGCATGTAAATTAACAATAAAATAAAAATCAACATTAAAAATTAAAGAGATATAGGAGTGGCTTAGTAGTAACAATGCTTGTTGGTTTTGCAGAGGACTGGAGTCTGAACCATAAAACCACACCGGAAGGCTCACAACAGCCCTGGGATTCTAGCACCAAGCATTCTAATATCCTTTTCTAGTCTTGAAAGTACCCAAAAATGTGCCCACACATATATACATAGATACACCCATATACATCTAAATTCAAGGTAAAATAAATCTTTAAAAAAACATATTTAGTCCACATATTTTTATTTATATGTATATATTTTCAGAGCTGCCATTTGATATTAAATAACTGATCCCTGGGGAAGATTATTTTATCTCCTCTCAGAAGTTCTCTGTTGCCTTGAATTTTATGTAGGACTGAGGCCTCAGGGGATATTATCTGTCCAAGTTTAGCATGTCTATTGATATATTTGTTTAGATCATGACTAGACAGCCTCTATTATTACATTTTTTATTTAAGAATACACAAAAAGACACAGACACATACACAAAGATAACAACAATATGGAAAATTTGGTCATGAATTTGAAAGAGTGTGGATCATCATAGGAGCATTTGGGGGAAGGAAAGGTAAAGGAGAAATGATGTAGTTATACTATAATCTCAAAAATAAAATAAAATAATAAAATAATGCAAATGTAATATGAAAATAGATTATGATTTTAATGTAAGAGGTTAGATTTACATGATTTTTATTGCACCAGACATCCAAGACTTTTCTTCAATATGTTTAAATGTTTAAAGTTGTTTATGTATATACATACATATACACACACACACGTGTGTGTGTGTGTGTGTGTGTGTGTGTGTGTGTGTGTGTGTGTGTGTGTATGGTGAGTGATTTATAAAACTGTGTGGTGGGATTCAGGTGTCAGCTGATGAGTCCAAAGATGCTTATCCAAGGTCCCAAGCTCCTGAAGGGGAGTGGCCAACCCCATTCATAAAAGGCTGCTGGGTTCTTGGGGTCCTGTTCTCTCTCTCTCTCTCTCTCTCTCTCTCTCTCTCTCTCTCTCTCTCTCTCTCTCTCTCTCTCTCTCTCTCTCTCTCTTTTCCCTGACTGGGAATCGAATCTAGGCCACAATGGTGAGAGTGCAGAATCTTAACCACAAAAGAGAAGACTCGATATCATGGGATTGGTTTTATATTTCTGTTTATTTTTAACAAAAAGGAAGCAAAGACAGCTTCTTAGTAGCAGCATTTTCTTGAGTTTGCTCTGATTGCTGACAGAGAACAGAGATGTGGTCCCTTTAAGAGTACTTACTGATTCAGCTTTATCTGCAAACACTGTGTGGCTCTTTAAGAGAGTGTGAGGATTGTAAAAGCTCTTATGGTTGGAAGATGATTAAGGATTCACAATAGAACAGATTCAGATGAAAAAAACCTGAAAACAGGTTATAATGTGTGTAAAAGGTACATTGGCTTCAGAGAGAAAAGAGAAGGTAGGGAAATCTTTAAAAAGAGAAATAGAATAATAAAAATATAATAAGCCACGTAAAGAGGGAAAATAGACACAAAATCTGGATTTTGATTATTATTGTGTTTTCTTTTAACTTTTTAACTATTAGTGAGCTAATAGTTGTAAAGGTTGCTACGTTAAACAAGAATACATATTTTAATGGTATTTTGATTTTGAAATTTATGTCTAAGGATTTATTGCTTTGGAAGAGTTCTGCTTTTGTTTCCACAGAAGATGAGAACCTGTGGATTGCTTCCAGGCAAATATGGCTTCATTAACCAAGACACCCTTAAAAAAAAATGTCTGATGGGAAGAGATGGCCATATCAGCTTCAGGGCTGCAGACTCTGATCCAGTCTCAAGAACCCATGAGATTTTCAATGTCTTATAATCAGCAGGAAGTAGTAACGAAAAACTATGCCCAAACTCCCAAAATATTGTTTCTAAATGTTTGTTTTCCTTATAAATGCTTAATGGTCATAGTTAATCTATTTCTAAGAGAAAAAGGGGATATGGTATATGGATGATTTTTAAAAAAATTAGAGTTTTGAATTTATTTAGATCAGGAAATCAGCTGTTAATCTCAAAATGTTTTATATTGGTATGGATTTTGGTTTATTGATACAAATTTAAGGTTAATTCTCTTATGCTGTATTTATTTTTCTACTCTTGTTTAAGAAATGGTGTTCATGTAACTGATTTAAAATTGTAATGTATAATTAAGTAATGCATGCTAGTTAGACTTTTTAGGTATACAAAGATATATTTGATGTGGGAATGTGTTTATGTATGCTGTGAATCTCAATCTTTAAATAAAGGAGCTGTTTTGGGCCATGGCAGGCACCATGGAAGAAGTAGGAGGAGAAATCAGAGCATAGGTAGGAGAAGCAGGGCAGAGAGGCAGACAGAGCTGAAGCCGCCCAAGGAGGAACATGTAGAAGCTCAGGTGAGCTACGGGCCAAGTGGCTGACAGATTAATAGAAATGGGTTGATTTAAGATATAAGAGCTAGCTAGCAATGTGCCTGAGCCATAGGCCAAACAACATAAAGTTAATAGAAGCGTCTGAGTCATTTCTGGGGGTCTGAGCGGTGGTGGATTCCTAAGCAGTCTCAGGCGGCAGGTCTATGGGTCACGGACTTCTCGGCCAGCCGGGGTCCCAGAACCCTACTACTACAGATGGTGCATCCAACATGGGTCGATTATCCACTTAATGCCTAAGAAAGTTTAAAAGGGGTTTTAGAAAAAACTGAACAAAGGCAGCTTCCAAATTGTGTATATGAAGCAGGTCTTTGTACAAAGAAAGGTTGGCAGCCTGGTCACATTCAAAATGGCACCGGCGGACTGGAGGCAGGCAGTGTAAACTGCAGCTGCAATCAGGCGGGTTCCTAAAATCTCACAGAAGACTCAATAGCTTGTGATTGATTTTAGATTTCTGTTTATTTTGAACAAAAAAGAAAACAAATTTTCTTAGTAGCAGCATTTTCTTGAGTGTGCTCTGTTTACTGGCCACGAATAGAGACGTGGTCCCTTTAAGAGAACTTAGTGATTCAGCCTAATTTGCCTAAACTATTCTTCTTTTTAGAGAATGTATTTTAAAAGCTCTTACAGTTAGAAGATGATTAAGGATTCACAATAAAACAAATTCAGATAAAAGGAAAAACCTGTAAACGGGTTACAATGTTTGTAAAAGGTACATAGGCTTCAGAGAAAAAAGAAAGAGGTTAGAAAAAGTCTTTAAAAAGAGAAGTAGTGTAATAAAAATATAATAATCCACATAAAGATGGAAAATTGACACAAAATCTGGATTTTGGTTGTTATTGTGTTTTCTTCTAATTTTTTAACTGTTAATGAGCTAACTGCAGAAAGACAATGGATTGCAAATGCAAAGGCTACTAAGTTAAACAAGAATATATATTTTAAAGGTATTTTGATTTCAAAATTTGTGTCTAAGGATTTATTGCTTCGGAAGAGTTCTGCTTTTGTTTCCACAGAAGATGAGAATCTGTGGATTGCTTCTAGGCAAATATGGTTTCATCAACCAAGACCCCCTGAAGAAAAACTATGATGGGAAGAGATGGCCAGATCAGCTTCATGGCTGCAGATTATGATCCAGTCTCAACAGTCCATGAGATTTTCAACGCCCCTTAATCAACAGGAAGTAGTAATGGATAACTATGCCCAAATCCCCCAAATATTGTTTGTAAATGCTTGTTTTCATTATAAATGGTTAATGGTCATAGTTAATCTTTTTCTAAGAAGAAAAAGGGGATATGGTATATAAATGATTTTTTAAAAAAATTAGATTATTGAATTTACTTAGATCAGGAAATCAGCTGTTAATCTCAAAATGCTTTACATTGGTATAGATTTTGGTTTATTGATACAAATTTAAGGTCAATTTTGTTATGCTGTATGTGTTTTTCTATTCTTGTTTAAGGTATGATGTTCATGTAACTGTTTTAAAATTGTAGTGTATAATTAAGAAATGAAGGTTAATAGTCACCTTTGATAATCAAACTTATATTTAGGTTAGTTAGGATTTTTAGGTATACAAAGATATATTTCAATTAGGTAGGTAATCTTCAAATACTTTTAAGACCTACCGAATATGGTATTTAAAATGTTTTAGGAGCTTAGACTTTTCTGGACAGTGAGACAGGTCTGCTCCTGGCAGCACCAATCAAGAGAAAAATGGGCATTGAAGAAACTCCATATGGAGTCTCTTTGTGGCAATGGTTAGCCGCTGGACAAGGACCTGTTCGTATATTGACTGCTTGACAGTATGCTGTTTAAACTGGACATGCATGTTCTATAGGAAGATGACCTCTGAACTTTGGCAGAACAAGCCGAGATGGTCATTCAGGTTCCTGCTTTGCAGAGAAAACTGTCAGACACTCTTCAAGACTCAAGTAGAAGCAACTGATAAACTGTGCCAGAATGGGCAGAGCAGATTTCCTGCTTCACGGAAATGAAAAGAGACTCTGGGCCTATAGGCTGAAGATGGATCCCCCAACTTTATAAAGGAACTTTGGGTGACTGTCCAGGCAGATAGGTGTCATCTCTGTCCTTTCTAGATTTTAGAAGTCGCTTGCACTTCTGGTTTACTTGGGTAAATATATCCTTCTGTGGTCTTTGACGTAGTTGAAGATTAGATAGTTATAGGTACAGTTTTTCTTAGTCATTTGAAAAGTATATTAGATATGAAACTTTAGGTTCATAAAGATAAAATAGATGATAGAGTATTTTCTTTAATTTTGCTAAATACAAATAGACTAGATATTGTAATTGTATTTCTTGCTTGATAGCTATTTTGTTATATATAATTTTGCTATGTTAAAATTAAAACCTTCCTTTTTGATTAGACAGAAAGGGAGAGATGATGTGGGAATGTCTTTCTGTGTGCTGTGAATATCAATCTTTAAATAAAGGAACTGTTTTTCCCCATGACAGACACCATAGAAAAAGTAGGAGGGGAAATCACCACATAGGTAGGAGAAGCAGGGCAGAATCAGAGACAGACTGAGCCAGCCACCCAAGAAGCATGTAAGGAACACAGGTGAGGCATAGGCCACATTGCAGACAGATAAATGAGAATGGGTTGAGTTAATTAATGAGAATGAAAGAACAATATAACAAGATGCCTGAACCATGGGCCAAACAGCATGAACTTAATATAAGCATCTGAATAATTTTGGGGGCCTGAGCAGCGGCAGACAGCCATGGGGTCTGGGGCTGCATGTTTGTGGGTCTGGACCTCTGGCTGCCCGGGACCAAGAAACCTCATTGTAACAAGAATGACTATATCAATTGAAGATAGACTGTCCAAAGATTTTTCCTGCCACATTTCACTATGTTTATTTCTGATGCTCTTTATTTCCTATTCACATAATTATATTACCTTTAACTTCTTATAGTTAGACAACAGTTATTAATTAACCCAGCACGTTTATTTCCTTTGTATTTGTTACCCATTTTTGCCAAAGTATAAAAACAGACATGAACTTGGTGACAAATCAAGTTACAATGATTTGGCCATATTCAAAGTGGCTCTACCAACCTGTTCACCATGGCAATGCCCAGCAGTCTGCTTTCCATGTCTTGACAATATTTTGTATTATCTAATATTTGTTTTATAATCCTTTGTTAATGTAATATTTGTAAAGGGAATTTTCAGTATTATTTTAATTTCATTTCTTTCTTCCTAACAAGGTTGCTCTTATTTTCCTATACTTTGTTTTATTTCCCCCTGAGTCTTATTAATAAGCACATTAGACATCTGATCATTTTCATTTCCTTACTTTTCTTAAGAACACATTCTGAGATTTTTCTCATTAGTCTTTTTATTATTATTATTAAATAAGCCTGCCTCAGTCTGTGAACTGTCTGTGGACTTTTTTCTTAATGTACACAAATGCCTTTATTTTCTCTTGTTCAATCTTCTGTACTTTCATTAAACTAGCCCAACTCCATACACAAATCTCATTAAATATGCTTAATTACTCAGATCATTACCTGTCTACCAACATCTGTATTTTCCTGTTACTTTTGTTCCAGATATAATGTATATAATTTTATAACATCTCCTCAACACTAAATACTGTGTATTTATTGATTATATGCATTTGCTATAGTCCTTAAAATGTAGTCAACACCCATCCTGCCTACATGTTATGCAATTCATTTGTCATTACATTTTATTTGATTATAAAGTCTCAACAAGGTTTTATTATAGCCTCCCAATCAATGTAGCAATAAAGCTAATAGTCAAGACAAAGTGAATGTTCTTGTTAATAAAGCTTACATGCTTCTGTTAAACACAAAGTTTTTACTCCAGTAACATCATAACTATTGATTTATTGTGAACTTTTTATTCTGATTACTTACTAGCTATTTAGACCAAATTGTCCATAAACATTGCACTTAATTTTATGGCAAAAAGTCTTCTAAAAGAGTGATACATATGTAAATTGCTTTCTGATAGGCATGCACACAGTAGCATACAATGGATCTCTAAACTGGTTTCTATGGCATTCATTGCCATGGTTACTGTTGTGTGCATTAACATTCTACCTGGAGTGCCAATCAAAGGACCGCTTTTCTTGAGATACTGAGGTGGAAGGTGTTTTTTATTTCTCCTCACTGAACCAGCAGTTTGGGAAAAAACTGTAAGCAAAGAGGGAAATAATGGAAATGGAACTGCTATATCTTCCTATCACAATTCTGTTTTCAATCCTAGTCTGTGGACATACAGAAGAGTCATTGCATGACCAGCTGTGGGTGTTCATGTAGCACTAAGACTCTCTTAGAACCAAAGTTTCATTGTGGTTGTGATTCCTTCTTTCTTTCTTTTTTATTGCACTGTTGTGGTGTGTGTCTTCGTGCATGTGTACATGTATGTGTGCATGTGTGTATGTGAGTGTGTGCATTCCATGTTACATATCTGTGTATTGTACATGCACATAAATGTGTAAGTATATGAAGGCCAGATATTGATATTAGGTGAAGTGCCCTCCTCTATTTCTGTTTATCTTGTTTTATTTTCAATGTTTTCTTTTTCTTTTGAGGTTATAATATATTTTAATCATTTCTCCTTTGCCCTTGAGTCCTTTAAACTGTCTCCTCCTTGTTCACTTTAAAATGCATAGCCTCTGTTTAATATATATATTTCTAAACATAAATTCTTGGTATGTATAATGTTACCCATATGTATGTTTTCAGAGCTGACCATTGGTACTGGTTATCCAGTTGGTATGCTCTTCCCATGAGATGAATATCTCTCATCTTCTCAGAACTCCTTCATGCCTGTAGTTTTTAGGGTACGGCTGAAGATCATGTGACTCCCTTGCCACACCAGGTCTACTTTGGAAGTCTATTATTATTATCCTGGTTAATTTCATGTTTAGCAGTCATGTTTGCAAGATATTTTATGCATAGCTTCTGGCATTATTAGGAGACGTCCCTGTCTGGCTCTTACTTCTTCCTACATTCACTTCAATAATATGCCTTAAGCCTCAGGTACAGGAGTATTTTATAGGTGTATACATTGAAATTAGGCTCAACAACTCTGAAGCTTGAATTCTCTAATAGCCTTCATCTGTTGTATTGAGAAGTTTTTTTTTTTTTTTTAATGAAGAGTAAGGATTACAGAATTACACTTCAGGTATAAGAACTAAATTTCTAAAATATGATTGTGGATTATGTTAATTTAATAAAGTGGTAGTTGTGGTTCTCTTCCAAGATCCATCTATGACTTGCAAGTTCTGAGTAGTTGAATGAGTTTCAGCACCAGGCATGGTTTGACACTTGTTGAGTTGATCTTAAGTCAGATTAGAGAGTTGTTGATTACCATTATTGTATATGTGCCACTGATGAACCATTATGACTATTGTGCTAAACAGAAAATTGTTGTAGATCGTAAGTTTCATAGCAGACTAGGACTGTTATTCGCTTCCCTTCAGTGGAAGTTTGCATGACACCTATGAAAGGTAGGACTCCCACACAGGCAGCTTTAAGGTCAATTTCAGCTCACAGTTTTTTGGGCTCTGAGTCTAAAGTATATAACATTTACCATATGTTTTAAGACAGAATCTCACACTGAACTTGAATTTACAAATTGCTTAGATTGGTTTGATTGCTTTGGGTACATGCCAGTCTAAATTTCTCAGCCCTAGGTTAACAGATGTCTATCACCACAAAAGGCTTTTTTATGTGTCTCTGGGTTTTAAACTCAAGTCCTCACATTTGTACAGTAGAGACTTTATTGTTTGAGGTATCTCGTCAGCTCTTACTTATGTGTCTTAACTTACTAGAGGGAGCCATCAATATAAAATTCATTATGTTCTAGAGAGATGATTCAGTAGTTAAAAATTGCTCACTGATCTCGCAGAGGACCCAGGTTCTGTCCTCAGAACTCACATAGTGGTTCACAACTACCTGTAATGCTGCTTCTGACAATATCTGATAGCATTTTCTGGGTTCTATAGGCTTCAGCATGCACATAGCAACCATACCGTGTTACACAAATAAATGAAACTCAGGGATAGATCTCTGAGAA
This sequence comes from Phyllotis vaccarum, assembly GCA_033318265.1. Classification (NCBI taxonomy): domain Eukaryota; kingdom Metazoa; phylum Chordata; class Mammalia; order Rodentia; family Cricetidae; genus Phyllotis; species Phyllotis vaccarum. Next base: position 19,554,159 of record JARWLC010000015.1, on the reverse strand, counting down.
AGTCGGAGATATTAGTGAGAGTAAACACCATAGTCAGATCTTACCCAGCTGTCTTCCTGCTTACTCAGCCTGCCTTAAATACTCTCTCCTGTATTAAGGTGTGGCCCCGCCACTGCCTGCCTGAGAACCTGGAACTTCTTCTGTAAACTCAGTTGGGATTAATGGCGCAGGTCACCACTCCCGGGATACTCCTTATGCTGGGATTAAAGGTGTGAATCACCACTCTCTGATCTTTCTAGACTGACTGTGGCTAGATCTCTCTAATATCTCTAAAACTTTTGGAGCTTTTATTAAATCCCCACAATATTGGTATACTCATGGAAATGTTTTACAGATTTTACTGTCAGCAACAAATTAGCTTCCAATAATGACCTGGGTGAACAAATCCATTTAAAGAACATACTTATCCTAGACTCTTGACCATTAGAATATCAGACTAGTTTCACAGTAGTCTTTCCTTTAAAGATTCTCACAATATTGAATCCCTCCTGTCTCCTACCTTTATTAAACTTACTCATAAACTTTTGGAATAGAGGGATGTTTGATCATATTTATCTTGCTAAGGTTTTGCTAAAGCTAACAAAAGTTAGTGAAACTCAGTGGGAAAGACACCTTAAAAAGTCATGTTACAAGGCCTAATATGAAATGAAATATATTCAAATTTGTCACATCACTCAAAACAATTAATATCATTAACTATATATAATATATGTAAATTTTGAAAGCATTACATTACGTAAATATACTTAAGTTTCCACCTACTTTCATTCAATATATTTTCACAATGGAATATAACAAAAATACTTTCTTAATATGCTATGCAATAGTGACATTAAGAAGTACTATTTTCTTTTTTAACTTGTGTTTTATTCTTATTTATTAAATTTTTTTCTTAGGTGTAAGAATATAGAGGTCAGAGAATAATTTTGGGAAATTAAATCTCTTTTTCCTCTCTGTGGACCCAACATTTTAGTTAAATATAGTTTAATATGGTCAGTATAATTGTCTTTTAAATACAGTTTTGGAAAGCTTTTCAAAATATATAAAATGTTTATAACTTTAGTCTATTATTATAAAAAATTAAAAATAAATGGCCACAAAAAGGGATATATTTTTTCAATGAGATGTATCAACTTCATTAAATACCTAACATTAAAAAATGTTACTATTTTGCATTGAAAGGAAACATCAAGGAAAATAAACCTGATAGAGAATTATTATGTTTTTAAAAGGAGCAAATTTTTACTTTATATTTTTGAATAGAAATTAGATAGTAAAAGTAGACTTCAAACAAAACCTGAAAAATAAAAGTAAAATGGCTGTATTAGAATTACGCTTTCATGGAATATTTCTTATGTTTTATTTTTATTGTAAGTTGCAAAGGGGAGATAAATTTTTAAAATTATAATTTTCCACCTAATTTCTTATACATGCTTGTTTATATTTTTGTTTTTGTTTGTTTTTTGACACCAGGATGGTGATTTATTGCTTCTAACTTCTTAAAGGCCATGCAAATTAAAATAACTAATTATTATTTAATATTGTATTTGTAGTAGTGTAAAGTCTTATCTAACCATTCGCCATTTCTAACTTTTAGGATGACTTTCAGAAAGAGACAAACGTAAGTAGAAATATTGTTTATGAGTATCAAAATACTTGTAATAGGTTTTGATTTAGATGGAATGATTTAACAAAAAGTATGTTTGAGATGAGATCTCATGCATGACTTGACTCCCAGTGCATTTGTGTGTTTTGAGGGATGTCAGGAAAGTCTGCTCCTATCCTGTTGGGAGAAAGATTTTTGGTAGGGAGATGAATGTCTTTGAGAGTTCTTCACTGATAGAAGTTGAAGGTTATTTGTACCCTCCAGCTCTTTTTTAAATTAATCACCACAAACTCTGAAGCTATGATCTCCTTTGATATAACTCTTCAGGGTAAATTGTGAGAGTAAAATAGCTAGTATTTTTCACACTATAGAGGCATTTAAGAAGGAAAGATTAATTAGAGTATTAAAATAAGAATTTCAATACATTTTATATTTATTGCCTAGGCATAAGTAGTGTAGTGTTTTTAAACTTCAATATTTAGGGATAAAACATTTTTTTGACCTTGATATTAAAATATTTCCTATATACATTTTATTATAAAATTTATGACAAACATATGTGCCCTTAAAAAGATTGTATTCTTCAATCAGGCTTCTTCACACTAACTTTCAATGAAAAATTGCACTATTACTTTCTTTTGAACATTTATAAAGTTGATAAATCTCAGTGAACTAATATATATTTTGTTTGGGGCCATGTCTATTACTTTTACAACTGTAGATTAACCATCTTTTCTTTATATTGTAGACTAATATTATAAATTAATTGTTTCTAAAAAGATCAGATATTAACTAGATTTAAAAGAAAATCTATATGTACCTATTTTATAGTAGTGTGTGTGTGTACATGCATGCACATATATTTGAAGCTAGAAAACCATATTGGGTATCATAATCAGAAATAATATACTAGTTACTTCCTTTGAGACAATATTTCTCACCAGGCTGGAGCTTACCAATTAGGCTAACTAGATGATTAGCGAGCCTCCAAGCTCCACCTTACCATCCTCAGCATTATGATTAGCAGCTTGTGCCATACATCTGGCATTTCTAAATGAGTTTTGGGAATCAAAATCAAATTTTTATGCTTTTAACATAAGCCATTTTTCACTGAGCTGTCTTCCCATCTCTGGAAGACTTATTATTTTTACAAAATACATACATAAAGCAATTACCCATTCAGGCTTACTTGTATTTTTGTTGAGTTCATTATATTAAATAACAATATTTACTGAATCTACTTGTAAAGCACATGTTTCTTTTTTGTCATTTACTACAATAAAATATAAAATAATTTATACTTAAAGGAAACAGTTAAAGCTACACTGTCACTTGAAAATACTTTGTACAGGTTTTGTTGTTTCTAAAGCTCACTGACATGCTATGATCTATATCTTATTATAAAAATGAAAAACACATGTGACATTCAAAACCACATATTCAATTATAAATACAAAAGGATATAGTTAGAAAAAAAAATTAATAGGGGACCAAAGTAACAGAGGCTTTGTCCAAACAACACATTCAGCAGGATGATGCATGCAAAGGATGTCTTCTAGCCTATTTCTAAGCAGCCTTCACAGTAAGAGAGTCCATTTCTGTAGCTAGAAGTTTTCTGCCCTGTCTGCGTCTAAGGTCTGAGCAAGACTCTCTTTCCTGCCTGTGGTCCTATGGCCACTTACAAAATAATTGTCCAGAGGCTTATATTAATTACAAACTCTTTAGCCTATAGCTCAGGCTCATTACCAACAAGCTCTTATAATTAACTCAACCCATTTCTATTAATCTATTGTATTGCCACATGTTCCGTGGCTTTACCTGTGTCCCACTACATCTTGCATTCTGGGCAACAGCCTGCAGCTTCTCTTGGACTCTGTCCTTCTTTGTCTCTATCTCTGTTCTTATTTCCCACCTGCCACTAAGCTGCCTTGCTATAGACCAAAACAGTTTAACAAATGGTAATAAAGCATATTCATAGCATACAGAAAAACATCCCACATCACTTTTTTTCTGTCTAGTCAAGAAGGAAGGATTTACAAAGTAAATAATCAAATGAAAATTTCTGTTATAATATCTAGACTATTTCTATTTGACTAAATTAATGAATATACTTTGTCATCTATTTTAACTATGTGAAGCAAAGTTTTATATTTAATTTACCTTTAATTATAATTAAGGAAACTATAACTATTCAGTCTTCAACTCCATCAAAGACCTTAAAAGGATATAATATTACCTAAGAAAGGACATTTTAAACAACTTTCAAAATTATAAAAATGACAGAGACATCTTGCTGACTGTCAGTCACCTAAAGTACCCTGCAGTACTGGGGCATCTATCTTCAGCTGACAGACACATATTCTCTGGTGTAACTTCCAGTGAAGCAGTAAATTTGAAGGGCTGATCCACCCATGGCATAGTTTGTCATTTGCTACTCCCTGTGGCTTGCAGAATGTCTGGTATCTCTGTGGAGCTGGAACATAAAGGGCCATTTTGGCTTGTTCTGGAAAAGTTCAGAGATCACTTTTCTATTTCTCATAGGTTTTGCAGGTCCAGTGTACTGTAAATTCTTGCCCAGTGGCTAATTTTTGCCACAAGAAAAATAAACTCCATGTAGAGTTTCTTTGATGCCCATCAACCCCTTGAAGTAAATTGGTGCTACCAAAAGCAGACATGTCTCATTGTTCAGATATTCTTATAACATTTTAAATGTCATATTCTATAGGTTTTCTGAGGTGTTTAAAGATTATCTATATAATTTAAACATACTTCTATATATTTAAAACTCTATCATGACTACAAGTTTGATTATTATAGATGACTATTAATCTATTTTTCTTAATGATACATTACAATTTTTAAAAAGTACATAAGCAAAACACCTTAAACAAGAGTATAAATATACATACAGTATAACAAAATTACCCTTAAATTTGTATCAATAATCCAAAATCCATATTAATGCAATCAATGTAAAATAGTTAAAACAAGTAGTTGCTTTTTAAAGGGAATTTAACAATCTGTGTTCTTAACCTATTACATCTCTCTATTCTTTTAATCTTTAGAAAGAGATTGATTATGACCAATAACCAAACTCTCTAAACAATGATAAACATCCATAATCTATTTTTGGTGGAATATTGGCATATTTTTCTAGACTACTTCCTGTTAATTGCAGACAGTAGTAATCTTCAAGGGACCCTGAGGCTGAATCATCTTAGTCAGCAGTATTGAAGCTGATGTAGCCATCTCTTCCCATCAGAGATTTTTTTTAGGGGTCTTCCTCAATGAAACAGTATTAGCTTGAAAGCAATTGATAAGCTCTCATCTTCTGTGGAAACAAAAGCAGAACCTCTTTTTCAAAATAACATATCCTTAGACCTGAATTTCAAATTCATTCACAAAGTATGTATTGAAGGTAGAAAATAGCCCAACAACTTAATATTTTGATAAATATGCATTGTGATTCACAAGCTTGTGTTTATTGCTTAAGAATGTTTCTGGATTTCACAGTGAATTATTTATCTAATTGTTCTTTATCAATAAAACTCAGGAGTCAGATATTAAAGTATAAACTTGAATGATCAGAGAAGCAATATGGGGAGTCACCCAATGGCCTCCCCTCCTTCTCCTTTCTTAACCGAAAAAGGCTGACAATCTTTCTAAGCCCTACCCTATAAATTCCGCTGTCTCTGTATATGTTCTTGGTCCTCCAAATTGTCTATGACTAATTTTGGTTAACTAGTAGCCAGTTTTACCCTTTGATTCAAACTAAACTTTTTAGTTAGCCTTGGGAGTGTCACAGTGTGATCAAAATATCCCACAATGCATAAACCTTAGAAGAAGGAATCCATCTTCATGACTGAAATGCTTAGACGTTGTTATCTAATAAAATTTACAAAATAATACAACAGTCATAAAACTCAGGAGGTTAGTTTAAAAAAATAGTGAGCACCAAGTGAACCTTAGATAAGAACAAGACCCTGTGTCAAAAATAATAGAAGCAAAACAAGGGCAGAAACAACAAAATTGGTACATAAAAATTTGTCTTTCCTGGATATCAACTTTAATTCCAAGGTATGGTAACTAAAAAACTACAGTGTCTTCATCAAAGGGTCTTATTCAGTGGATGAGGACGGTGAATAAGCTCTTTCCAATGTGGTTGATGAAAACAGGAGAATTATGCAGTTAGATTTTGATAAGATTTAATAAGAAATCTTACCTTAGTTTTCTCCTGAAGGATGTTTAAACTATTGTATTAACTAGAAGTTAGAGTTTGTGTTGGTCTTTGAAGTTTCCTTATGTAATTACCAGTGACTACTTTTAACAATGCCAAGGTGATTAAAGACTGTCTTAACTTGCTATTATAACTTAGGGAGATATGGGGTTACTTTCATTGAGGGACGTCAGGGCTAATCTGATGAAAATAATCCCTTAGATGAAACGTCTTATTCTTCATACTGCCTAGGCTGCTTTCAAATTGACAAAATCTATGACAAAATGATCTGCTCAATGACCTTGTATGAAAAAGACAAATTGTGTAATCTCAGTATCAGGAAAAGGAAGATGGACTCCAAAGACATTTTATTTTAATTTTCAGTCTTTAGATCTGAGTACAGACTTTTTGCTAATGCATGTGATGTGTTTACATAACGTTTAAGCATCTGAAGGAGGAGCCTTCATACTTTATACTTTGCAATGCCTTATAGACTCTTCATTGCTTCTAAATTATTGCATTTTGAAGAAAACTGAAATTAATTTTACAATTTATACTTTCTCTTTAAAAAATGCCTTTCCACTCTGCAAATATTTTTATTTAGTCAGTGGGGTGTCAGCTCTATTTTTCTGTCATTTCAGGGACAAGCTTAAGTTTTTAATTCTGTAAAAAGGTTTTTTGTAAGAGAAAACACAAGAATCCAATTTATATTTCCCTAAACCAAAATAAATCATCTTTCATGAATGAACAGTGTCACTGACTACAGTTTACATCTTAATGAAAATACCATTTCATGGCTTCATGATGGACCTTGAAGTTCAAGCATCATATTCCTGACAGCTCTCCCATTAACAACACTGGACTGCTTTCTTTATGCCTTATTTTGGGAACTATCTTACCCACTTCTTTGACTTTTTCCAAGAAAAATACATTCTAATGATATAAAGAAAATTTTAAGTTACTGGGTAGAAGAGATTGTTTTTGTTTTCACTGAGATGACAGCATGCATCAGAGTTTACATGGGAAGTGAAGCTCACATAGTTTAAGTTCTGTCCAGGAAGGAAGCTGAAGGATTCTCTTGTCCATGTTTCATGTGTATGTTTAATATATAGAAGATGGCTAAAGAACCAGATATGGAGAAACAATGCCATAGCTACCATAAGGTAAAAAAAAAAAAATGTTCTTTAAGGTAAACAACTTGGTGATATTTTGTAAGTTCTGTAAGAAATAAAGCTTGTCTGAAAAGCAGAGGGCAGAGTTAACCTTGGAGTTACCCATAGAGGTCAGGCAGTGATAGCACATACCTTTAATTCTAGCACTCAGGAGACAGAGGCAGATGGAACTCTGTTACTTCAAGCCCACCCTGGACTACAAGAGATCAATGGTGGTGAGATGTTTTTCTAGCAGCTTGTTCCTCTGCTTCTACGATCTTTAAGCATTTACCCCAAAATCTAGATCTCAGTTTTGATTAAGACCAATTAGTATTTGCTCTATTGTAAGAAAACTGTTTTAGTAATTTTACTATACTCTATCCCAAGAAAGTTGTTTTAGGATCTTGTGTCCCTGGGTGACTATTGCTAGATCATAAGTAGTAGATTAAGACAAATAAGGGGGAAATATAGATGCAGAGAACTTACACCTCATTCTGTGAAACAAATTGTTCCTCTTGTAAGGTACAAGAAATGGTGCTGATAGCCTGCCTCTCTGTATTCCTGCGAAAGGTGAAAGGTGGGACCAGAAGCTGAGTTTTGGAAAACAAAGAAGTAAAAGGAAAATGTTATGTTATCTCTGGTTGTGGAAAATATTACAGTTGAACCAAAGGAGGTTAGAAAGAATGGGACAGATGTATTTCCAGAGAGAAATGGAATGCTCACAATACTTATACCCTATATCTGAGGATTTAGATAACATTTGTGAAGGTTATTATAGTCATTTACTTAAAGTAAGTAGATGCATCCATACTGTTATGTATTAGAATTAGGTGGCCAAAAAGTAGCATGTTTTCCTTCTGACTTTTAAGTTATTTAATAGTTGATGAAAGAAAATTATAAGAATTATAATGATGTTTTTGTTAAATGTGGTTTATTTAATAAGTGATTCTTTTTCAAAGGAATTTAGATGGCAGAGACAGAGCCACAGCATACATAAGTCTTCCACTATGACTTGTCTAGAAAACTGAATTACAATGTACTATGGGAATAAGTAGAAAAATCTTAACTTCAAGGTTTAAATGAATATAAATAAGTCAGAGAGCTCATGAAATCATTACATCAAACAACAGCAATCAGGATTGAAGGTGGGTTTAAACGAATATAAATAAGTCAGAGAGCTCACGAAATCATTACATCAAACAACAGCAATCAGGATTGAAGGTGCAGATTTAAAATCACCAGCTTTTTTTTCGCTCTCCATAGTTTCTCCTTATCCATCTAAAATTGTATGTTCTCATTAGTGATTTGTGTTTAGTTTCCTCCTGGTGTCTTGACATTTTTCTCTGTTTTCTTGTGATATGCCAATGTTCCACGTATCTGAGGGAGTGACCTGGCAGAACACAGGAAAATAGTAGAGAAAAGAAGAGGGCGGTGAGAAAAAAAGGATAGTAGATTCCCTGTGATTTATCTCTTTTAAAAATAAATTTGTCATCAAAGTAAACAGGAAACACCTGAGTCAGAATGTGCTGAGGGCTTTCTGACAGAAGAGCATGTCATCACAATGTATGCCTTTCCAGAAACAACCTGATGAATCATGGCAATGAGAATCAGGCAGCGTTCAGATGAGCTGAGATCTTCAAAGGGCAAAAATTCTGCAGCAAAGACTGATAATTCAAGGAATCCAAGGAACACACAGAAGATTGACAAGCTATTGGAAGAATGACAGGATTTTACCTGACCCTGAAATGGCCCTATTTCCCAGCAGTCTCTTCATACTCTTCCCTTCTATTCCCACCAAACCTGATAACCCCTCCTATCATCTATGCCCTTCCCCCAGTCCACTCATGAAATCTATTTCACCTTCCTATGGACAGATTTGAGACCTCATCACCACTACCCCACCACCATGAGCCCTCCTTGCCACTTAGACCCTCTGGGCATAGTGGCATAGTTGTTCTTTATTTTAGAGCTAATATCCACCTATGAGTGAATACCATGTGTGTCTTCACACTGGGGATTATTTTTCATAGTTCCATCTGCTGCCTTTAAATTTCCCAGTGTCTTTTTTAGCACATTTTATTGATCCATTCCTTGGTTGAGGGACATCTAAATTGTTTCCAGATTCTGGCCATTACAAATAAAACTATGCATATAGTTGAGCAAGTGTTTTTGTGGTATGATTGAGCATCCTTTGGGTGTATGCTCAAGAGGGTACCTCTGGGTTTTGTGCTAGATTTATTTTCAGTTTTCTCAGAAACTTTTGCAATGATTTCCATAGTGGCTGTACATGTTTGCATTCTCATCAGCAATAGAGGCATGTTCCCCTTGCTCTACATCCTCTTCAGTGCGAAGTTGCTTCAGGTTTTTTGTTATTGTTGTTGTTATTATTTTGTTTTGTTGATTTTAGACATTCTAACAGGTATAAGATGAAATTTCAGATTCATTTTGATTTGCATTTCTCTGATAGTTAAGGCTGTTAAACATCTTCTTAAGAGTTTTTTTTGACCATTTGAGATTCTTCTTACGAGAATTCTTTGTTTAGATCCATACCCCAACTCTCAAGAATCCATAAGAATGACCCTAGCTAAGACTCAAAATCTAAGAACCAAGCATGACTGTAGGAAAAAAAAAATATCTAGCCCAATTGTCATCAAAGAGGCTTCATCCAGTACCTGATGGAAACAAATACGGAACCACAGCCAAACATTAGATAGAGCTTGGAGAATCCTGCAGAAGGAGGGCCAAAAGGATTATAGCAGCCAGAGAGGTTAAGGATAGCACAAGAAACCTCATAGAATCAACTAACCTTGACTCATAAAGGCTCACAGAGACTGAATGAAGAACCAGGGTACCTGTCTGGGACTGACCTAGGTACTTTGTATTTATGTTACAGTTGTGTAGGTTGGTCTTCTCTGGGAATCCTAATAGTGGCTGATCTTTTACTGGCTTTTGAGACCCTATTCCTCATAATGGATTGCCTTGACCAGCTTTAACACGTGAGGAGATGCTTAGTCTTACTGCAATTTTATATGTCTTGTTTTGCTGATACTCATGGGAGACCTGCACTTTTCTAAACCAACGGAGGTAGAGTAGATTAGTGAAGGTGAGGAGAGGGACTGGGAGGAGAAGATGGGGGGGGACTGCAGTTGGGGTGTAAAAGAAATAAATAAATTCTGAAAAGAAGAATGGATGCCAGTAGGAAGGACAAAGGACAGGTTAACAACCCTTTCTTTGCATTCTCAACCCAGATTAGATTGCCATTCCACAGAAAGGCCACCAGGGTCAGTGATACAGAACTAGCTTTCTCTCTGATAGTCAATCTTATTTAAACAAGAAAAAATATATTTTTCTACTTTTTACCTATTATCAAGAAGAAAATAAATGACATATTGTGACAGATAGCAAAGGAGAACAAATGAAAGGAATGTAAGATTTTTTGTTTGTTTGTTTTGTTATGTCTTAAGAAAAGCTCTCTCTGTGTAGATGAGGCTGGCCTCAAATATATACTTATTTCATCTTAACCTCTGTACTGCTGAACTTACAGGTGTGTCCATATGAAAGTGCGGAGCTTTTGAAATATAACACTAAACAGTCAAAGAAAAGGTTGAGTTACTGGCCTTGATGGGAGGGTTTGTGACTTGTCTTATTGTATCTTTTTGTGACAAGTTTAGTTGATGTCCCTCTGAATCCTACTATTCCCTGGGGGTAGATGGTCTGTGTGTGGTGGTAGCAGGGGGTGGATCTGGAAGATAAGGGATATGGGGAGAGAGGCTGCAAAGCATATGTTGGGGAAGCTGTAGTTGTGTTGTATGCAAGAAGATTAAATCTTTATTATATTTTACATATATTTTGCCGTCAATCAAAACACCACGAAAGAGAATGAACACCTAGTAGGATCATTGATACAAGGCACTAGATTATTCTGAATGAGCTTAGACTTAGGTTTTCTAGCTTGGATATTTGGATTTTTACTTCAGGGAATAAATTATCCCAACTCATAAGACTATTGTAAAGGTTAAAATATTCTATTGGGGAATCTTGGAAGGCTGAATTTTCTACCCTGAAAACACTATAAACAGAAAATGGATAGTCATTCATGAAAGAAAAGACCCATCTCTTCATCAGAGCAAGTTTGAACTGGATTGTATTCAAATCCTTTTTCTTCGACTCCGAAGTAATAAGCATATAAGAATCTCGTGAACATCATTCTCATCTTAAGAAATGGACTCATTTCTCCTTACTGCTAATCCTTGACAGGATAGAAAACATTTCAGAAGGATATTAATTTAACTTATTATTGCTCTTTTGTATTTGCATTTTAATAAACATATTTTAGACAAATGATCTATAAATAATTGGGTACAGTATTAGAATTTATTTCATATATTGCTTTATTTCATTTTTGTTCTGTTTTCACATAGTTTTATCATTTAATTAAGAACTATAAATTTTTAATTTTTTGTTTACTTATTTCTAAAGTAAGAACATTTTCCTCATAGCACTGCTTTGACGATTAAGTGAGATCATCCATAAAAAGTAACAGGGAAAAATGATAGTACATGATAATTGTCTCTGCTGAAGCCTAATTACTAAGTACTTAATTTATCTGACCCTCAATGTTTTCAACTGTGAAATGGTTTAAAGCAGAATCATGTCAGGAATTGTAGTCATCATTTAGTGGAATCTAAAAAGTGTGTGGCATAAGACCTGAGTTAGTCAGTAATAGCTCAACAAATTCTGACACTCTGATTATTGAGGAGATTCAAGACGGCTTCATGGGGTCTTAGGTAGCATCATGTGGCCCTATTAATCCAGTAACTTCTTACTGTTTGAACTAACTTAAATGCAAGACCAGGTATCTCTGACATTAAAGGAGTAATTTTCAATATTTTCCAGGTATTTAAACTTTTGTAAAATGTTGAGGAAACCATCAGTTTCTCTTTCAAGATATCTGTAGATAAATGAATTGAATTTGAAATAAATTTCAGACAGTTCACGGATCTGTGAAAGTAATTCATGGAGATGTGGGTACCATGGAAAACCTTAGTCTATAGCACTCCCTTATTGTGTCTGGAGATTCAAATAATCCACAGCGGTATCATTCATTGCACATTGCTATCTGACATGTTCACTCCAGCCCCAAACTTGAATCAGTACACGGGACCCAGTTTCAGTTGTTATACAGGGCTCCAACTAATTTTTATTTTCGAGTTTGGTTAATATACTGGGGTTCACAAGTGCGTACTTTTCATAAATAAGAATTTATGATGAAATGGGATTTTTTTTTTTAAAAAAGCCTCACTCTTCTAGAAATAAGATCTGTGATTTAAAGGAGTGAAGCCAAAATATCAAACTGTTTACATAAGAGACTCTGGATGGTAAGAAGTGAAGAATTCTAAATGAATAAACATAGAAAATAAATATGGGCATACATATGCAAGTAACAGCTTACCTAACTCATAGCAACAAAATGTAATTTTCCACTTGCCTGGTTTTGTGGTTTGATTGAGCCAATCTTTCTACGTTTCCCTTCCTTACCTGTCACTGCTCTGACTGCACCAGCTAAGCACCAGGACAGTGCTTGAATGTTGAACAAAAACATGGTTATGTGAAATAGTTTCACTCCACAAACGATTGTGATATCAAACAAATATACATTCTTTAGGTACTTAATACCCTTCTCTCCAAGGTAAATAATTTTCAACAGATAGAAAAAGGAAAACATTATCTTTAGAGGATGACAATACATGTGTATTCAGGATTATGTATAAAGGAAAAGTAATTTCCCCTGCGATGGCTTAAGATGATCTCAATGAAAAATTATGCTTTATTTATGATGCAATTTTTCTGAATTTTGATAAAGTTAATACCTGATCAGGATTTGGGGAGCAAATATGGTCTATTACCATTGGCAAATGTCACATTTTATACTTTATTATTTATGTACCCAAAAAGTATTCATTGTATTTTAGTAACTTTGGTATGTGTAAAGAAATACTTCTCGACTGATTATTGATTACTTCAAGAATATAGTTTTATTTAATGTACTATATTAACTTTGGCATTTTACTATGTTTCTGACTGAGGCTTTGGAGTTGATCGCTACATTTTGTATGGTCATAAGGCCAGGTTTCAGATCAAACTGTCTTTAAATTCTATCCCCAGCAGCTATTGTCTGTGTAGGTGAATAATCCCCCTAATTTAAAATAAAGTCTCAACAGTATGATAATAAAGGCACAGCTAGCTTCATTGGTTAAACAAGGTGGTTTACTTTGCAAAGGGTTTATGAATCCTTTTTAATTAAATGTAGTACACAATTAAAGTCTAAAGAGTAAAAGAAAATGGAAAGACACCAATTAGACTTTTAGTAATTGAAATTATTTAAATAAGTAGCTAAATTTTATTGTGGGTAAGCTTGTTTTTTTTTTTTTCTTTTTTTTTCTTTTTTTTTTTTTTTACTTTGAAAATAGGTCCTAAACATGTAGGCAAGGCTGATCTTGAACTTATACTTCTTCCTCAGCTTCCATGGAGTTGCATTACAGATGTGTTCCATGTAAATCTAGCAAAATAAGAATATACTTATTCATGTGTGTTATGCTTTGCATGTGCAAGTGTTGATTAACTATCATGTCTAACATTTTAGAGAAACTGAGGTTCTTATACCTGGGAAGCATACAAATTCTTTGTTGCCTGTGCATTCTTATTGAGCTGAATCAAGCCTTTTACATGGGTATCAGAAATCTACTCTCATGTATAGCTTTATAGTTTTATATAACTTTTACACTCAGGCAAGTTGGACATTTTGCCTCTACATTTTTATATGACATCTTTTTGTTTGCTTGTTTGTTTATTTATTTTTAAAGACAGGGCCTCATTCTATAGTTCAGACCGTCCTCTACTAACTATGCAATTTGAACTTAAATTGTCAATAATTCTGTGTCATACAAGTGTTGTTACCAAAGGAAGGCCCCACCTGTTCAGTTCATTGGGACTTTTAATTGACCATGAAACATTGCTACTTCTAGAATGCCCTGGGTAGCAACTACAGTGAGACTGCATGGGAGGCTGCCTACATGCAGAGCTAAAAACTTCCAGCAGTGTAGACTCAGAATTGCTTTCCAGTAATGTAGCAGAGACTTAGTTAGAAATTTCAGTTCAAGAATAAAGTCTTGAATTGTCATAACTATGCTGTCATGTCACCCTAGTGTGCATTCCTCCTATTGTTTTACATTTTATTTCAACCTTTTCCTTTGGAAGAAAAGTTTTAGTCTACAGAGAAAATGCAACACAACAGTCACAAGAATTCCAAAAGCAAATAGTCAAGTAGAGCCTCACAGAAACTTCACTTTGTGTGTGTGTGTGTGTGTGTGTGTGTGTGTGTGTGTGTGTCCAGAGTGAATGGATGCCCAAATAACATTTTCTATACTTTAAGGGTTAATTGGAAAGACAGGATCTACAGTTTCTTAATGGTTTCAGCTTCAAAACACTGTCCAATTAAAGCTCTACTGAATGGTCTCCAGAGAGTTTTTCTTCGTGTCTAAATGACATTTTCTCCACTAGAGATTACAGAATCTTTGTGTCAAGTTCATTAGTTATTTAGTGATCAAAATGTTTTAAAATTTAATGTCACTATGTTTTTTAGAGTTGCTGAGAAATGTATTCTAAGATAACACATGATTCATTTTATGTAACTTAAGGTGTTCTGTCCCAAGAAAAAAATCCCATTTATTTTTCAAAGTCTTTATACCAATAATAAAGTATCTCTTTTTTATTTTTAATTGAAAATATTCTTCTCTGATAAACATATCCCAACTACCATCTCACTTTCAACTTTCCAAATCCATGCCCCTCTGCTTCCGTCAGAAAAGAGCTAGCATCCCAGAGACAACAACCACACATAACAAAATAATGCTTTAAGACAAGGCAACAACCTCATATTAAGGTTTCATATGGCAACCTAACATGAGGAAAGAGTCCCAAGAACAGTCAAAGACTCGGGAACACACCAGCTCTCACTATCAAGAGTCCCACAAATATATCAACTTCACATTCATAGCATACATGCAGAGGACCTGGTACATATCCAAAGTAAGTCCTGTGCTTGTCAAAATGTCCTTTTGAATTACTAAAGTTCTTTTACACCATCTTTGGTAAATGCCTCCTAAGTATTATTGGCAGAACTTTAGTCCAAAATAATTTCACCTAGTTTGATCATTAAGTAGTAAACATATATGAAAATACATCTGTACAGTATAAGAGATTAAAACCACAGACACATCTACCACCAGAAAACCTGCCGCCAAATAAAGAGGATGGACACATCTTGAGTTTTTAAGTAGTATACACTCAGCTCTCAAAATGTTTGTTATGTCTTTTTTACATTCCCCACCAGGCAGAGAAAGGCAGGAAGAAAAATCTTAAGAAAAATATGAACTAGAAAATCTGTAGCATCTTCATATGCTATCTTCTGTTTCCTGACTGTGAACCGAGAAATATATTACAATGCCTGCTTTTTACACATGGAAGAACCTACCTGCTTCAATATGTAGTATGATTCTCAAGAGACTCCATTTTTAATATTCCTTGATAAGTGCATTGTACCCTGTAGCATGTACAAGAATGACTGTGATTTGGGATTTGTAGTTGTGAAACCCTTCAACTAGGTGCTATGCAGAGTAAAACTGAGCAGCTGGGGGTGGCTCTGGTCTTAAAAGAGAAGACAAAGTGAATAACATTAGTCTCTTCCCTATGTTAAAAGAGAAAGACACTTTTTACAAGGTATATACAACTTACAAAGAATTTGTCTTTCTTTGTATAACTGGAAGATGGTAGTAAGCCCATAGGTTGATTTGCTATGTGTGTTTTACAAAAAAATAAATAAATGGGTATGTGTAGACTTATAGTAGAATTAAATATAATCATGCAGAATAAGATAACCCAGACCCAGAAAGAATATATGGTGTGTACTCACTCATAAGTAGATATTAGCTGTAAAGTAAAAGATAACCATGCTACAGTCCACATTCCCAGGGAGGCTAGGTAAAAAGAAGTGCTCAAAGAGGAACACATGCATTTCCCCAAGAAAGAGAATTAGAAGAGATCTCCTGGGTAAACTGTAAGGCAGGTGGGAATGAGAACATGAGGAATTAGTATGGAAGTGGAAGAAAGGGGAGAGTAATGCAAGAAATGTCTTGATGATGGCAGCATAATTTTGGCATCAGGTAGAAACCTAGTAGAAGGGAAACTCCACTAATCTACAAAGACTCCCAGCTAAGCGGATAGGTATCCTGACCTGGCTTATAATCAGATTGATGATCATTCTAATTGTCTTCAGAGAGCTTTCATCCAGTAACTGATGGAAGGAGATGTAGAGATCCACAGCCAAGCCCCAAGGGGCTGAGCTCTGGAAATTCTGTTGAAGAGAGAAGGATTATAAGAGTAGAGTAGGGGGACAGTCATGTTCATCACAAGGGAACCTAAGGGAAACCACCGAGAAAAATAATCTTGGATCATATGTTAGTTTGAGCTCAAAGATACTTGACTGACAATTAAGGAGCTCACATGGGGCTGACCTAGACCTCCTATATATGTATAACAGTTGTATAGCTTGGTCTACTTGTGGGAACCCTAGCAATGGGAGTGAGGCTTGTCCCTGATGATTTGGCAGGATTTGGAGAAGCGATAATTTGTACTGGGTTGACCTACCAGGTCTTAATATTTGGGGAGGTGTAGTCAGATATTTCTGGCTCTTCAGGCTTAAAGTCCAGACCTGCAGTTCCACAGCCATTTAGCCCCAAATAATTACACTAAGGCTTATATTAATTACAAGCTATTTGGCTTACAGCTCAGGCTCATTATTTTCTAGCTCTTTCAATTTAACCCATTTTCATTAATCTGTGTATTTCCACAGGGATCGTGACTTACCTGTGTTTCTTCATAGGGAGGAGCTTAATAGTACTTTAACTGGATATGCCATGCTTTGGGAAGCCCCCCTCCCTTTCTGGACAGTAACAGAGGAGTGGATGGGAAGGCAGGAGGCAGTGGATGAGGAAATGGCAGAAAAGGAGGGAGAGGAAACTGCAGTCAGCATGTAAAATAAATGAATAAATTTAATTAGTAAAAATATAATCAAGAGGATAAAAATCTACCTTAAATTCAGATGGTCCCTTGCTTAAAATGTTTCAGCACAAGTTTATAATGCTTGGGAAAAAATGAATTTAATGGAAATCAGACTTTAAATTTTGATTTTTGCCAGGAAAACAATAAGAAACTCAAAGTTTCTTTTGAATACTGGCAAGTAGCTGTGAACAGCGTCTAAGTCAGGCATGGTTGAGCTAGTCTGGCAAATGGACTAGTATGACAAGTACACGAGGGTAATAATTCACTACTCGTATGTCCTGTTAAATGAGAACATAGACAAGTAAGGGAATTAGAGGTAGCTTCTGCTTAGGGTACATCCAATAACTGTGACTTAAGCCTATAACCAATTGAGAGATACCTATCTGAGATATTAAAAGCCATCTATTGCATGGTTCTGAAATAGGAAGATAATGTACAACATAAAGAATTACTAAGTGTAATGTCTTTGCTTTCCTTTTAAAATTTGTCACACTTCTGAGCAAATAAAATTTAAAGTGTCCCTTAATTGGCATTAATTTGAGATACTCATAACCGAACTGTTAACTACTTTCATTGTCTAACATTTACAGTCAAGAACCAAAGACTCAGAAAACTAACAAACTGCTTGCTTGCACATAAATAATCAAGTTCAGAATATGGTCAATGTGTTAATGCAGCCTGAGCTGAAAGACTTGTGCCTATTGCTTATTATTTCTATCTCAATGGTTTATGATATTACAAGAAAATACTAGAGTGTAATTGTTTTTTCCTGGTGATTGGGAAGTCATCAATCAGAATGTTAGCCTGTGGATACTGAGGAAGGCCTTCTTGATTTTCTTCATATGGCAGAATGTAGAAAGGCAAGAAGACCTTCCTATCTCTTTCCATCCCATTCATAAAGTAACCGATTTCATTCATAAATGTTCCCTCCTTGGGACTTCACCCTCCACCTCTTAAATTGTTATCTCTAAAGTTTGTGTGAATATTTTATATGTAGCTTTCAAATCATACCTACCATGTGATATCTTTTTTCATGGTAGGGTTCAAATTATACAAGGTCCTGATGAAAAGCCTTGAGAGCTGTGTGAAGCTTTGATTTCGTGCCAGAACAAAATGTATCTATACTTAAACAAAACAGTCTTTATTTTATTTTCCCTATTCTTATCCTTGCAAAGAGATGCAATATCTCATGCACATTTGTTTAAACTTATCTATATTATTTTCTTTTTCTTTTTTTGGTAAGCTTAACTCTTTAGGAATATGGTATTATATTTATTTGGACTGAATTCCTACCCTGTATATATGTGAATGAATATATTTATCAGAACTAATTTCAATTTTAAGTAATGGTATATTTTCCTAGCTTACTCTACTTATCGATGCAGAACATATTTAATATCATTACTATTATTATTTTCAAAGTTTATATTTTTTTCTTCCAAATAAAATAGTAAAGTGTACATACACAGAGAACTTCACTCATCTCCTTGTCTTGGACTTGTGTCTTTTACTTAAATAGGATGGTATGCCAGATTTTTTTCCCTCTACTCCTGAGCCTGTTAAAAGAAATTGAGAGAGAATATGTTCCTTGCCCCATACTCTGCCCGGGTGGCTCTTTATCTTTGTATTCTTATAAATCTTGATAGAGAATTCATTTAGATACTTCCAACACAAAGTGCAGGCTCTCTCGAATCAGTCCAATCACCTTATTCTTTAGAGTCTCCATATTACAGAAAGTGAGGCTTTAAATAAAACTCTCGGAATGTGTGCCTTTTTTGTTCATACATTTGCAAGAATTTTAAAAAGGTCATCACCTGAACAAGTGATGGACATAGAAATATTTTAAGAAGCTAAATAATAAAATGTCAATCCATTTATTTTCTTTATGTTCTTCACATATACTCGGTTCCATAGTATGCACTTCTGACATAAACTCAGAGTAGTCAGTATCAGAAAGTTAAAACTGGCACAGTAATACTGATTGACATTTAGAGTGTTATATTCCATCACCAAACTCCAGAAATTATATTTTATATCCAGCCTAGAACTTGTTATAATCTCAGAATTTAACGCACTGGAGTTCTTTTCAGTTCTGTTGTCATATTTGAGGTTATATACATACAATTTTCCTTTCAAAGGAGTCTGTTTTGGTTTCCCAGTCTTTCATTGCCGTGAATGGCTTTAAGATCATGAACAAGTACTTCATTTGTTGTAAAGTGTTTTATTATCATATTATCATTTTCATGCAGGTTTATATATTTTATTCATCCCACATTTTAAATGCTTATAACCAGAAGTTCTATGTAGTTTGAATATGTATGAGATTTCTAAAGATGAAGCCCATGTTAAACATAAAAGTCACTTCTGTTTTAAAGTGTTGTATATTAAAAGAATCTTATAAAAATTTTAGCCCACCTGTGTTTTGTCTATAACATTTTATATAAGGTCAGACTTATAATTTTCCCACTTACGTTATTCTGCCAGTATTCAGAATAGATCACACTTTAAGCATTTTATATTTTTAGTTTTCATTTTAGAAATTCAAAACCCGTACTATTAAATTATTTTTCCTGAAATTTGTTGAAGAATGGCCAGGTAAGAGAACTTATTGGATACAAACTAGTTTCAAAGATG